>JACGWL010000004.1:16343272-16643636 GCA_034509725.1 Sesamum angolense
TGAAGCACAAAATTTTGTCCCAAAGTAACACAAACAACATTGTAGCCAACATTGTATATTATAATGTCGGATGAGCAGCGTTTACGGACTTCCTATCACCTTAATCTCCCGGCAAATTTCAAACTTAATTACTAGTAATTATAATTTTTAATCTTTGTATCCTCTATAAACCTATGCCATCAAAGCTTAAGAGGGCAAGCCTAATATTCATCATATTAATTCAATTCATGGCTCTCTCGATCGCCAAGATTTCAATTTTCAGTGTCCTAATCCTAACATTATGGGCACATCAAACCACATCTCGTTTGGTTCCTGAACGATTGTCCATGTCGGAGAGACACGAGGAGTGGATGGAGCGATATGGGAGAGTTTACAAGAATGATGAGGAAAGAGCGATGCGTTTCAAGATCTTTAAGGACAATGTAGAGTTCATCGAGGCATTTAACGAGGCCGGGAGTCGGCCGTACAAGCTTGGGATTAATGCATTTGCTGATCTCACTAATGAGGAGTTTAAGGGTGCCCGGAATGGACTTTTTAAGGTGCAGAAGCTGCCTAAAGTTGCATCATTCAAGTATGAGAATGTGAGTGGTTTGGCATCCAGCATGGACTGGAGGAAGAAAGGGGCTGTCACTCCGGTTAAGGATCAAGGCCAATGTGGTAAGTTATTTCAAGTCTCAAATAACAACTGATGATGTTGCAACATTATTATGGGCTCCTTCAGCCATGAAAAGTAGTGCTAAAAGAGTAAAAGTGAAGTATGTTAGGACAAGAATTCTCCAACTATTTAAACTAACTACCTGTGTAGTATTTTGTCGAATTGGATATGTGGTACTGCCAATTTAAGACAATATTTTGTGCTTTTTCTTGCCTTTTTTTTTTTTTTTAAGTTTGAGGATGATTTTGGTCGAGAAATTAAAAAGTGACTATAATTGTCAATTTCTCCAACTTACAGAGTCTCAACATTGCCTTCTTTATGCTGATAAATCCTTACTCAGTACTATTTCATACACCACACAGGAAGCTGCTGGGCATTCTCAGCAATAGCAGCAACAGAAGGGATCCACGAAATAACAACAGGCAAACTAATCTCACTCTCTGAGCAAGAAATAGTAGACTGTGACAAAACCAGCCAAGACCAAGGCTGTGAGGGTGGATTCATGGAGGATGCCTTTGACTTCATAATAAGCAACAAAGGCATTGCCTCTGAATCCACATACCCCTACCATGCCACGGATGGAACCTGCAACAAGAACGAAGAATCACCAGTCGCAGCCAAGATATCGAGTTACGAAAAAGTGCCTGAAAACAATGAGCAAGCATTGCTCAAGGCTGTGGCAAACCAGCCGGTGTCGGTTTCCATTGATGCCGGGGGGACGGCTTTCCAGTTTTACTCCAGTGGGGTGTTCACAGGGGACTGTGGGACTGATCTTGATCACGGGGTGGCGGCTGTCGGGTATGGGAAAACGAATGATGGTACTAAGTATTGGTTGGTGAAGAATTCTTGGGGAACAAGTTGGGGAGAGGAGGGGTATATAAGGATGGAAAGGGATGTTGCAGCTAAAGAAGGGCTTTGTGGGATTGCTATGGATTCTTCCCACCCTATAGCTTGAGTATGAAAAGGAAATTATGGGCATAGACAACATCAACTTTGTATGTAGTAGTAGTGGATTGGGATATTCCACTCGTCTGTGTGTAAATATGTGTATAGCTTTGCTGTGTGTACTGTTGTGTTGTTTTACCCTGAAATTCAAGAAAACAGTACATAAAATATTCAGTTGGAGCTCAGCTCAACTTACATCTAGTGGTGAAGGTACAATAGCTAATTAGAACTGAGCTGGAAAGAGAAGCAACATACAGAAGGAGAGAAGAAGAGATGGTTAACATGAGAACCAACAGACATATATTATTACATAAAACTGATAACTGGTACACAGGGCAATTATTTCTCCTCAGGAGAGGCCTCCCTAAAATCCTCATCCCTTCTTTACTTTATCATACATAAACGTCCTACCGAGCATAAAATGATTTACTTTCACCCTAATGCATGGATGAAAACGTTGAGCAATGGAGATTTATAAGAGCAGGATTTTGTCAGGTTAGGAACATACTTAAACTTGGATCTCAATCTGCCACATATATGTTTCCTCTTTTGGTACTGGGATGTTCAGAGTTACCAATCCGGTTGCAGCTTCAAAGTTAAAGGTGGTCTCGGTATTGCCAATAATGCATTTCAGGGGCCGTTGAGAAGAGTAGAATCCAAAACGCCCACATCCACGGACCTTCAGAGTGATAGTTGCTGCTGGTGGTCTGTTTTCACTTAAAACCCCGGACTCAACACTGTCATCAAGAAATTCATTTGTTTTCTGGATTTCATACTGCTCCACAGCACCACTTGAGTTGAACATGTCGAGTAATCCAATTGGGGCGAAGGAAATGTTTGCTGTGATTTTCTGCATTAAGAAATGAGATCATTATGTTAGTCCAATAACTATTAGAAACAAGAAGTAAATAGGGAAATCATAGCAAAACTCACCTTCAGAGGACAAAGGTGGAAGAGTTCGTATTCAAGAACCTTAAGGGTCACAGGAATTGAAGCTCCCTTTGGCAACCGAAGAACTTCGCCAGATCTATGGGCGTAAACTATTGTGTCACCGTTCCAATCTGGTCCAGCAATTTGAGCTATGCCGTCGACATCTATTGCTTGAACGGAGCTAGTAAGAGTGCCAGGGGAGGCATCATGAATGCGTGTCTTCTTAGCTACCTTGCACCAGCCTGCACCTTGGCAGTTGAAGACACCAACCACCCCGGAGCACTTGTTCATGTTCCAGATTTTAAGCAAGCTACACAACATACGAGAGGGAGTGAAGTTCAGTTCCTTTCACATATGAGGATTCAGAGGATAAAAGACATTGGGATGAGATTTATGCCACAAACCTTGTCCCATCTCTGGCTGGATCCACAAAGAGACAGTCCAATGTAGGTCGTCCAGGCAATTGCGCACGAAGAACTGATCCATCAGGAAGAACCAGCTTTTTCAAGAGCTCAAAGTTGTGGTTACCCGGCTTGTCACTGAATAGAACAAGGATGAGATATGAAACCAAATTTAATCAATCGCATTATAGAAAAAAAATATTAGAATTTGAATATGAGATTACCTGACATAAATAGCGCATCCTCCAACAGCTCGAGCTGCAGCATGATATTCAGCTGCTGGGTGCAGGCTCTGTGATAAAAGGGCAACAAGTAAAAAGTTACATGCATGCGTTTTTTCCTTTGTAACCTACCTTGGAAAAATATCAATGAAGCTGAATTAAATGTCGAAGATATATACTCACGTGGAACATATCCCAATCAGGTTGCATAAATTCTCCCAAGAATATTGTATTGTAAGCAACTGAAGAAATGTGGATGGTGTGCGAAGCAGGATCACGAGGGTAGAAATCATCAGAAGCTCTAACTACAGCAGTTTGTCGGGCACTGTATAACCCATCAGTATTATGGCACATGCAAGCAATGCATCCATTATCGGGGAAGTTACGTGCAATGGAAGCTTCAAGGGCCTGGTGGTAGCTACGAGTTAGAGAAACTCTGCCACCATGGCCAGCACCCAGAGTCTCGATGATATTCTGCACATCAACTTTGACTCCATCGACTCCACAGGACGCCAAATAGGCATGGAGCTCATTATAAAAATTGAAGACCTTCTTAGGGTGCACCAGGCCCAAGCCATGTACAGCAAGACTATCCATAACAATGTCGGGTTGGTTCCCTAGTACACCAGGAGACTGCACCGGGTATGCCAGAGCAGTGTCATAGTGCTCCATACCAGGACCTGCAGGTTGCACTCCACCCCAGTAACCCGCCAGAGCGTGCCACACATAAACATACCTGAAGCATTGGGAATGATAGCATGTTAATACTTAGCATATAACATTCGCAAATGCATGTTAGATAGTTCAAAATTCCAATCTGACTCCATTATTGGGCCAAAAGTATTTGCAGGAAAAATCAAGACCAGAGGAATGGTAGGAAGTCATATACCCTTGCTGTAAATACATTATAGGGGTTCTACAGAAGAAAAGAGTATCCTGATAAATTATATAGACCAAAAACAAGTATGAAGTTGGAGAACTTACTTGACATTGTGCTGCTGCTTGGCATCATTCACAACATGTTTCAGACCTGGTTCCTGTTCATCAGTTTTGCCATTCTTTTTGAACTTTACATTCTCTTTAATTCCTGTTAGCCTGTTCGCGAACCTACAAATTAAATATAGAAGCATGTCAGGTATAAGTTAACTTGAAGTCCCTCATATGACAAATGTAAGTCTCTACAGGAGGATAATAATGAGTGTACTAGATGTCCTCAAGGATTATGCCCATGTAATAAACAATTAGCAATCCTCCAAAATCCTGATAATTAAAAAACCTATCTTCATATCCTCCAAGAATTAATTTCAAATGAATTTCCTCAAAAACCCAAACCTCCTCTCAAATCAGACTTTCAAGAAATCATCAACATGTTTGATTCCTCCAATTCCAAAGTTTCTCTATATATAAGCAAACTTAAGGAATCAAATGCCTTAGCTAAACAGCCAGCTAAATTGATGTGTGTCCTCTAAGACAAGTTCTATGGCATACACTATATGTCTCACAAAATTTCAACATATAACAGCCATATAATCCCTTTCTAGAAACTAATATTTCTGTTATTTAATTGTCAAAAGCAGGTTGAATTCCAACTCTATATAATTCATGAACAGAAAAGTTGAACTATTAGATGTCTTACTGAGCTCCTTCTTGTACAACACAGTTGGGGTCTTCCTTGACCTCACTTCCAATCTGTTGCCACCCATCATCTATGATCAGAAAGCGCGTGGTGCACCTCCCTCAGACAAGCTGCCATAGCAAATATTATTTTAGCAACCTTATTTTCCATTTAAGAAGAAGCAATAACCTTACAATATCTATTTAGGACAGAGAAATTGACAAATCACTAGACTTTACCTTTTAAGTCCTTCTTCAACACCTTCGGCAGTGACATCAGTGTAGAAAGCATCCCATGTGCACCAGCCAAACCAGTCAAGGAATGCGGGCAACTATAAGAAGCCCAAAATGCATGTATAAGCATAAATTGGGTACTTTGTCTCTGGCCTGAACACACAATCAATTTTAAATGTGCTACTTATCATAACATATTCTCACCTTTCTTCTTCTCTCGGTGATGAAATGTTTGCATGTGTTTCTCAACAGCTCTGTTAAAAAAGAAATAATTTTAATATATCAGAAGAAGACTAAGAGTTCAATGACTGCATAAAAAGCATTTATTTTGTTTTGGAGGAAGGAGTTGTGCGCTGCAAATGACAAACGAAGCCTTACTTCACAGCCTGATTGATGACTTCAAAAGGATTTGTCCCAGCATGCATGTAAACAAGGTGAAGTCCTTGGTCGGTTTCAACAGCATTATCTCCTGCAAATAACACAAAAGACAAGGTCATTCATGTTCTTTCAAACTGAGAGCTCTTACCATTCATGGTTTTTCCACTGAAAACCTATGAATTCCTTTAAATATATTCATTTGATGACAGGGGAGAACTGATTTCTCCATCTTAGTTGTATTTGCCTTTGGTAACAAGCACACCAGCATACGAGACCCCAATTGTGTTTTCTATGATGAATGGATTCGACTGGCCTAATGCAATTGGCAAAGCTGAATGTAAGCGGCCTAGGTACACACATCATCTTTCTATGCATATGCTTATCCCAAATAATTTTTGGTTCTATGGATTACTCACCACTTTCAAGGCAAATCTCCAGCTCATTCTTCTCATTGCCCTGAAGAACTGCACGGAACTGGCCTTCAAGAACAGGTAGGAAAACAGTATAGATGGTTGGAGCATCTTCAGGCTCGCTTTCACTTGTGGCTTTGCTCTCAACGAGCATGAACTGGGTCTCAAGTGGAATATCCTTCCCACATGTTCCCATTCTCTGGGTCATCCACCAGAGTTTGAAACGAAATAAGCACATGAAGCGGACATCCCTATTACCAAGGAAAATTAGGAAACAAAGTTACTAAGTTATGTTTGCAAATGTACAAAAGTAAACATCAATTTGATAAATCCCATCAAGGAACTTAAGATGGTTCTTTTCAATTAAGTATCGTTCAGTTTGGTTTTTTTCTCCACAAGACAGCAGGTCTAAACATCTCAATTATTTTCTTTTGTTGGTTTGCGAAAAACTAATCATAAGAAAAGAAGATGCAACCAAATTAGAGAGCTAAACAACAAATCACATAAACAAATAATATATCAAGAACAGGCTAGTGCTTACTCTAGGACGCCAACTGGGAAAACATGCAGGCTTTTGCTGTTAGAAGCAGTGGCACCGATGAATGCACCTGCAACGAGGCCTACACCCGATCCTGGAGTAAGCACAATGTTGTCAGGAACCCCTGTGAGTATGGTTTTTCCATGTACCACAAGGTTCCCATCATTGACTGAGAGGTTTGGTGTAACCGTCATCTTTGCGTGCTCTGCTCGGGAATTTACTGCATCAGAGACAGATAATGAGCATAACTAAAAACATCAACCGTCATCATCTTTGAGCAGATCAGCCAAAAGAATTCCCCAAATCTTTAAGATAGTCATGATAACCAAATTTGCTAAACAGAGTTGGAATTCAACCACGCTGTAACCTTATCAAAATTATGTTAGAAATGCCAGGGAAAGAATCATCTCTGCAAAGCAGAAAACTTTCGATCTGGAACAGTCTGTTGATTTAAAAAGCGCAAGCAACTTAGGACCACTACACTAACAATCGTATCTGTTAGATCCAACTTTCAACTTTTACGGATTGCTTAAAAACTGGTATTTTGGCTGTCATCATCCTCTCTTTTGCACTTTTTGTGTTTCACAAACTAACGCAAATAAATCAATGAAGGCATGGAACGTAAAGCTTAATAGTTGCAGCAAACGAGTAAATACTGCCGGAAAAGAAAGTTGAGAACTGCGTGATTTAAATGATCATGAAGGTATACAAACGACTCAAGAGTGCTAAAGCTAGCAACCATACTTCCAAAAAGAATTGCAGTTACTTGATTGTTTCAGCTTTTGAGGCAAAGAATTGTTTGGACAATTCATAGGCAAATTTATGCTAAAATAAATGCTTTATTGCAGGGAAAAACAAAAGAAAAACTCAGCAGCATAATTATAGGAAAACACTGGAACAGGCAGATCCTGTGCAACCATCACATAACGGTCAAAAAGAACAAGAAAAGAAATAAAAACTTTATTTGGCGGGAGGTAACGGTAATTGATAAATTTCTATGATAAATGAGTTGAGAAGAACACCCTCCCACCCCCCACCGAAAAAGAAAAATATAGAGCCGCGTAGCAACCAAACAACAAGGATAGTTTATAGACTCATGATTTCACCGTCGGTCACCTCCAAAAGACTTCAACTTTTTCTTCTGGGAAATCGACGCAGTACCAGACGGTAGATTCGAAGATAACAAATTAGAAGCTGAAAGTACAATCACCGACATCAAAGGAATATTCAAGACCATATTCCGCTGTAATTTTCCAGTTTCTATCCCAAAAAATATTAAAGAAATATGCAGAAATTTGCAATTACTTTAACTCCGTCAAATCACCTCCAAAAAGATTTAAACTCTTAGATCGATTCGAAGGTACAACACAAGCTCGACGTACTAACGTACCCTTCCGTACATGCAAACACGGAATCAAAGATCGATAGGCAGGGAAAAGAAACGCTTGACGTAGAATCATTTTCGAGGAGTTCCACCAGATTTCCGGCGAAAATAGTTTGGAACAACTTAAAAGAAGTTATGTGGCAGAAAATTTCACAAAAAAAGTCCTCAAAACCGTCTTCTACGAACAAACACCTGTAGAAACGACCTCACAAAATTCAAGCTCAACTACAAATTCGAGCAATACTACTTCAAGTCGGGAATTCCTCCGCAAGCATACTCCAAACCTCCAGTACTCATGCAATATCTCCTCATATTTAGCATAATTCTACAAGAAAGTAGAACAAAGAACACCAAAGACTTTACCTTTCAATATCCTTCAGCCGCCTCAAAGAGCAGCTCCGAGAGATCAAACTCTCTCAGATCAAGAGGGGAGAGAGAATCTGAAGTGGAAAGAGGTGAGAGCTCAGCAGAAGCGCACTCCAGTACGGAATGCAAACTTCGCGCGAAAGAGCGAAGGACAGCGAGTGAAATGCACGCACACGCAGGTGCTCTCAACAATGGGGTGCGAGTCTGAAGAGGTAACCACCTGGGTTTATATACTGTGTTCAGGGTTAACGGTCGAGCTTCTTTGTCTAAGGAAGCAAGTAGAATGACGACACGTGGACAGGAGTTGCTTGGTATTTAATGAAGCTGTAAATCCAGTAGTACTTTTTTCAGGCCGGAAGTATTTTCAAGTCTAAAGTGTAATTATTTATTTTTTTAGAAAAAAAATTATTCAAATTAAATGGATCGTATCAAATTAATTATAAAATAAATAAAATATTTTTATTATGTAATAGTTATTTTTTTAAAATATATACTAATCATATTATAAATATATTAAATTTAATATATAATTGATTTAAATTCAATTAAATTTAAAAGATACAATTTTTTGTTATGTAGTTATATTGTCAGCAATTGAGTAAAGTTGTTTTGTTGTTTTGCCACCAAAATCTGGTGAAAGATTTTCCACTCACTAAATATTTTCTATCTTACTTCAATGTTAAATTACCATTACATATATGATATATATATAATATATATTAATTATAGTTTAATTTAATTATATATTTTAATTTTTAAAAATAAGTATGCGTGTAATAAATTTGTATCGTATAATAATATGTGATAATAAAATATGATATAAGCATCCCTATAAATTGTGTTATTTCAAATCAGTAGATATCGAAAGATATTGGGATATCCAAATTTTATTTTCAAAGCACAATATTGAAGTTTAGTCGCAATTATACTGAAAATTTAGATTCAGCTTGCTCGGCTTAAAAACATGGCCAACCCATAGCCTAGCTTCAATCGATTTGCTAATGAGCCAAAATGTATTCCAGGTCCAAGCCTAATTACAGCGAGCTCTCATGACACATCCACCTCATACGACACCTTCGCAATATTTGTATACATTAAATGGTAGCTCACCACAAAAGCACGCCAGCAGGATGTTAATGTCAGTTTTATCTTGCTGGATAAAGATGATATGTAAATATTTTTTTTAATTTTAATCTATTTTCTTATTAATATGGCAGATATTCTTCTGCTGGCGTCGGGCTCATATGACGTGGCAACAACAAGATAGACATTTCAAAGGATTTGATGATATCTCGACCTCCCTCAACCACCTCTCGATTCATTTAAAACTTGCTCCTATAAATAAAAATTCAAACAGGTTAAAGAGATAATACATTCATTTAGCAAGACTACTCGGTTACCACTCCCCATAGACTAGTTTTATCACTCCTTTTGATGTTGTCACCATTCTACACACAAACTCCACGCATTTCACTTGCTAGATTCATGTTTTACTTTAATTTTCTAATTTTATTTTATCATACACATTACTGATTTAAGTATCAAAATGTTAAATTTTACACGTGTTAGACCTGTAATTATCTTAGAATTTCAAAAAGATTTTTTAACTTGTGTGGTGCTAAAAATTGAAATGTGAGAAGAAATTGTGTAGGAAATTTCATTTTTTAAAAAATAAATAAATATATATATATATATATATATATTTTTTTTTTTTTTTTTTGCTTCTTAGTAGGATTAGGTAATTATGAAAGCGTGTAAGTTTGTGTGAGAGATGATTGAGGGTTTGTTATTTTTATTTTTTTTTTGGACTTAATAGTTTAATTTATTAAAAAATATGAGATGAGGTTTCTTTATCGGGAAAGGTTGATATGTAGTGTCATAATTTGTTGACTTCTATTTTAAGACTATTACGTAATCACAATTAGGAGCATATGATTGAGTATATAATTGTCTTAATACGTTTTTAAAAATAATATATATTGTTGCCAACATGTGTCTAAGTTAAATTTTTAATTATGTTTGGCCATATAAAACGTAATATATTTATGTAGGGATAATTGTATTTTTTTTCTAAAATTTAGTGTAATTACACATAATTCTCTTATGGATTAAAAACTTACATTTAGTATTCCTGGTATTTGTTTCCCTCTAACAAATAAGTCCATTCGCTAGTAAAAATTCACTGAATTTATTTATATTAACAAAATTATTGAATGAAAATCGATATTTACTTTCTATTGACTTATTGTAGACTTAATGCAGGTTCAAATAATTTTTTGACTGAACTACCATTATAATAGTAAAAATATACTTCATTACATACATTAACGCATAAAGATATAAAAAGGGTTATTTGGTCCTAAAGAAATTTATTTAACATACAATAAATCAGTAATAAGTCAATTGTGGGTACATATATTTTTTTATCCATTTTTTTATTAATTATAGCAAATTCATTGAATTTTAACTAACAGAAGAACTTATTTGTTAGGCCAAGCAAATATTAAAGTACTAGACATAATTTTTTCAAATTATATGAGGTTTATGTGTAATTATATCCAATCTTAGGGTAAGAGAATGTGATTATCTCATTTATATATGTTATTGGTTATTATATTTCTAAATTATATATGTTTATGATTTTCTTATTTTGAAAATATTCTTTCATGTTTATTTTAAATATAAATTACTAAATTAATTTCAATCCACTAGTATGATAATTTGCTAATATTTAACAATTTTTTAAAATTTAATAGTCGTTGTTGCATGTTGTCCCTAAGATCGTATAAAAAGAACTGTGGTACGTGATAGAGAGAAAGAAAATTGAAAAGAAAACAACTGTGGTGTGAGGATAAAAAAGAAAAAACATCTATGAGAAGAAAGAAACATGGTGAGGTAAGAGAGAAAAAATATATTGTAATTATGAATTTATTAAAAATATAAAAGTTCGTAAGAAAACAAATAACGAGAAGTTTGATGAGAGAAAATATGAAGTAGTGTGTGAGAGAAAAATAATATTATTAAAAAATATTGAATTTACTATTATGATCAACTTTTATTTAGAAATAAATTAATTAAAGGATAAATTTTAATATCAAAAAATTAGTACGACAAAATGATTTCTTTTATAATAAAAAATTGTCCCCACATGCAGTGCCTATGGCATATAAAAAAACGATGGTGTGAGATGAAAAGAAAATTAAAATTTGTGAGAAAAAAATAATATTGGTGCGAGGGATACGAAAGAAGAAATGTCTAGGAAAAGAAAAAAAAAATTCGTTGCGTGAGGAGATAAGAAAGAAAAGTCTGTGAAAATAAAGAAACATTGAGTGAGACGAGATAGAAAAGATAAATTGTAATTATGGGTATATAAAATTATAAAAGTTTGTGAGAAAAAAAAAAAAAAACACAGAGTCGTAAGGTGAGAGTAACATTGTTCTAACTATTTTTTATAGATACAGATCTAAAAATCATGACACGTCTTATAAGAGCCAACGCCTCTTGTCCAACAGTCTATAACTTTTTTAATGTTGTACGTTTATTTATTTGTCTGTAAAGAATTAATGACATTTGACGTGTAAGGTAACAGTACAAAAGGGTAAAATAAATTTACTCCAAAAACTAATAATCCAATCTAAAATTAATTTTGTAAATGATAAATGAAACCTAATAATCAAAATAAGTTATAATATTTATTGATTCCAATTAAAGTTATTAATTATTTATTTCCCACTATTGAAAGAGATGATTGTGCACCTTACTTCTCACTTATTCTCTATGTCATTTGTGTTATTCCAATCCATGCTCTATATGGGGAAGGCAACATTTGAGATTATAAGCACATTTGATATACAATTCTTGCTATCCACATAATTATTTTTGGATTTGAATGTGATATAATCATTGATTCTTCACTAATTGAAGGACATTTGTGGATCTATTATTCCTCTCTTTTACTTGATTCCCTAGGGAGGGAAAAACAAAAGTTAAATTCCTTTTTTTTTTAATTATAATTATTAATTTGAAAAATTCGAAAAACGTTTGGAGATAAGTTGACCTCGATAAAATATACTTACAGTTTTGTTCTATTAAGCGATCTATAATTTTTTAAGCATATTCTGATTCGTAGTGGTGATTAAAATCAAAACCACTTCAATATTATATTATCCGAATTAATTAAGATAAATTAGGTGTTCAAATTTATATTTTTGAAAGAATAATAATAATAAATTTAGGGTAAATTACAACCATCTTACAAGGAGTCAATTCCATCCACCCCCATAGGTTTTTATTTAATTTTTATGGTGAACTGATTAAAATATCATTTTGAATTATGAATTATAATTGCATATATATATATAAATATTAATATTCTACAAATACTTTTAGGGCCCCTTTACTTACTTGGATAGGATTACTTTAGGATAGATAAAATTGTGATTGAAATGAGGATTAGCGATGTGCTTATTATATAATATTGTGTTTACAATGTTTGATTAAAATTATCCTAATGTGTTGATTGTTTAGTCTTATATTTACTAACACATTTTCTATTCATGGTAAATATAATAAATAACAATAATACCCCCATGCACCCGTCAATATCACTATTATTTTCAAAAATCAGTCAACATAATTGTCTTTTTTTTAATTTTTTAAAAAAAATTTCCTAAGATGTCATTGGCATTAAAATAAATTATTAGATAACATGATTGTCTATAGTCAATCATATATATTGTAAGTCCTATGTCATTCCAGAATAAAATATTTTAATTGATCGCAATATATAATATACCCACGAAATAAAATTATTTGATGGACCAATGATATGACAGACCAAAATTTTTTCAATATACAATTAATTTTGTTCAATAACAAATTGATTGGGGAATTAAATTTAAATATGAGGGGTTCTTTGGAAATATGACTAGAAGTGGAAGGTCATATGGAGAGAAAATTTTATTAAGGATTAAATGAGCCAATGGGATTGGTTAATACCACCTAGTAGACTTTGATTATAATCACTCACAAATCCTAATTTGTACAGGGCTTAGGTATATAATAACAGGTTGCATAAAATTAAAGTAAACAAGATATTGTTAAGGATAGTTTAGGATATCAAACCTAATAAGTCTAAGTAAATGAGCCCTTATGGATTAATATTCCATAGAAATTATTTATTTTACACACTCTTAATTTTTATATTGTTTCAAAAATATATATTATTTAAAAAAATCAATCATGTTAAAGTAGTAATATCCTCCTCACCATTTAAGGACTACATAATTATTTTTCATTTGAGGATATTTATAAATTTTCAAATAATTTTAAGGTACTTGTAATTATACCAAACATTTATGAAGATAGTTGTAATTTACTCTTAAATTTAAGAGCAACAACTTTTCAATATTTTTCTTTCTTGTGACCAATAACAAAGTTGTATTTTCAAGATTGTCGCCCTCGAGTGTCCAGTCTCAAGCCAGTATCGATAATTCTTGAATCATACACTAACAAATGAAAATTAGCAAAATACAAAGTGGATCTCATTATAACCTTCAAATACTTGATCGGATATTCTTAAGCGTACATGGAGTGAAAGGCTTTTATTCGTAGCTTTGATTCACCTGAACCAATCACATCAATGTGTCATGAAACGCTATACCATGTACATAAGCAGTAGGTCAGACGACTTTAATAAATAGTAGCATCATCAGGTCAAGTTGGGACAATTCGATTCAATTTGTATTTGTGCAGTTTTTTAATTATTTCAATCATTATTAAACGGCATTTTAACCGTTTCATGGATTTTTATGTGGTCCCTACATTAAATAGTTTTAGGAAATTTTACCAAAAATATTTACATTGACTACAATTAATCAATTCCAAAAGATAAACTTAATTATCAATTTGAGATTCCAATAATGAACACCATAAAAAAGTATAAAATAATTAAAAAACAAAAAAAAAATCGGTAAAGGAATAAAGACCTTTACAATCATGATTTGACACCATCATATTATGATTATTAATTAGTATTCAAATTTGGAGGGGTCATGGAATTATTATTTGAAATAATTACATAAATATTTTTAATTTATAATTTATTTACACAAATTATCCATATTTTTTACGTAATTACAATAACACTCATGTCAATAAAGAAAAAGTAACAGCACGTAATAGTACTGTTAACATTTGTGGGAGGTGTGTAATTTTTCAAAAAGCAAAAGTAATTTGTGTAGATAATACTAATATTTCTAATGAAAAAATAGGCAAAATTATATTTTTGGTCCTGTAACTTTAGGTCGTTAACATTTTTAGTCCTGTAACTTACTCCATTAACACATTTAATAATTTTTTTAACGAATTTAGTCCCGAGCATCTCATATTTGATCATTTTCTGACAAATTTTGTCCTGTGTCGACAATTTTGGTCCCACTCACACTGCAATAAATTTAATTTTTGTCCTGTAACTATGAGTCGTTAGAACCAAAATTATCGATAAATGACTAAATGTGTAAATAGAATAAGTTACAGGACTAAAAATGCTAATGGCCTAAAATTATAGGATCAAAAGTATAATTCTACCGAAAAAATATAAATAACTTATATATAAATACTATAAATCAAGAGATGTCGATACAATAATCCCTTATTATTATTAACCACATAATTCATCAGTATCTCACCATATTATTATGTCAAATTAAATTTCCACATCAGACATTGCCAGCAAGGCACATTTCCACGTCAGCTGCATTTTTTTTTTTTTAAAAAAAAACAATTAATTTTTGTTGGGGGGTAGGTGAGATGAAGGGTATGTTTAGCTGCCTAACGAAAGCAGGAGATGGGTCTTCACCATTCCGCCCGCGGACAAAGGATACGGAAATTATCTGCTGCATTCAATGGATTATATGATGCATGCATGCTTGTCCCCTTCGTAACATCAAACTCTAAATTGATGTTGAAAATACGATCGATCAAAATGTTATTATCGTATAAATTTATTGACACTGATGCATCACGCGCAATTATGATCGATCGAAAGTTCTAATTTTATTCGATTATTATTCAAAGAACGCGGTATGATATTCATAGGGAACAAAAAAGAGTCGATTTGTTGTTGATCCGTATTGAAATACGAGATTTCTCAATACGAGTCCGAGTTTGCTATATGTTCACCCAGATATCGAATATGGGTCCTAAGGAAGAAACAAGCACGTTAGGCTAGTCGGGTTCATCCCGAGCTAAAACTCTCCAACGCTCAAGTCAGTTCGATTCAAGGTAGAAATATGCGATCGAGAGATATAAATGAGCTAGAGGGTAATAAATGTGTGTTACCATCAGTGTTTTGAAACCCGGACCGTTCATCGAACCGGAAAATTAAGTGGGTTACGGGTCACTGGTTCAACCGTCGGGTCAACCGTGGTCGAACCAATGACGTCATATTTATGTCATAAATAATTATTAATATTTTTAAAATAGCATTAAATAATAAATAATATTAATATACTTCACAACCTATCTTTTTTAAAAAAAAAAAATTCATTGTTTTTCTTTGACATTAATAGTTCAATAAGATGTACAATATCATAAAATAAATTTTAAAACAAATTTATAATATCAAATACAAGAATAATATTATACATTTTCAAATTTAATAGAAAATTAGATTCACTAAATTATCATAAATAATCTAACAGAAATAACAAAATTGAACTGAGAAGAGAAATTAGGATTTTATATTTAGAAATAAAATAAAATAGTTAAACTTAACAGAAATTATTCCAATTTAATAGAAATAATGCACATTTTTAGAAATAATCTATTATCCTTTCAGAAATATCATAAAATTATGGTACTTAGAAAAAATAATACACATTTTAGAAGAAAAATTAAAATTTTATCATGTATTTATACTTAATTATTGACCCGACTGGTTCAATCAACCCAGTACTGGGTCAACTGGTTCACCGGTTGAACCACTGGGTCAAACGGTTTTCACAAAAAAAAGCGGTTTTTTGACTCCTCCGGTTTTCTGGTTTCAACCGGCCCGTTTTGTGGGCTGGGTGGCGGTTCGGGCGGTCCGACCGTCCGGGCTGGGCTGGGTTTTAAAACATTGGTTACCATTAATGTTCCTGATTGGTGGTATTTATAAGCCCAAGTGTACAGTACCGAATGGGCCATGTGTCGAAATTTTGAGCTTTTCCACTGAGAATCGTGTGGCTTCCAGCACGCGGTTCATTTTCATGCGGGTCGGGTCTTGCGACCCACCAAGCAGTTCTATGCGGATCCACTTGGTTTTTTTAGCTATTTTCACTCTTTTTAAGAGCATTCTTGTCTTTTTGCTAAATAACGGGATATTACCCCTATCAGTTGTGTTTTGGTATCACGTTTAAGTTGTGGGGGTATCTTTGTACTTTGTGGTATTGGACTACTATTTATGTCGGTAATGAAATATACATTGCAAATGAATAGTTAGGATTCAAATTGATCTGTTCGAGTTGTACGAATTTATTTTGTTTAATATTCAAGTCGAATAATTTTGCGGGTTTAATTTATTTGTATGATCTCACAACTTAATTTGGACTTATGTATTCGAAGATGGGTGAAAATATTAAAAAGAAAAAAACTTATTTGTTGTTCTAAGTTGAAACTTAAAATAAGAAATGAAAATAAGAGGTTCCAAGGTCCATTATGGGAAAAATACAATTTAACCTATGTGATTATATAAATGTGCAAATTACCTCTCTATGAAATTTTTTTTAACAATTTATCCTTCTGCATTTTTCAAAATGCAGTAATTTACCCCCTATTTTTTTTTAAATGAGAGGTAAATTATTTCATTTTAAAAAATGTAGGGGGATAATTTTTTTAATAAAAGAATATTCATTCATTTACAATATCATAGGAGATAAATTACATTAAACCTGGTCCATTGCCTATGTTTGCTGTTTAGATGTTTGATATATTAGTGATATAAAATTCGAAACAGAATAAAACACAAATGACTTAAATTATCACTACTCCTATCCCTTTTTCTTTTTCTTTTTAAAATAAAAATTAATACATAATTATAAAGCAAATCAATTGATTAACATAAAAAAGTGAATAATAAATATATTAGTATACTGGCGGTTAAAAAATAATGTGAGCTATTAGAAATAAATAACTAATTATATAGGTAAAAGTATTTAAAAGTATACTTGATATATTAAATTTGGGTATAGTGGTGTTATAAAACGCCCTTTGTGGGTGAAAAATTTTTTTTTTTTTTAGATTAGCTGTTGTGGCTAATTCCTACATGTATATAATAAATATATTATGAATAATAAAATAATATATAAATCAATAAATTACATTTTAAAAAAAAATCAAAAAAAAAAAAAAAGAAGAAGAAAGAAACACTTCAGTTATTATTGCCACAACAAAAAAAATTGGTGTACTTGGAGTTAAAATGAAATGGAGTCACTTTTGTAAAAAATATTATATATATATATATATATAAAAAATTAGTTTATAAAAATTATTATTAAGGGTATAATTGTGGTATTTAAAAATTAGTATGACGGTGTCACTAAACATGTCGTCTTTGTATGTATATAATTACTAATTAAAATACATTATAGATAACAATAAAGTATGTAAACCAACAAATCATATTTAAAAAATATATATATAAAAAAAAAAGAAAACTAACTTATGGTATTATCAACATAACAAAAAAATTAATGTGGTGGTGTCAAAATAATATGGAGTCACTTTTATAAATAAAAAATAATAATTACAAATTTAAAATAATCTAATTAGGAATATACTTGTCATACTTAAAAATTAGTGTCATTGTGTCATTAACAGTTGTTTGTGAGTGTGCAACCTTCTTTTTATATTAGTCTAAATATTTAATTAGGTGTATAATTATCATATTTAAAAGAAATAATTATATTTACACCCCGTGACCTATGGTCTATTTACACAAATTATCTCTATCTTTTGCATAATTACAGAAAATACCTCCGACAATAAAAAAATATTTGTGTAATGATGTTAACATTTTTAGGGGGGGTGTGTAATTTTTCAAAAAAATAAGAGGTGGTTCGTGTAAATATACCGTAGATCAAGGGTGTCAATGTAATTATCCCTATTTAAAATTGGATGACAGCATCATTAATCGTCGTTTATAAATATGGATGGTACCTTTTTTAATATATTAATATAGATTTATATAAAGTAAAATCGAAAATAACCCTATTAACGTGCACCCAATCCACGGTATTGGGATGGGGAAAGGGACAAAGATCATTCACATATACTATCTGGGGAGTTGGGATTATAATAACGGAGTTGAAATATTAGGGATTTTGAGTAATCATAAGCGCGACACTAACATGTGAATGATTCCAAGCATAATCGCTTTTCAATCACTACTAATTTATGTTCAAAGTGCGTTGTTATCGATGATTATGATTGCTGGGGAAAAGGAGCGGTCCAGATCTGTTTTTACAGGAAAAGATGAATAAACAATTTATGATTGAAAGACTATTTTTGACTAACGATGTTTTAACTCAATAGTTAAGACTGAAGTTTCATTAATAAATATGAAATTTATGGGTTCGGGTTTTATCAGAATTGTTATGTAAATTTATTATAATTTGTTTAATAATAAATAATAATTTTTTTAACACCCCTATAAACTATAGTACAATCATCTCATCCGATCAAGCAAATTATTATGACAAAATGATATTAATTAAGTACTCCAAGTAATTAAATACAAATAATCATGTAACTAAATCAAATTTAAAATTTAATTAAATAATTAATTTATAATTACACAATTAATTAATTTATTTGATTTTGGGAGGTAAGGTGCAATTTAGAAGCTAAGCTAGCTAGAGTAGGTGCATCTTTCTAGGCATTGTTAAATTAAAGCAGCCGTAATATGCGATTAATTATATTATTTAATATATTTAAATTTAAAAATTTAATCAGCACATTAATATTTTAAATTAACGAATATATAAAACCGCGACAAAAATTTTTATTATAAATTGAAATTTAAACTCTTAAGTTTTTTTTAAATTGTGGTGTCTCAATTTTACCGAATAAATAAAGCATGAATGGCAAAATCATCAATTTGAAATGAAGGAAATAATTGATTCTGATTAAGCACATGAGATCATAATTTGTTGTGATTAAAGGAAAAAGTGATTAAGGAATAATGATTAATTAGATGTAAGATGGATTAAATAAGTGTAATTGATTGATGGTCATTTAAAGTTGATAAGCCTTTACCACCACCATATGACAACACTACTTTTTTCATATGCCTCACACTTTTATGTGCAAAAACTCTTAACAAAACTCAGATTCATATAAAGCATTTTTGTAACTAGTTTTTATCCTGGTTTATGTTTTAAATGAATTTTTTGGGTTCGTAATTTAGGTTATTTGGCGTTTTCATCGTCTAACTTTTTTACAGTAGCATTTAGATTCTATATCTTTTCAATTTTTACGATTTCAATCTTTTATTTGTTGGAGTTCACCATTCATGATGGCATAATGCATGTGCATCTCACGTTAGATGTTTTACCAAAATGACCAAAATTGTGAAAATTAAAAAGATATTGAACCGAAATGTTAGCAATATAGAAGACCAAAACGTCAAGTTACACAACAAAAAATTGGTTCAAGCCAAATCGTTAGAACCATTCCGAAAAGCCTTTGATGCATATATTAGATATATCGTAAGGAGTAAATATTCAAGATTGTGGAACTGTTAAGAACAACTAAAGTCGTATTTAGAGTATAAAAAAATATTATTTATAGATTTTTCGTAATTGTACGATTTAACCAATGATTTAATGGTAGTGTGTTAATAAATATTAAAAATTTTAAATACACGAAATCAAAATATAACATAAATGAATTATATTTTAAAAATAAGGTGGGAGTGTAAGATCTAAATACGGCCTTCAACAACTAACTCTCACATCAAGAATTCATCCTAAATATTTATTAAATATATTAAAATAATTTTATAAAAATAATAAATTACTATTGAAAGAGATAAACACTCATGTATGGAATCCAAATCTAAGACCTTACTTGAGGTCTGAGCCTCAGCAGAGGCGAAGGGTTCATTAGCTCTATCCTATCACTTCAGGACACGTTTCTCCCTGCTCCTACAGTGGGAAGCACATGGTACTACCATCTGATGCCCGTGACTGTGGGGGCCCACTCAGAGTACCACGGCTCGCTGCATGACAATTGGGTGGTCTAGGAACAGGAATCTGCTCCCGGGTTTTATTTACACATACAGGGCCCACCACAAGAATACTTATCTAAACTCAAATTTTGTCGACTCTTACTAATTATACGGTAAACGTGATATATTTATTATGTAATTGATTATTTTTTAAATTATAAATTAATTCTATTTTAAGTATGTTATACGTATCATATAATTAAGATTAAATTATAATTAACTTCTTTTGAGATTTGATATAATTATAAATACCTCTCATTATTTGAAAAATTACAAATATCCTTTTAATATTTAGTGAAATTATGTAATTTTTTGATGGAATTATAAAACTATAAACTTTTCCCTTACTGTATTTTTTCGTAATTTTTAAAAAAATTTAAAATTTATAAAAAAATTGGGTTGGGTGGGTAGAAAATTTTAAAAGTTATAAAAATAATTATCCACTTAATTCATAAAAAGATAAATTTAATCCACAAAGGCATTTTGGTCAGTTCACCATAAAAATAGATGAAAATCTAAAGGATTGAGCAAATTGTTAGGCGACCGTTAAAATCATGATGTATTGATAATTTTTTCAAACAATAAAATTGTATTCGTAATTATGACAAATTCCAAAAAAGTATTATAATTTATTCCTATAATTAATTTATATCTGATCAAACACAATCAAAATTAAACTTATCTCAATACAACGATCTTATCCTTTTCAAGCATACAAATTACAAGACACAATACAACCAATCTTTATAAACTAATAATAATAATAATAATAATAATAAAAGACAAAAATATTTGGAGGAATTTAGACATTGAATATTGTGGTAATCTAGAAATGTCCATTCAATCAAAATCTCAGTCATGGAATCTTAAAAAGACCCTTTTCACTATAATTAATATATATATATATAAAAACACATGCAAGCATTCCTCACTCTATGGAATAGATCCAACTATTTATTTTATTATTTTGTTTGTATTCTCGAATTATATATATATATTTTTTTAATCGATGAATTATGTAATACATGTCGTGGTCGTGTGTTCATTACGAGTTCTGGTTCCTCAAGCTTTTTTAATTTGGTTCATCGAGAATTTGATGCAGTGAGTATTTGTTTATATCCGTTGGATGCTTTTATATAAACTACCGTTTGTTTTATTTAAAATCTCATGTGTTTAGTCTGAAAATGCGAATCCTCGATGAGAAGGGAATTTTTAGCTATATATTGCTCAAATATCCCATCTTTATTAGATATAGAAAAGGATAATTACACTTTTCTTTTTTGAAATTTGGTATAATTACATATAAACCCTGTTGTTTGAAAAATTACATCTAGCAATTTTAAGGTTTGCTTCTGTCTAAAAAATAAGTCCCTCCGTTAGTCAAAATTAACTAAATTTGCTAATATTAACAAAAAAAAAAAAGGAGTGAAAATTAATATTTACACTCTATTGACTTATTACTCACTTATAGCAGGTCAAATAATTTTTTCTAATTAAACTAAACTACCCATATAACAGTGAAGATATACCTCCTCGCATGCATTAACACGTGAAGATGTATGAGGATAATTTGATCATAAAAAAATTTATTTGGTTTGAAATAAATCAGTAATAAGTCAACTATGGGGAAATATAGATTTTTTTTTAATTTTTTTTGTTAATATAAGCAAGTTCGATAAATTTTAACTAACAGAAGGACTTATTTGTTATACAGAAGCAAATCTCATGGACACTAGATGTAAATTTTCAAACTATAAAGGATCAACATGTAATTACACCAAATTTTAGGAAACGAGAGTGTAATTATCCTTACATAAAAATAGTAGATACTCATTATTGTAAGTTCCACGGACGACGGAGTTGGAAGGGAACATGTCCTTGTTTCCACAGATGTGCCATTGCAAAAGGAAAAAAAAAAAAAAAAGATTATTCTCCATATTATAAATGGTTCAAACTTAAAAATTATAGCAAATCAATACTATTTATCACAGTTAAACAAAAGTGATACAAAAATTTAATTTTGACCACGATTAATTAATATTTATCATGGCTTTAACTATGTTCATAATATTGATAATGGGTTTTGAACAATAACTATTGTTTTTGATTTTATTTGTAGAAACAACCACTTATACATGTTACTTAGTCAGTACTAATTAATATTACCATGAATTTGTCTTTTAATTATGATAATCTGACATATATTTATCTATCTCGATCGGACGCTCTTCCACAATATATTATCTGTTTTTATATTTAGACCAAATTATTAATGGACTTATGATCCCGAAATACGAGCTAATAAAAATTTATTATAACTACTTTCTATTTTTTTTTCAAATTCAAATTCTTTAATCTAAATCATCTATAAGAATAATAAAAATTACTGTTGATGAAAAGCATCGAGAAATGCCATTGGAGTGTGACAAAAATTGCTTTGTTAAGATGTGCACAACTATCCATCAATTGGTCACATTGTATCACTTTAAGTAGTAAAAGTAGTGATAAGGGTAACACTATTTCACAACTTTAGTTGCAGGCCATATACATAATTGCAGGCTCACAACCATTTTATAATGACTTGATGTGGATCTAACATGTCCGTATTATTGTGATGTAGATCTAACATTTCATATCATTGGTTGCTGCTCTTTCTTCTAGTGGGAGTGGTACATTTCATGACAGTGAACATTTAAACTTAAAATTAATCGTCATAAATTTCGACACATTGACAGATGTTCTGTTCGTGTCCAAATTAAAAATGTGAGTTTGATTTTCATTGGAAGCGGGCTTTGTGGATGGGATTGTTCGTATGTGTACACCTCTCTTGCGTGGGTTTCTATGTTGTTACTGTATAATTTAAAAACTTGGATCGTGTCATTTGAAATTTCTCTATTTTCAATCGATTTTAGTTCATTTTTATATTGTTTATAATTATATTTTGTGCTTGATACTTTATCAAATTATTGTTAGGATATTAAGATAACTTTTAGCCGAATTTCATGGGTCAATTTAACCGTTTCAGTCCTATTTTACCCAGGTTATGACTATTCCTTTTAAATAGCTATTACGCGAATCATTCAATAATAAAATATTTTTACTTCAAATTCGAGTTCTCAAATGTGTTCTTCTTTATTTTCTCAATTTCTGTTGATTCTGCTCCATCATATTAAGTGCCGAATATCAAAGTAGAACACAACTATAGCTAAAGCATAACATCACCAACATGATGATGTCATTTAAACTCATGATCTCAATTTCGTCAACTGAATTAAAAACCCACTGCTATCAACCATAGCTTTCAGTAAATTAGCCACGATAAATCTAACAGCAACCCTAGCTATTCTAAAAAAAAAATTTAAGTAAGAGTGATGAACTATTATTAATTGAAATAAATCAATTACAAGTACAATCATTCATATCGACATCAGTATCTAAACAAAGATTATTACAATAATCATATCATGCTCAATAGCACCCTACTATTACAGTAGACAACAACTCCTGCTATACAGCTGACAACATCCCACGCACCTGGCGGGGTTCAAACCCATACCTCTAAAATCATGGGGCATCAGCTTTGTCTATTAAACTAGGCCTCATTGGCCTAATTATTTTAACTTAAACCCCAAAAAATACTCCCGAACGTAGTAACTAGATTCGTATTTCACACAAACTTTTCAATTTACCTAATTCTCCATTTCAATTTATTTTTTCCCACAAAGTGTGAGCTCTCTCTCTCTCTATATATATATATATGGAGTTATATCCCAAAAGAACAAAGAGCATAAAATGTGGAAAAATCATGTTTGTACAATAAATAGTGCATTTAGGTTAGGTGGTGGTCCATGATGAAGCTTGCACTTGCAACAACCATGCACTAGAGATGAGGTTGTAATGGTGAAGACCTGTCTTCTCTTCTACTAATATCATTGTTTGGTAGGTTTACATCATTTTCAATTAATGAATGCTTAATTAATTAACTTTAATAACCTTTTAATTATCATTTAATTCTATAATACAAGATTTTCTTGTTTTCAATGTAAATATTCCTGATTTAATGTTGTTTGTGTGTGTGCACACGTGTTTTTTTTTTTTTTAACACAGTATGTCGTTAATTTTATTATAATCATAAAATAGATAACAAGGTTAACTATTACAATTAGAAAATTACAAATATTTCTTAGAATTCATAGTTGTGTAACAAATATCTACTACGCCGGAGTTGTTGGACGAGACAATGTTTATAATTATAATGAATTTTAAGAGTGTTTGTTGTAAGTTGTTTATTTATTGGGTAAATTACATTGACACTCCTAAGATTTGGTCAAATTACACAAACACCTCCTGTGTTTTATAAATTATAGCTATACCCTCTAAGGAGTGTCAGTGTAATATTTAGGGGTGTTTGTGTAAGTCTTCCATTTGAATAGAGGATGTAGTTGTAATTACAACTAAATTTTAAGGGATATAATTATAATTTTACAAAAAAGTTGAAAATATTTATGTATTTTATTCTAACTTAAAAGTGCGTCAATCTATTTTACCCTCATTTATTTTAAGGGATAATTACACTCCATTCTCCTGAAGTTTGGTATAATTACATGTAGACTCATATGGTCTGTAAAATTACATTTAACACCCTTAAGGTTTGCTTCCATCTAATAAATAAGTTCACCCGTTAGTCAAAATTCACCAAATTTATTAATATCAACAAAAAAATTAAAAAAAAAACCTATATTTATTCTCGATTGACTTATTACTGACTTATAACAGGTCAAATAATTTTTTAATGACCAAATTACCCGCATCATTTTCACGCATTAATGCATGTGAGGAGTATATCTACACCATTATATGGGTAGTTTAGTTCGAGAAAAAAAATTTGTTTGACCTGCAATAAGTCAGTTTTAAGTCAATTAGGGTAAATATCAATTTCCATTCAATTTTTTTTAATATAAGCAAATTAAATAAATTTTGACTAACGAATGAACTTATTTACAAGAAAAACAAATTTCAAAAATATTAAATATAATTTTTTAAATATTAAAAATTTATGTATAATTATATCAAATTTTAGAAGAAGACTGTAATTATCCGTTATTTTAAAGGATGAGAGGTATGGACCGTATGGTCAGTTCGTCAAATGATTTGAGTCCCCATCTACACACACACGTACGCAATTCCCATTGTTAATTCTTGAGTTTTGTCCCAAGAAAATATTTAAAAATCACTTCCTAACTCATTGACTTATACACTTTCATTTAATTAAATTAAATACTTAACGTGTTTGTCATAAATTTATAAATTTTTCATCATAAAAAGTCAAGGCCTAATATGATATATCAATATAGTACGCAAACACCACCTTATGTTAAAGACCATCTTTTTATTTATTACAAATATTTATTTTATAAAAACGATCAATTACATTAAAATACTCAAATTTATAAATTACGTCAATAGTTTTATAAAAAAAAATAATGATATTAATGAACTACAAACTATATATCAATAAGTCAACATTCATATATATGAGACTCGAATCCATAATTTTAATAAAGAGTATTAAAATTATCATCGATCATACGATTTTTTTATTGATTTCTTAAAACACAATGGAAATTAAATGTGAATTTTACAATTTTTAAAAAAGGAATTATTTCTTAGTCTAAAATTATTTTGTCACCTAAAATTAAATGGAGGTGCTCCAATAATTTGGGGTGATGTGATGTGATGTGATGACCCACCATTTGAATTTTTGTGAATTTCTAATTTGATCAAGATTTAACTCATTTAATTCTTTTCTTGGCTGTACAGATCATAGATCCCCAACCCCATCCCTCAATCAACTTCTCAAATCAATAAGTTCTAAGAAATCATGAAGAATTTTATATGAAATTTGATTAAGAAAAATTGCAGATCATATCACTTCAGTATATTATATATATTTTGATGTGAAAATGTGGCTGAATTATTATAATTTAATATTTTTGTATTCAGTGTATATATATATATATATTTTTTTTTTTTTTTCAAAAAATCATGACCATTCATTATCTAGTGCCTGTAGATGAACGTCAAAGATTTTTACAGGTTGCATTTTGAGAATTAAATCCTAAAATTACACATTTTAGAGACCCGTACAAAACTTCGATCATTCGTTCAATTAAAGTGGCATCTACCCTTCCTGCACGAGGTCAATTATATTACAAGTGTTATTAGACTTGTCACATAACCAGTCACTCTTTAAACCTATCACAGTTTACCTAGTTCCAGAAAATGTATTAGATTCAAATTTTAGGTACTCTTATCGCACTGTACCTTCATTTTTATCCCTTCGTAACAACTCATTGTAAGGATGAATTTGTTAGACGGTCGTTAATTCCAAAGAGTAATTTATAACTTTTTAAATAATGATGATATACTCAGAATTATGACAAATTTCAAGGGCACGTTGTAATTCATCAAAAAGATTTAAAAAAAAAAATCATTTAAAAATATAATATAATTTTTAAACAAGAGTTAGGAGATGATTAGTGAGCATGATATGATGGGCACAATAATGCCAGAATTATAGCGGGAAAGACATTTACCAATTTGAACCTAAAATTCTAACCCCAACATGCATCCATGTGTAGGCTTGCAAGAACTCAGGATAGCTACACTTGTTCACATTATTACAGCTTTGTCCTTGACGTGTTTTAATTGAAGTTATGGTAATCATGAATCGGATGACGAAACATGTCTGATGTGACTTACCTGCAATAATTGTTATACAAATGGGATGTATAACTCTGACGGGCCTTTCATTTGACAACACATGTTCTGAGTGTCGTCACCGACCTTGTTCATTCAGAGGGACTTAACTATTATGCGAATAATAGTAAATATGTGAATATTACATCAATTAATATACCATGTTGTATCACAAAAATCTATTATCACCATACTTTTTTTAACACATAACCACCACTCCCAACATTTATTATGCACACTCAAATTCGAACACAAGACCTTCATAAAACTTAAGCAAAAGCCATTGGGATGTCCCCCAATGGACGAATTATTGTAATATATATATATAAATAAATGGGCCATACTAAAAGCCCAATATTGTATAACAAAGTTGACAGAATTCGTGTCTAAATCTGTCTCAAAGGAACTGAATCCAAACGAAGCAGACTCAGTCAAGAAAGAAACAAAAACATCATGAAAGATAAAAAGGAAGAAAGACATTATGAACAGCAAAAGCCTTGGTACAGGTCAATGGATAACGTCATAGCAACATATTTACATCTACAAACATTTTACGACAGTTCCCCTCCGCTTAGCACGAAAAATTGAAAAACACTTCACATCTCAAGAGCCCTCCGATCAAACAACGAGGAAGCGAGGACACCATAATAACATCAACACTGAGGACCTATATCTAAGTTATCCTCAAATGGAAGTATCTCACAAGCAGTACGATGTAGGAATTAATTAACAGAAGAAATACAGAATGAAACGAATTTAGAGTACCAAAAATTGTTCTTCTTTGCTTGATTCTTGTGGTTATCTACCTTCATTGCCCATTTGTAGTGATCCGTCCTTCATCAGTTTCAGGCTGAGACTATTGTATCGTTCTCGTGAGTATTGTCTTGATGCCTTTCTCCAGTCTGTGCCTGCCTTCATCATTGCAGCGAACTCCTCATAACTTATGCGTCCGTCCTGCAGAATAGTTGGTTAGGCTAGAGTTTGAGCATCACAAACGTGTAGGTATTAAGTAAAATTAATCAAATATTTGGACAACTCGATGAAAAAGAATGTGTGGATTTTGTGCATGCTTGGTTCAAACGTCCCCTCTAAGTTTGTAACAATTACTACTCCCCATTCGGTTTAAACAGGTACTAATGTTTGCAGTTTGATGAGATGTTAAAGCGTAAGAGTGTTACTGTTTTGTATCTAAATCCCAGACAGGATGTAGTTTCGAGGTTTCTCTTTGTTTTTCTGAGGGGAGGTCTTCTTAATTCTTAAGGGAGGAGAGGTAGAATCAGTATAGGATAACTGACCTTGTCTGTATCTACGTCTTGAATAATTGCATTGATCACATCTTCACTCGTCTCTGCTTCATCAGCAAGTGCTTCTCTCAGCTCTTCAATCTCTATATACCCACTTCTCGAAGGCTTTTCGCAGATGGTCATCATTGCCCATCTTTCTTAGGTGTACAGAAATGGCAACGAACTCTGCACAGTCGAGATATCCATCCTTATCTATGTCACCCTGTACAAAGAAAAACATAATTATCTTCTCCTCCATATGTTGACATCAAGCAGATCCTATATCTAATGGTTGCTGGCAGCATAAAACGATTCAAAAGTGTGGAAAATATCTCGCCTATCTGGAAACGAATATTAGACTCGTAAGAAACATAAGATCAAGATTTGCAGAACGTCCTTATGGTTGATTTTGTTGCAATGCCCAACTTTGAAGGCACCCGTGAAACTCTGAAGTTAAGTAGTAAGATCGAGAAAATGGAACTTACAGCTTCCATAAGAACTTGAAGAGCTTCGGGATCTGATGACCGAGCTTGTAGTCCAGTTCTCAACTCTCAATTTCCTTTCCCGTGTCCATCAACTGAAATCCCTGCTGCACTTCCTCGACCGACATATGCTCAGCAATCACCTGATATTGGAAAAGCAATTTAGTAACAGAATGTGATGTGTAAGACATGATTTGCCAAACACGCCTCAAGAGTTAGAAGCAAGTAAACATTACACTTAGAGCCCGTTCTTCAGCTTATTCATCATTGAGAACTGCTTCAGCCTAGCTCTGACAGATTCGCCAAGAGAAACATTAGGAGCACTCTTTGCATTCTGTATCCAAGGATGATCTGCAACAAGCAGCAGTACTTGTCAATAACTCTTACGTAACAAAATCAACTCCATTAAGTGACCAAGAATACTAAGGAGCAAAATGATACCATTTGCCAAATAGGTTATATATATATATTACCTAGAACTTCCTGTGCCGTAAGCCGCTTTTTGGGATCAGGGTTGAGCATCTTCTTGACCAGATCCTTTGCTCTATCAGAAACCTTCGGCCAAGGGTCTCTTTGAAGTCCACTACCGAACGAATGATTGCTTGGGCAACTCCTTGTTCAGTTTCTGAATTTTGATTGCAGTTTATGTCAAGGAAATGTAAAATATGGAATGGAGCAAATATTAGATTGCAAAAATACAACTACACATTTTCTTTTGTTTTGGATTCAGCTAGGATCAAGTCATACTACATTACTGTAATCCAAGCATTCTCAAATAGAACTAGAACCAAGAATGCATTTATTAACTCGAGCCACATTGTGGCATGGCATTAGTAATAGTATATTAGGTTGTGAAAGGAGAGAACTCACCAGCCCAAAAAGGTGGAACACCACACAGTAAGATGTAGAGAATAACACCAGCACTCCAAACGTCCACTTCCGGACCATAGTTTCTCTTCAGCACCTCCGGGGCCATGTAGTAAGGACTTCCCACGATCTCATTGAATCTCTCCCCTGCAGAATTTCAAGCAAATAAGCTATAAAAGGTAGCTAAACAATGAAACCGCCAAATTGACAAATACATAGGTGTCAAGCAATAAAGAATATTGGGCCTTACCAGGCTTGAAGAAAACTGACAGCCCAAAATCAATGGCCTTAAGTGGTGCTGTCTCCTTCTTATTTGCAAACAAGAAGTTTTCAGGCTTAAGATCACGATGCATGACGCATGCTTATGGCAATTCTGCAAAGACGCCCATCATGTTAGAATACAATTTCGCCTTGATTAAAAGATCCAAAGATACAGACTATCGGACTTGATATTAAGAAAGGTGCACATTCAACAGTAGGTGAAGTCTTCAGATAAAGACGTGTCTAAGTGTTCTCTATTGCTTAAATATTCGTATCCATCTATCCCTGTATTGATTAGTTGTCTGCAGATATGTGGATCAAGCACTCAATTATGCACCAATGATAATACATTGCGATACTCTATAGGCAGAAATCTTGACATTTCATCTACTATCAATGCAAATAAGATTTAAAATTTAAAAATCTCAGCAAGAAACTGCATATCAGATAAATCTTCACCTGAATAACTTCAGCAATTGTGCGAATCACGGCAGCAGCAGCCCTCTCAGTATAATGTCCTCTAGCAACAATCCTATCAAACAATTCGCCACCCTCACACAACTCCATAACTAAGTGGACAGCATGATCATCTTCATAGGTATCCTTCAAGCTTACAATATTCGGATGCTTAGGCAAATGCCTCATGATTTCAACTTCTCTCCTAACATCATCAATGTCAACTCTAGTCCTCAGTTTCTTCTTAGATATCGATTTACAAGCAAACACTTCCCCAGTAGTTTTATCAGTGCACAGATACGTGACCCCAAATTCGCCTCGACCGAGCTCTCGTCCCAGCTCATAGAACTCCTCAATATCATGCCTGTTGGATTGCTCAATACATAAGACTTATATCCACCATTTGGTACTGCATGACTACCATTATCAGTAGCAAAGGGATTTGGCTTATGCTTCCTCTTAATGTTCTCATCAGAAGTTTGTGGCACTGCACAACAATTTCCCATCTAAAACTTTGTTCCAAGAATCAATCTAATACTTCTAAAAAATCCAACCAAAAAGCTCTCCCAACTCCAAACAATCACAGATAATCAAAATCTCAGCTTTTCTCTGATCTGAACAACACACAAATCTAACTAAAGCTTAAATTCTTCTTCCAGCCAATTGGGCTTCTGAATTAGAGCACAAAACAGCAGTCAAAACGACCAAAATGCAATCTTTACTAACAACACCAAACAAGAAGAAAAATAAAAGAAGCGGGTTTCCCTCAATATGTGATAAGCTTCAAAACCCAACTACAAAAAGCTCAGATCTTTGAAGACTGAAAATTTCAAGCAAACACCACCAAGACAACTACCGATTTCCGCAATTTTTCGAAGAAAATAAAGATGGATAAAAAAAAAAAAAAAAGGAATTCTTGAAATTGTGGTGATTTGGGAAGAGGAAACTTTGGAATATGCCCAGAACTGTGTGAAGCTAAAGGAAGAAGATTAAAGTAGGAAAAGGGTTTGGGATTGGAGAAAATTGTTGAGATAGGGAATTTAGCAAATCATCTCACAAGAGAGATTGTCAAATGCAATTTTATGGACACTTTCCTATGTATCTATCTATATATATATATATATATATATATATTAATTTCTTTTTAACTAATTCTTTCTTTGACTTTATAATAATGGACAGAGTTTAATTTTTAATGTTCTTTTGTTGCTTAAAGCTGTCCAAGAAAGAACTCAAATGAGCTGATTTATTTCTTTTATTTAATTTTTTTAAATAAACCCTCAATGGCTAGTGATAAAAACAATTCCTTTTTCACTTTAAAAATATTTTTTTTTCAAGAATTGAATCAATTTAACTTCACTTTCAATTTTCACAATTTTTTGTAATATTGCAGCAATTCCTTTTTCTTTTTTTGGGTAATTGCAATATTGCATGAATTGAAAGCAAAGGGAAAAGTTCACATAGCAATAATTAAGTTAGATTACATAATACCTTACACTACAAGATTTTCTTCTTTTGATTTTGTAATTATGTTTGGGGTCCAAATGGGTATTTTGAAGGTATCATGGGCAAAAAAAGTCATTACAGTTTGATTTCATAAATATTTTGAGTTAGTTAAAGTGTTGGGATGACCTTCTAGAAGCCAACCAACACAAGTTATCCAAGAATTAGCACAACATGACCTTAGCTTTCCTCAGAATTTTATTAATTATTTTATATACAATAATATTTTAATATATTAATGAATAATTTATTATTTTTTAATATTTATGAAAACCATAAAAAATCAATAATAATAATAATAATAATAATAATAGCAAACTTACATAAAAGAAGAAATAAAATTTTCAAGAATTATTTGCATGTGTTATTCTTTCCTTCAAGAAATTAACAAAAAATTAAAAAGAAAAACACTAATATTATTAGGACTTTGATCCATTATAATAATCTTTACATATTTTTAAATCTTTTTAGTATTTATTTTTTTAAATAAATTGACAACTTCTTAGAAAGCTAAACCACGCTTCTTCAAAAGGAAACGCCGGCTACCCGGTCAAACTCGGCGATTTGACTTGGAATATTTATCCTGCCCCTTTTTTTTAATTAAAAAATTAGTGTGTTGTTTATTTAATTATATATTATATTTAAATCAGTTTAGGGGTACATTCACTTACGCTTTTACTGCATGAGAACATTCTGAAAGAGTCAAACTCTCTTGCAAGACATTTTTCTAGAAAAAACGTGCTTCTCAATATTACATCTACGCTCATAATTTATAATTATTTATACAAACCACCATATTTTCTACACATGCATTCATTAAAATATCAATATTTTATACAAATCACCCGTTTTTTAAATAATCACACATAAACCCCCAAGAAACGTAAGCAAAATTACACAAAATATCCCCTTTTTTTTACTATTATGGGTGATTTCTGTAATTATGCAGATAATTTTATATATATAAATTATAGATTAAGAGTGTAAATTTAATTATTCTATAATTAATTATGAATAAAGAATGAGAATTATGTTCCTAGGCAAGAAATGGATAATGAATCCATATGAAAAGTCAATGCATATTAGGTGAAGATTACCTCTAAGTTCCATTAAATTATTGAATTGAATGGGAATGGCAGCTCAGTAGAATAAGCCCACATGGTAGCTTAAATTCACACACACAGAGATGAGAAGGGATCTCCAGAACATTTGACTAATTCCTCCATATGTTAGAAAAAGAACAAGAATCATAAGATACTATCCTTTGATGTTTATTGTCTAGCCACATTGTTCTAATCTTGCTACAACAACATATGACAACTAGACTAAAAAAAAGAACCTTAATATTCTATTCCATCTGTTTCTTTACTGTTGCATCTTATGGTACACTTCACGTATATACACGTCTGTTTAAACATCATATTACTTGTATATTTAAGTACGTATTTTATACATATAGTATGTATATATGAAGTGCAAAGAGTATCTAAGTCGGTTCTTTCATACAGGTATATGCAGTACCTGCAGAAGCTTCCGTTTTAGTTTTCCTACACGACTTATATGCAACATGTAGCAGACAGGGCTGGGAATTTTCCGGTCTTCTTGACTTGGAACACGAGGACAAACCTTTCTTCTTCTTCTTGACTTGGAAACAAGTATACAATCAATTTGACTGCTTCAAAACAAGAACGAACTGAAACATTCATCGACCTGTCTGGTTCTCTTTACGCACAAACAAATGATCATCGACAACTTTTCTGAAAAAATGACCGTAGACAAAGAGTAGATCGTAGTAATGAACTCATAATCAGCAGCCCTTTTAGGTGATGTTAAACAGAAAGATGATATTCGGCAAATTTATATCTGCCTATCCTAAATAATACAGGTTCCTATGTAGCAGTGAGTTCTTGGTTCTCTACTGTATATTCACCTCATAGATTTAAGGTTCAAAAGAATATTTTATCTTTGTATACCTATTGGTTTGATAGTGTAAGAACTTCAACTGCCGGAGCATCAAAAGTTGTGTCTGTCCGCTGGAAAAAGTTGGTTCTCAGGAAGCAAGATGCAGCAGAGATGGACAAGATGCTGTTGTTGCTCGTCTGGAGTATATCTTCAACGAGATTTCTTTATAAGCTTAGGGTTCTTGCACATGCGGATGCTTGAGGGGGTAACTTCAACGAGTTCATCTTCTTGAATGTACTCGATGCAGTCATCCAGACTGTAATCGAGAGGGGTATCCAGAACCACTACAAGCACCAAGAAAGAAATCAGTCGCTAGAGTACTTCATTTGAGAAATGAACAATAAGGAATCACAGAATTCCAAGTATGAGTAGGTTAACCTATATAGCGTCTGTTTAGAATAAGTTCAAGCATTTTGAGCATGAAAACCCAGTTTTACTCCGTCACATTTATTTTCTTTAGTTGCATGGTAAAAGTTAGGCTGAAGCAAATGGTATCCACAACCACATTTGAACAGAGAAAAACAATCTGGGACACAGTGGGCAGTTTGGTCACCTGTTTGTTCTTTATTTGAACGGACGTTTGTTGCAGCCTTTTTCTTGCACACGTTCAAGGATAAGTCGCCTGGGCGTTGATGAATGCCCACAATTTGACCTTTGTACACGTCAACTCCAGGTCCAATAAACATCTGGCCTCGTTCTTGTGCACTCGAGAGAGCATAAGATGTACTTGTTCCATCCTCAAAAGCAACCTTATGAAAGAAGAGGAAGGTAAAGTTACATGCAGTTTTACCGAGGGACCAACACTTTTGAAGACAATTAAACAAACAGCATTTGCGTACCAGTGAACCTTGATCGCGGGTGCTTATGTCGCCGGCCCAGTGTCCATATTCATCAAATATTGTATTGAGAACTGCCGTGCCACGAGATACAGTAAGAATTGAATTTCGCAGTCCAAGAAGGCCTCGTGTAGGTATCTTGTATTTCATCAAAGTTGTTCCTTCCGACCTAGTAATGATACAAGGTTTTATTTCAGTTGCAGATGAGGGGAAAAAGGAAAAAAAAAAAGAGCAAGACCGAAAAATAAGAACCAAGATTATTCCTCAGCAACAACGCTTGTAATGTGAAAAATAAGTAAAAGCAGATAAGGAAATGATTTGAGATTCAATGCAAGCAGAACATGCAAAAACCAGTCTGGAAATTAGTTTTGGAAAGCACGGATATATGTTAGTACCCAGTTCCTTGCATATCGACCATTTGTCCACGCCCTACCAAGAAGTTCCACTACTGGCCCCATGTATTCTTCTGGTACCTCCACAATTGCAATCTGCAGAAACACCATTGGAAATTCTTTCTTCAAACAAGGGATAACAAGGACACAGAAATCTCGAGAAATCATACATGTGTAACATTCAGCTTCTAATCTGTAACTGTAACTACCAAGAGGGTTGGGAAAATTTTCTCTAAGTCAGAGCTTCTACTGAATGGATCAGAGAAAGATAGAGGTAACAAAACCAAAATGCTCATTAATTCCTAGACTCGGGAAATCCTATGTCATTTCTACCAAAAGGGGTGTGAATATGTACCAAAGAAATAAACAATAGTGAATCACCTCATAAGGTTCAAGCAACTTGTCGTCCAATTTTTTGTTGATAACTTTAGGCGGCCCCACCATGAACTCATATCCTTCTCTACGCCTGGGAAAATTGGGCTATTAGAAATGTTTAAAGATGCAAAATCATAGGTTACATGTGGACCCTCTCTTACATGTTTTCTATTAGTATAGTGATATGTAGAGTACCACGTCCGCTGACAATAAATATCTGACGTTTCACCATCTTCAACTTTCATCGCTAGATTGCGCTCAAGCTCACGGTAGAGTCGATCTCTCAGATTCCTACTCGTGACATACTTCCCCTAAAATCCATAAAACAGATCTTAGTGGGAAAAAAATGTAAAACCTCCACAAGACTGTGGAAACAACAAAATATAATGCATCACCTAAAGTTTCAGAAAGAGATTTTAAATTGCAAAACAAAAATATTAGCAAGAGCTTCATATTTTCATTCATGACTATCATTCGTACTGGTCGAATAGAAGATTACAACTGTTGAATCACATACCTCACGGCCCACAAAAGGTGAAGTGTTGATTGAGAAAGCCATTCTCACTGTTGGTTCTTCCACCTTTATGGTGGGTAATGGTTTCCCCGAAATTTTGTCAGCAATTGTCTCTCCAATCTGGATTGGTGGAATACATTTGTTATCATGATCTTGTTGGAATCAGCAGGAAGCAAAAAGTACGCATCACATGTCACCAAAAGGAACAACCACATGATTCTCCTAATCGTACCTGAATATCATCAATACCACAAACAGCGCAAATGTCACCAGCCTCTACTGTTTCTGCAGGAACTCTACTGAACTTTTCATATACGAAAAGCTCACTTACTTTACCAAATCTGCATTCCTCTTCTGAGGTACAAACCTGAACAGAATAAAGAGTTGTATCATCTATATTGTTGTCAAGGATATAAATCCATGACAGCTTAATCTGATAATATTTAAAATTGTTTCTGCAAGTTCAATCTTTATTGGAAAAGGATGGTACACGATCTGTACAAAACTGGAATACTCTGAAACAACATGAAATATCTGAAAGTACTCTACTTATCCACCAAGATAATTGATTCAAACACTCATCTCTTTCTCACCACAACAAGGTTTCCTGTGATTATGAATCAATCCAAACCCTTCAAGGCTTCAGGTGTATAGATTCGTTAGTTAAACTTCCATGAGCAAACTTAAAATTGTTCAGCATCAAATCTTTATTAAGCCCTACCCGCACATCCAGTCCTTTGCGCAATATCCCAGCATGCAAACGTCCAATAGCAATGCGCCCTTTATGTTCATCATATTCAATATTTGTAGCCTGCAAACATTTCAAAGTAAAACATAACACATCCATTAAGAGTAGACCATGATCATTGGGTATTAAGAAATAGGCTCAATCAAAGAATATACAAAGACATGCATAAAATGAAGAAGAAAATTCAACATAGAACCACCACTAACAAGCATTTGAAGAGCACCATCTTTGGCAATTTGAGGCCCAGGAATGCATCTGACAATGGCCTCAAAAAGTGGTCCAAGATCTTCAGCCAAATTTTCCGGTGAAAGTCCGCCTTTCCTTTGAGGCCACTCGCATAGATAACTTGGAAATCACACTGTAGTAAGAAAAAAGAATAAGTAAAGTTACTAACAATTGCAGTAAGCATTAATCCATGGTATCCTTTTGGCTTGGTCTATAGCTAAGACTCCTTAGAATCACAAAAAAATATACTGTGTTAGCTGTTAACTAAGACAGCAACAACATTACTGAAGATTTAGCAAATGCAAATATGCTCTCTTAAACAACAACATAGAATTATGCCTTGATTGTCATTATCATAGTTTATGCATGTCCAGTCAATAGTATAATCAATATACTCAAGCATCGGATTAGGAAGGAAGTGAATTAATGATTCACAGATTAGTTAAAGGGAGATATACAGACTAATAAAAGATTTCCACCATACATACCTGTTCATCTGATGCATTAAGTTCAATAAACAATTCAAAAGTCGAATTAATGACATAATCTGGGCGAGCGGAAGGCCTATCAATTTTATTGACAACAACCACAACTGCATGGCCAAATTCAAGAGCCTTCTTCAAAACAAATCTTGTCTGCGGCATTGGACCCTCAACAGAATCTACCTACAAATTGTAGCATCATTCCCTTTGTCAGAAATGTCATCTTATCTAGTCATAGAAGGTTTCTCAGATTCAAGTAAGTCAAGGGAAGAACCAAGGAATGACAGAAAGAAAAATGACAAAGAATGCTAAAAATGATACCAAGACAAAGAGAGTGAAAGCAAAATGGCAAATGGACCAAAAGGTCAAAAGAGGAGATAGTACCAGAGGAAGGATATGCAACAAAGTGGGGTTAGGATATACCAATGCAGATCAAATAAAAATCTAAGTTGTAGAAGCACAACATAAAGGTAGTTCATTCATCCTCTGTCTACATTGCATCTTGCTCGGCAATTATCCTGATCTCATAGCCGTCCATATAGTACTTACGCCGATTCTCAAGTATGAATGAAAAGCAAGCAAAGTAATAGAATAAGTGGCACAGAGATATTGAATGCATCTTCATGAAAATGGTTTCTAAGGAGGAAAAGGTAAGGGAGGGATTCTAAAGAAAGCCCACAATCCACATATCAAGAGAAATAAAAGATGAGGCAGCAAATTATAAATATAAGTTAACTCATACTTTTTGCATCTTTTGTTTTTCAAATGCTTCTATGCAGCATGGACAGCTATTTAGGAATTGTTCCAATTTAATCCAAATATATAATGATCCATATGAGGCAAACTAAGTGATAATCAGAAAGGAAAGATAGGAAGTACCACTAAAAGAACTCCTTCCACCATGTTGAGTATGCGTTCCACCTCGCCTCCAAAGTCAGAGTGACCTGGAGTATCAATGATATTAATTTTTGTATCATTATACGTAATGGATGTGTTTTTGCTAAGTATTGTTATTCCCCTTTCACGCTCTAAGTCATTCGAATCCATTATCCTATCTTGTACAAATTGGTTATCACGAAAAACCTGCATAACAGAACACAATCAAAGGATTCATCAGATCACCTAACCAAAAATGGGTCACCAATTGGCAACAGCTACACAAGAATTTCAAAGTTCCAAGAATAGATACCTTAGATTGCCTCAACATAGCATCCACCAGAGTGGTCTTCCGTGATCTACATGTGCAACAATTGCTATATTTCGTATATCATTCCGCCTGATCAACTGGCTCTTTTTCTCTGAGACAATCAAATGAAACAGATATCAGACAGGATGGAGTTCTGTCATTTCTAAGAATATGATGTGCCCCAATGACCAGGAGCATGCAAAAACAGGTGGCATTCGTGCATTCAGATGCAAACATAACGCCAAGAAGTACAAACACAAATTACAACAGTCCAACATTTTAATTATGCTTCGACTTTACTACATTCTAATCGCATAACACTACTCCCACATAAGCAAATAACTGATCAACAGCCAAATAAAGGACCATATTTAGCAAATTCATAGATTAGAAACAACATCATTCATTACCATCTCCGACAAAAACTTAAAATACACACAATCCAAATGAATACACAAATTGTCGCCAACAGATAAACGAGAGATTAAGCATGAGCTAATGTTTTTACTCATAGAACCTAACAGACCCACCGCAAAATCACAAGTGACTAATAACGCATAAAAGAACAAAGGAGTTCAAGAAAATGACCAGTAAATCATACGCACAAAGCATACTTACATCACAAATACCCACATACGAATATGCAGACAGAAAGTGACCAACAACGCAATAAACACAGAAATTCAAGAAAGTGAGACAAAGGATTATTAGTACCAGTGGCAGCATCTGTGCTTGAGAAACAGAGCATTTGACAGAACTCCGAAGAGGATTCTTGAACTCTTTGCTTTTGTCCTAATAGATAAAGGACTGCCAAGAAACTGCCTTTTCAGCCAAGAAGAAGTATAAATTGATCTACCTTTAGTGGGCTCAACGTTTCTTGATGATAAAAGTAGAGTTTTTGGAGTGAATTTGGAAGTGGGGTGAGAACCAACAGCCATCTCCATTGCTCTCTCTCTCTCTTCTCTCTCTCTCTCTCGACTACTCTGTTCTTCACTGCTGTGGATTGAGAGATGGAGAGAAAGGGTAATGGAGGATGGGGCTATGGTTTGAAGTGGAAGTGAGAGGCTGTTAGTGTTATATCCTTTCAACACAAAGCCAGCCTCGTCACAAACTAAGAACTGAAGAAGAATAGCGGCCGCTGTTTATTTGGATTTAATATTTATTATTTTTGTTATTTGGGTTGTGCCCAATATTACAACTATTTAATTTCTATGGATCAACAATAGGTAAAAAAAAAAAAACACTTTAAAAATAACTAAACAAATGATTAAATTTGTATTTTAAAATTTGCCATAATTTTGCAATTTTTTTACAATTTTAATAATTAACCAAATCATTCGTAAATTTTTAATTCTTACCGAATCGGCATTAGTACACTTGTATTAATCAATTTCAATAAATTACTACCTATTATTAATTAATTAAAATAAATCGATTACAAAATACAATCAGTTTTGTCAACATCAATATCTAACAAAGATTATTTACAATAATCAATAACACCTTGCTATTACAGTCAACAATAACTCCTACTATGCAGTAGGCCAATTCTTTCTATATAGCAGACAATATCCACGTGCATGAGATCGAATCCATATCTCTAAGATGATATTGTTAAAATCTCATAATTTGTTGATCAATTGCTAATTAGAACACCAAAATAATAACTTGAAATGAGAGATAAATAATGATGACGTGTTTTCAAAATTAATTGAATTTATTAAAATAATTTCACTGGGGTTGGGCCTTTTCAGTAAAAAAACCCAACCAAATAAATTTTCAAATAGTGAAAAACTGAAAATAATCGTTTGAAAATAAATCAAATGGTACACCTTAAAAGAATGTTTGATGAAATATTCCATCAAAATTATAAAATTTATTTAAATAATATTCTTTTTTCCAAAAGGTCCAAATGTTCATAGTGTTGGAATTCTGGTTCTAAACTAAGCCCATAAAATGGCTGCTAAGCCCAATATCAGAAATGGGCCGTACATATTTTTCTTACTTGCTCAAGATCTTAACTCTTAGGTCTGCAATGCATGAGCCCAATTTGGGCTGGCCCAATTACTATGTATCATAACTGATTTTGTTAAAAACTTTAATCCAAATTAAGTTTGATCGAATTTAAATTATCAAGAAATTGGATCATCTGGCCAAATTTGGTCTGAATAAAAATTTGTCCTAATTCCAAATAAAAAATTTCTAATAGATTCTCAAACTTTTTCCCATTAAGGAATAATTCAGATAGTAATATAATGTCCTTATATTTAGATCTTACTCGAGTTCTACTAAGAACGACGAGGAAAAATGTTTGATATTATCATATAGATTTTGTTAATTAGTTTGATAGATAAAGAAAAAAGAAAGGGTAAAATACAATTTATCCTTCTGTATTTTTAAAAATATTTAAAATACCTCCTGCGCGTGAAAAATAAAATACTAAAAAACCCCCTGTGATACTCAAAATATAGCAAAATCCCCCTCGGCCATAGAGGCATCACACTCGTTGTTTTCTTTTTTTTTTTTAATTTTATTATTTTAAATGATAATTTTTAGCCTTATTTTTCTGTCGTTAGATCTCATATAATATAAATGAATGGTTCAGATCTTATATGATATAAATAAATTGTTTAGATCTTATCAATATTATTTAAATTTATAAATATATTTTAAAATAATGTATATTTTCATATATTTATATATAAATTTATATATCTTTGAAATAGATATTTATTTATTTCTATATAGGAAGAGAGGGTGAAGATCACCTGCGCGTACCAGGGAGGGGAGGAGGGGGCACGCGGAGGAGGCAAACTGGAAAGAGGCGGACAACGATGGTCCAGCATCAGTTGCTATGAGGAGGATGGCAGCGACGAGGGACGACAGTGAGGAGGCGGAGGTGGTGGGTTGGAGAAGATGATACATTTTTTTAAATATATTTTAAACACATTTAAATATTTTATTTATATTTAATAAATAAAAATATGATAAACATTTGTATGTTGAATCTAGACCGTTAACTTAAACTAAATGAAATATGAACCATTGAATTATGTGTTGAATTTGGACCTGTAATTCAAAATCTAATGATATCTAGCCTTTGGTCTATCTTTTGCAAATTTTAACTATTAGATATATAACAAAAATCTAAGAATTCATAAATTAAGATAAAAAATTAATTTACGATTGAAATTAAAGCCCAATTGCAAGGAGGGCGAAGTATTCTACACCTCCAGAGCCAAGGGGGTTGTTTGCTATATTTTGAGTATCATAAAGGGATTTTTTAATATTTTATTTTTTTATATGGGTATTTGAATAGTTTTAATAACACAGAGAGGTGAATTGCATTTTACCCTAAAAATGAATATCAAGAAAAAAACTAATATTATCATTATAGTCAGTCATTCAATATATATGTATATATTGGTTACAAAAATAAAAATAGGATGACACTACACAATTCATTGAAAAAGTTCCACTTATTTTTATACAATAATCTTGATCTTTATCACACGCCTATAGAGACATCATTATGCTATAAATTTGAAAAATAAACACATTAAGACGTACATTTAGTTCTGCAAAACACCTTAATAAAAACTTGTATTCTGCATTATTGATGTGAAATATGCGATCTTTATCGGTCTACGACAATTTGATGGTAACTTTTTTATTTTTTTACTATGTTTGCATGAAATTGACCAATAATATCCATCAAACTAAGCACAAATGTGATGAGAGGAATGTGCTTTTCCCCTCCCCCAAAGGGACCAATAGATCCAAGAAAGATGGGATAAAGAACAAAAAGGGTAAAATAATTAAAATCCCATCATTTGGTCTAAGGGAACTTTTGTGAATACTTAGAGTTTTTCTGAAGTGAATGAAATATTTGTGCATGCATCACTTCAATTTGAATACATTTCCTTTCACTATACACATCATTTTCACAATCCATGTTCCAATGAAATGGCAACCACCTGTACCACAAATTTTTTTATAAAATATAAATAAATAATAGTGGACATGTGTCATATTCCATCTTCACATAATCACACTTCCATTACATCAACCAATTTTTTTTTTTTTCTTTTTATTAATCCCAAGAAAGACCAATAAAGAAAGAGCAATTCTTTGAATTACTTTTTTTTTTTTTTTAATAAAGTGAATTTAATACATCAAAAAAATAAAATAAAATTTTAATATCCACGTAAATTGGTTGTATTAATATCACTGATATAATTTGGTAAGAAGATCATGTGTTTGATTCTCTTATAGATACGAGAGTTTTGTGTAACGGGTTGAAAATTCTTATAACCTACCTATTTTTAGCAGGGCTAATAACTAAAGTTGAAATTAATTAAGTTTTTAATTAAAAGTATATTAAAATTTAATTAATGAATTCTTACATTAAAATATATATATATTAGAATTTGATTTTCAAGAATTTTCTGGATCTGATTAGGGCTTCTTTGATTTTTCTGACATGTCAAAATCACTAGAAAAATTGGTAAAAATTAATTGTATAGTTCTTGATAATGTTGATTATTGCATGAGACGTGGGCATCTAGCAACCTAATTGTCCAAGCACTAATTTTGTCCGTACACGTGGTCCTGATCATTTGGGTGTGACAATGGGACCCATGAAGGAAAAGCCAACCAATGAGAATTTGCCAGGTCTTTTGGTTTAAAGTTCTTCAAGCTTATTAGAGTGCGCCGCGTGTGTAGATTATGACACACCCACCAGCAAGTACCTAATCTCGTGGGCTCCACCAAATGCAAAATGCTTCGGCCGACACTCCCTAAAGACAAAAGTTTGAATGTGATTTTTTTGCAGTCAAGCCCCCTCCAATTATTGGGTAATTTCACTAAGCCCACCTAATTCTTTTAATTTGCAAAACTAAGCCACAAATTTGATGGTAATTTAATTTAAATCCGAGTTTTTCTCTAAGTGATAAATGAATGATTCTAAAACTTTAACTGTTATTCTATCCATCAATATCAACAACATTTTTATTGAGTTAGCACTTTTTTGTAATGAGGTAACACGTCCAAAATTAACAAATTTTGACAGTAAATTTTTTTTTAACAAAATCAAGTCATATTCTCGAGAAAATAATTAATTTCTATGATACTAATTAATAAGCCTAAAAAATCTGTATCGTCTGTAAAATTAAAATATATATATATATATTTTATACATATAATACGTACATTTGATGAAATACACACCATGTAGTTTGAAATAAAAGATTTTATTTACTTACACTATAAGAAATTTGATATTTAACTATAACTACTTGTCATGGTAAAAATAAATAGTTGTAATAAATAGTCATTCGCCATTGTTGTTGGCTATAGTTTTTTAAATGTGGCTTAAATATTTGTTATGGTTAAAAGTCATGATAAAAATATGTGTTGCTACTCATATTCATAGCAAAAATAGTTTTTATGGGAATAATTTAGGTTTTGCATCGGTATTTATTTAACAATGATTAAGAATAATTATTTATCACATTTATAGTCCATAGCCAATGAAATTGTAATCAATAGTAAATTTTATGTAAATAAATTACGTGTGAAGTGGGTAATAGTTTAATAAGCATAAAATAAAGGGGCCAAATGGTAATATTGAGAAAATAAAAGTTGCAAAGATTGATGACCAATCACAATATCCAAGTTGTAAGAAGCAATCAATTCCAAAAACGTTATACTGCATCTGCATTTGCATGCATGTGTGGTTCTTATGCCTTACCACTCTTCTCATCAATGAACACAGCCTTGATTAGGACAATCATTACCCTCTTTCCCTCTTCGCTTTCCCCCCCCCCCCCCCCCCCCCCAACACACACAACTCTTACTCTCTCTTGCTAAATGTTGAATGATCAAAGAGCCATAACCATAGCCAGCACAAGCAGGAGAAGCCATCTTCAAGAAGATCATCAGCAGCATCATGGTCATGATCATGATCATGATCATGATCATCAAGATGATCAGGGATCACCTATCATCAGAGACATCCATGCTCTGACCCCACCGCGGGCCACGCGGGGCCCACGTCGCGAAGCTTGGGAAACTAGCAGCCATAGATCATCATCCCTCTCCATGGCATCATCCACCACTGAGAGTGGTGAGAATTTCACTAGCATGAGTAGGGAATTCAGTGCTCTTGTCCTCGCCGGCTCCACTATCGCCACCGAACATGAGTCTGGCTCGAGTAATTTGGGTAGAATAGGGGAGGAGGAGAATTTGCAGGAAGAGACCAACCCCTTGGCGATCGTGCCGGACAGTAATCCATTGGATCCCGTGCAGTCGCCAAGGGGCAGTGGCGGTGGCGATGGGCTCACACTTAGTACTATAGTAAACAGTAATCACACCGGCGGTGAAGTAACGGTGCAACGAGTGAAGAAGGAGGAGGTGGAGTCGAAGATTAACGCTTGGCAAAACGCTAAGATCGCCAAGATCAATAATCGGTTTAAGCGCGAGGATGCCGTAATCAAGGGATGGAGGGCGAGCAGGTCCAGAAGGCCAGCTCTTGGATGAAGAAAGTTGAGGTATATACTAATATACTTAATGAATTTCCATAAACAACAACTGAAAAATGCATGCATGGCTGTTGATTTCTTGATTATATCATGTTTCTACTGTCTATTTTTACCTTTGCTAGTTACTGATATGATCTTTTAGCTTTAATTCCTGCAAAATTATTTGCAATTTAGCGGTGATCACCGTTATTACTTAATTTCGCAGTTTGTTTGAACTGCCGATTTCTTTTTAACTAATTTAGACATTTCTTGATCATATGTATGATTTTTTTTTCATTTGTTTATAGTTCATTTGATGCCAATGCTATACGTGTGGCGTGTACATGTGAACTGTAATTCAGTGTAAGGCATCTGAAATGGAGATACCAATCAAGTTTTGAGGAAGTTTAGGTTGCACAAATTGCCTCTGACAGCTTAGTATAAACATAGTCCTCTGCTGTCTGAATTTTGTCTATTACTGAACCTGAGCTATAAAGACTACGTAGTATGGATCAACTCAAAAAATCTGTGAATTTGTAGAGGAAGCTGGAGGAGAAAAGAGCAAAAGCCCTGGAGAAAATGCAGAATGACATTGCAAAAGCTCACAGGAAAGCAGAGGAGAGGAGGGCTTCTGCTGAGGGCAAGAGGGGCACAAAAGTGGCCAGAGTTCTTGAAATAGCCAACTTGATGAGAGCCGTCGGCCGACCGCCCGTCAAGCGCTCTTTCTTCTGAGCAACACACACACCAATACTCAGCTAGATGTCCTAATTAGTCGTCGTATATATGTAAATATAGTTTGCAAAATACGCATACGGAACTATGAGTTCTGTAAGGTTCATAAATGGGGGGTCCCTTCACTTTTTGAACCTTAAGGGGTACCCCTAATCGTTTGTGTGTTAAGTGTGGCATTGGAGAGTTGAAGAAACCAAGAACTCTGTGTATGAATGATGATTTGTATGTCAGTTTTGCGCTTGTGAGAAAATTCACAATCACTATATAGCATAAAGATTGTCCTATACTTCTCCTTGCTACTTCTTTTTTTGCAAATAAACTAACTCAAAGTCTTAGAGCTTTATTTTAAGTCTCGAAACATCACAACTATTTTTACAGCTCTGCCCTGAAATAACGGCCCGGATTCTGCTGGGCCGGCTGCAGGACTGAGGCATTGTTGGGCATGAAAAGTACGTGCCCCTGGCTGAAATTGATGCACAAGGCCTTAATTTTGCTAAGGCTGCTGATTTGCTGCATCGATGATCAGGAAACTGTCGTCCGGTGTCAGAAGCATGCCTGGGGAATGTAGTGTGGAAGGCCAAGATTTTGATGTCTTGGCTGCTGTTGATGATGATGATAATGATAAGCCACATTATCAGGGAAGTGATCATTTGATTTCCAGAAGTTGAGGTTGATTCAGAGTCATTTTAGTCCCAACATTGCTCTTGAAAACCTTGCACAAAACCCACTCATCCAACTGCAACAAAATTATAACATCAAAACCATTTTACTCTATGTCCGAAGGATGACAACTTATAAACTCATACATTTCATAAAATATTTTTAAAGTTTCAAGAAAAAGACCATGAAATTAACTCATACAATGACAGATTTTGTATTTCATATGATCGAATTTGACGAATATCATTCTAACGTCTTAATTATAAACTCTCAACATGTTATAAGATATTTTGAAAAATTTATACACAAATATGTAGCATGAAACATTACCACATTCTTGTTGGTTGATGATTAGTTGGTTCCCTGCGTCTCTTTTGGTTACAGCATGCAACCTCATTCATGTCCTCCATTGGGTTAAATACAATTTGGGAAAAATGCAATTTACCCCCTGTTAAATGAAATGTTCAAATACCTTCCTTTGAAAAAAAATAGCAATTTACCCCCTGTGTTAATAAAAAATAGAGCAAAAACCCCTTTATACCCATGAGTGCATACACGCGCCCTCTTTGAGATTGGTGATGATTTTTTCATTAATAAAATATTATTTTATATTTTATATTATATATATATATATATATATTAATACGTATATTATTTTTATAAATAATATATATACATATAATCACCCCACCGCCAGCCGCCGCTACCCAGCCCCTCGCGCCAGCCAGCCACCCACCCACAGCCCTCTTGCACCGGCCACCCACCTCCCCAGTCCCTCTCGCGCCGCCACCACCCCCAGCCCCTCGTGCAGCCACCCACCCTTAGCTCCTCTCGCGCCCCCACCACCCCCAGCCCCTCGCGCCGCCGACCCCCCCTCAGCCCCTCGCACGGTGCCCACCCAGATCCGTCCCTGCCCCTCCCCGCGCCTGAATCCGCCCTCATCCCCAAACCCGCAGCCCCTTCCCCTTCCTCCCCAATCCGCCACCGTCACTCCCCTACTCCTCACCGGCACCATCTTTCCTTCTCTCTCTCTCTTTCAATATATATATATATATATATAATATATATTAGATATATTTATGTATATAAATATTATTATATAGGCATGTATATGTATTTAACTATATATTTTTAATTATTATTTAGTTAAATCGAAACCTTTGATTTGACTCAGATGAAATCTAGTTCATTGATCTATTAGTTAAATTTAAACTTTAGATTGAAGTCAGGATTCCATGGTCTTTAAATAAGAGTATAAATGTCATTTTTAATTTTAAATTTAAAAAAAATAAATAAATAATGCGCGTGTGATTTCAAAAACTCGTCAGGGGCATTTTACTTTATTTTTTATAATACAAGAAGGTAAAATGCTATTTTATTTTTAACATGGGGTAAATTGTTTATTTTCTTAACACAGAGAGATAAATTGCATTTAAGCCAATACAATTTACCGCATCTATTAATAAAAAAGTATAAAAAATCCTTTGTGTTAAATACAATTGCACTTTTTTTCACATGAATATTTTTATATTTTTTATTAACACAGGATAAATTGTATTTAACCTGTCCTCCATATGATAGAGCTGGTTTCTGCACCTTTAAATTAGGAATTTCTTTGGACTTCTTAGTAATAGGGTTTGAGGATTCCAGGGGAATGAGTTGAGCATGGAAGGCCTACATTTTGATGCACCCACTACTGATGCTGTTGATGAAAATAACGAAAATTCTTATCTAAACTAATTTGGTTCGAATCAAATGATTACAAAATAAATATGATACATTTATAATATGATTTGATCGAATTATCACCTCAAAATATATTATACTTGCGTATAATTCGTTCAGTTCATGGAATTTAATTTGGATTAACAATTGGTATGTGGGCCTAAGTTTTTATGGGTAGTGCATAGATGTTTGGGCTTATGATGCATTAGCCCATTTGGCTGCCATGTTAATGGGCCACACAACAGTTCAGGAAAAAAAATCGTGTAAATTATCTATACTATTATAAAATAATACATCTTATCGTAATAATTTTTTAATACTCAAATTTATCATTTAATTCATTTATTTCTTTTAAAAAAATTATCATAATAGTAATTTTAATTTTCTTTTAATATTCTCATAATTATAATTTTTTTTTTCTCTCACCCACTACTCCGTTGTTTCTTTCTCATCTAATTTCTCCATTTTTCTTTTTCTTACAATTTTTTATAATTTTATAAAACCCATAAATATAATATATTGTGGCTCTCTCATCTCGCGTTTCTTTCATCTAACAGACTTTTTTCTTTCTCATTCTCTCACCACTATTTTTTCCGTAATATTTTTCTCTTTATCTCACGTCATCATTTTTTTTTATATGCTCACAAGGACCGCGTACAACAATGATTAATTTTTCTAAAAAGAAAGCCCATTTCTTGTTTTTCCCTGTTCTACTACTACTGTTGCTGCTAATAATAATAATAATGAGAGAAAACATGAGGATTTTTCTAATAAATTATTGTATATATTGTTCTAAAATTTTATCAATCCTATATTTTAATGTTGTAGTAGTGAATAATATAACATGATCTTGAGATAATTCATCCTCCAAATTAATATACCAAAGAAAAATACAAATTTTTAATAATTAATTATCATAATCAAAAGTAAACAATCATACCTAATATTAATTATCCATAATTTTAAAATAACTATTTGTTATTATTTTTGTAAGTAAGACCATAACATAGTCATATCCAAAAAAAACAACGGCAAAATGTTCCAAACACACCTAAAATTGTGTAAATATCGATTAATCGTAGTTAAAATTTTAAGTTTTTGTATTTATTTATTTATGTAGTAAATAATAAAGGCTTACCATTATTGTTTAAACCGTAATTATATTTATAATGCAGTTAATTATTTTAAATGACATAAACCTCAGATAAATGGCCCATATTATTAAATGTGGGATCTAAGTCACATAAATAGTTGGTAAATTAAATCATGATATTCCTTCACACTTTGGTAGTCCAAATGCTCGCACAAGCTCTCTGATATCAACATCAGATGCAATAAATGCCTCTGAGAAGCTGACCTCAAAAGTAAGTCAGTATCATCTTTAAATTTTAGGGTAAATTACATCTACCTCCCCTGAGGTTTGGCATAATTACAATACCCCCTCGTTGTTTAATAAATTACAAATACCTCCCTAATTCTAAGGACCGTCTAACAATTACCCCAATCTATGCATTTTTTATAGTGAACTGACCAAAATACCCTTATGAATTAAAATTTATAATTTTTTTTTTTTTAAATATTTTTTTATCAACTAAGGCGATAATTTTTTTTATAATTTTTAAATTTTTTTCATCCATCCCATTCAATATTTTATAAGATTTTAATTTTTTTTAAAAAAAATAAAAAAATACTGTAAGGGCAAAGTTGACATTTCTATGCCTCCATCCAAGGATTACATAATTTTATCAAACATTAGGGGGGTATTTGTAATTTTTCAAATAACGAGGGGGTATTTGTAATTATACCAAACCTGAGGGGAGGTAAATGTAATTTACCCTAAATTTTATGATAAATTACAACAATATTTTAAATTTATTATTATTAAAAAATTATTGATATTCTTAATATTTGATAAAAAAAATTTCGAGTCTTGATGGGTTTAATTTTGTCTTTATTGTTTCTTTTTTATTTTTTAAAATAAAAAAATTGGATGAGGTGTGAAAAAATTTAGAAAAATGTAAAAAAAAAAAAAAAAATCGACTTCTTGGTTCATAAAAATTCAAAAAATATACAAAATTATAATTCATAATGATGTTTTGGTCATTTAATCACAAAAAAGAATGAAAATATGACGAATACTAACAGATTGAACTAGTTGTTTTACGATTGTTAAAATCAAAGTATAGGTAATTTTCAAATAATAAAAGGATATTTTATAATTGTGTGAAACTCTATGGGAGCTCATTATTATTTATCATATTTTTTAGAGTTAATTACACTTAGACCCATTTTGAAAATATAAAATTATATTTTTCTCCAAATAATTTATGAAATTATACTTACACCTTAGCTAGAAAATTCCCTGTTGCCTGACTCCATTTTATTAGGTTTTTGATGAAAAATACTGACATTAGCAAAATAAATTACAAAAAAAATTAATTTTCTCCTCCATTTAACATTCTCGTGTATATTTTTGTATTTATAAAAGGATAAAAGTAATGTACATATGTGGGGTGATGTTAACATTGTTACATTTTCTCCCCTATAAGTACAAAATTATTATATAAAAATATAAACGAGGGATAAAATTAAAATTTTATTTGCTATATTAGTATTTTTTATCCAAACCCTAACAAAAGGGTCAGGTGCAAATAATAAATTTTTAAAAGGGATATAAGTATAATTTTAAATTTTTTTAAAATATATATATATATATATATATATTTCGAATTTTTAGAGAGAGTTTAAGTGTAAGAAAACATAAATTTTATACCTAATTTTGTACCCCATGTAATTAATTGACCTAGGGACCTATGTAATTAAACCTAATTTCTTCGAAGGATGCTAAGTTGAATTAACAAGGCACGATTGACTCCACTGACACTCTTAATTAACTTTTTAGATTATTTGAAAAAAATATATAGGAGAAGACTTTTTTTCCCCTCACAAATGAAGATTATGATACCGTAATATCAATTTTATTGTTATGCCAATAATATCTTAAGCTTATCTATTTAATTATTTTTCTTTGTTGCTTTTTTTGTTTTTTGTTTTAAATGTGATGTGTTGGTGATTTATATATATATTTTTATGCATAATATATTTTAAAATATAAAATATTAGTTATTATATTCACGTATTGATGACTAGTTTGAAAAAAGAAAAATTGAAAAAAAAATTGTACTCTACATTATTTAAGTTAAAATATGGTACAATTTAATTACTATAGCCCCACAAACATTAAAAATAAATTTAATACTTAATTAATTAAACATAGTAAGCTGACTATTATTGATTTATAATATACTCAAATTTAATATTTAATGAAGTTGTATATTGCTATCAAGGTTTATTTTTTCTAACAAATAAAATCTTGAAATTATGAAATAAAAAAGAAAAGTTGAAGTCATATGATCCAGAGTCATGGAATCGAGTTACGCAAATATACGAGTATTGATTTATTTTAATAAATAGATGTTGGTTAATAAAATATATTTGATATAAATAAATGAGGTCTCACGATCAAGAGGTCGTGAGTTTTAATTCTATGCATGTAGGTGTTAGTATATTTTTATAGTAGTGAGTGTGTTATTACACGTGGACCCTTTGTAATTTGAAAAATTACATCTACCACCTCTGTAGTTTGCTTCACTTAACATATAAGTTTATCCGTTAATCAAAATTCACTGCATTTATTGATATTAACAAAAGTTAAATAAGAATGATATTTACCCTCAATTGATTTATTACTGACTTATTGCAGATTAAACAAAATTTTTCGTGCTAAACTACCTTTGTAACGTTTAAGATATACTTTTTCACATGCATTAATGCATAAAAGACGGATGAGGATAATTTAGTTATAAAAAAAATTATTTGATCCGCAATAAGTCAATCAATGGTCAATAAAGACTTTTTTCTAACTATTTTGTTAATATCAACGAACAAGGTGAATTTTGAGTTTTTGACTAATTTAGAAACTTATTTGTTAGATAAAAATAATTTTTAAAGATGCTAAATATAATTTTTTAAATCACAAGAAATTTATGTATAATTAGGTCAAATATAAGAAGAGATGAGTGTAATTATCACTATATTATTTTTGAGAAAAGTCTTTATCATCCGAATCATATTTAATTGAAATGGTCAAAATTTTAAATTATACATAAATTATATAATAAATATTATTATATTTATTATATAATTGATTCAATTTTAATTAAATTGAGATTAAAATTTGGCATGTCAGAATCTCACAGGTATAAGAGGAAAGGGAACCAAATTTACGAAAACCTGAAAACAAGAAAAGAGAAAAATAAAACAAAGGACGAAGCCGACATTGTCCTCAAATTCAAGGTTTCGTGAATTGAATGCAGCCAAAGACCACCTCTCTCTCTCTCACACACACACACACACACACGCAGACGCACAAGCGCACGGAGTTCACAGTATATATAATACAACCTGGGCTTGCAATGTGGGAGAAAATTCATCCCAAGAAGGTTTCTTTGCGGATACTGCTTCTTCTTGCTCTAGGTTTCTGACTTTTACAATTCTAAGTTTTCTTTTCAAGACGGTTGAATCAGCTTCACGAGGGAAAAAAAGGGCATCCCAGAAAGGAGAAAGTGTGAAGCTCAGAGCTTGTGTTTGTATAAATTCCCATCCGAAAGGTATTCGTCATTGTATTTTGATGGTTTGATCCTGAGCTTCTAGGAGGTTCCAGGTTCAAGATTCTATGTTCTTGAGGATTCTCCTCGCTCTGTGCATTGAGGAAGGGGAAGATTTGTGTGTTAATTAATGGGGTTCTTGATTTCTTCGTACAAAGCAGCAAAATGTGTTATATCTAGTTTATATTATTATAATTATATGTTAACGCATCCGGGTTTTTGTTTCTTATACCTATCTTCACCTTTCTTGCTATTTTTTTCTTCATTAATTTTTTATATTGTTGTGTGTGTGAATTTTGGGGGGGCTGTGTTTTTGGATGCAGGAGTTTGTGAGTTAGGAGTTGGAAGGGGCACTTTATGCTTTTTGGTGTTGAAATGAAACTTTTGCAATGTGAGCTCCGAATATCATATACCAATTTTAATCTATTTTATCATTATGTTTTTTTTAACAGAACCGCTGATTGGTGGGTCAGTTGTATCTATGGTGAGCTCATACTTCTGACTCTTTGTTGTTTAAGGGAAAAATGTTGCGAACAAATGCTTTTGTTAAATGAAACAGATGGATCAAAATGGTTGCTTTCTAGTCTTTTTATTGTTTTGATTATGCTATCATCAGGGGGAAGCTCCTGCTTTCTTTGTGGACAATCTCAATGGCAATTTCCCTAATGGGCTTCACTCAAAGTCTAAGGGATGTGAGACTGCTATTGATATCGGCGACAAAACAGTACGACGATCCACTTATTTGAAAAATTATCCCCCCTTGTGTGTTTTCTCTTTTCCCCACAAGTTGGAGAATGTTTTATTATCGATGAGTCTTCAACCTTTTTAATTTGGTCCAGTATGTCATTGGTGCATCTATTGAATCTGCATGCACAATTGGAATTCAAATATTCAATAAGTCCACAAGTGAATGGTGAGCTTCGAAGCATTACTTAAGTTCATTGGTTTATTGCAGTTTTCCTCAAGTTTAGAGTTGAGCAGACTAAGAATGTATTATCTTTATAGGGTGATCCCCGTTGTGTTGGGAGCAAGGCCCAAGCCATCAAAGGGCTACTCAGCTATTGTTTTAGATGAAGATCGAATTTTGGTTATCAAGGGGAACACAACCTCTGATGATAGCTTTTGGTTTCTAGAGGTTGGTGTTTGAGCTTGTCAAAAGATGATAAATATTGTGATGCATTTACTTTCTTTCTTTCATCCAAGTATTTCTAATTACTAGTCAAGCTTTTGCTGGGGTGGATGATGATCACTTGTTTCTCATGTACTTTTAACCAGAAAACACAGTGAATCCCACGTTCTTTATGTATAGTTTGGTTCTAGTACTTGACTTCCTGACCTTTTTCTTCTTTGCAGGTGAATACTGCTTTTGTTAGAGAGCAGAAGATGAGAATGGCCACTGAAGTAGTTGCTTGGAGTAAAGGGGTGATTGGCGAAGCTGCAAAACCCATTGTTATTAGCGGACCTTCTGGTGTTGGTAAGGGCACCCTGATCTCCAAGCTGATGGAAGAATTTCCATCGATGTTTGGATTCTCGGTAAGCCACACAACCCGTGCTCCGAGAACTAATGAGCAGAATGGTATCCACTACCATTTCACTGAACGTAGTGTCATGGAAAAAGATATAGAGGACGGAAAATTTCTTGAGTATGCAGCTGTTCATGGAAATCTCTACGGAACCAGTATTGAAGCTGTTGATGTGGTTGCTGACAAAGGAAAGGTAAATATTTTCCAATTCTGTCATTGAATTTAGGTTCCTGTACCAATTAAGATTGTTTTGACTTGGGCTTGTGGCTTGACACTGATCGGGCAATAAAAAAGGAGAACAAATAACATATGCTTTTTATTCTGATTTACGATTTTTATTGTGGCATTCACAAAGTGTTTATACACCAGAATGATTCTCTATTTTGTGAACTTAAGGAATGGTTTATGTGATTTCATGTAGAGATGCATCCTTGACATTGATGTTCAAGGGGCAAGATCTGTGAGGGCTAGTTCTCTGGAAGCCATTTTTATCTTTATCTGTCCTCCCTCATTTGAGGAGCTTGAGAAACGCCTTCGCGCGAGGTGGGCTAGCTTAGAGCCATTGTAAATGTTTTCACATTGCATCTCCCATTATTGAGCAAAGATTCATATTATGCGTACAGGGGGACTGAGTCAGAAGAACAGATCCAGAAACGACTCCGAAATGCCAAGGCAGAACTTGAACAGCGAAACTCACCTGGCCTGTTTGATCATATTTTGGTTAATGATAACTTGGATACATGCTATGAGAAACTTAAGGTGAAATTTGCTCCCTGATACTGGATTTGGCATCTTATATGTCATCGTAATTCTATTCTCTGTGTGATGCTGAGGTCATATCTTCTGCATCTTTTAGAAACTCTTGGGCCTTGCTGATGGTGTCAAGAGCACCCAGGAATCAGGTTAGTTCGCCAACCCATTACATCATTAAATTTCGTCGAGGATGTCAACTTTACTTGTGCCAAGCTTCTTTTTGTAAGTTTGATTGTTGGTGTTGTGTTGTAATCCAGTACTGAAGCCGGTTGACGTGTCTCTGGAGCACACGGTTTCAAAAATCGATCACAAGATCCTGATAAATTGTGGTGCGAGAGAACCAGGAAAACCAGCTAAGAATATGTATGTTAAATGCAGCTAGCATCCACAACTGTTCATTGTCCTGTGAATTTGACTACTCAACGTTTTCTTGTAGGTTTGTGCTGGATTTAGCTATGATGAAAGGTGGGGCCCCCGGACGGACAAGGGGTCTGAGATTCTACACCATAGATCCTTCCTCAAATGGCTTTGATGCTGAAGCGCTGAGCTAACACCTCAAATTCTCGACTAACGTATTTTTACCTCATTTTTTCTTTTAAATAATTACATTTGTCATTTACTGAACTTGAAGTGATCGAGTAGGAAGCGATTTTGAGGGAATATAGCGTATAGAAAATGTGGAGAAGGAGCTTTCGAGCTGCTTCCTTCCCATACGAGAGAAATGATTCGTAATTCATGAGCCGGAGCTAACTTGTCATCCTTGTTACGATTGGAACACGAAAAAACATCACCCCCTCTCTCAGAATATGAAAGAAAGACTTTTCATTTCGGTGTTCATGTTCAATTCATGGCAATTCTCTGAATTTTACATTTCTGCCAAGCACTGAGTCTTTCTCCTTCTCGCGGATAAATGCATTGGTTCCATGTTTCCACATGCAGAAGAACCCTTCATTTGTGAATTTGGATTCTTGGAATGTTGATCATGATGAGTAATGGTTCTTAGCTGTGAAAACAAGTTAAATTGACTAGACTTGCAAATTGATGTGATGCCCATTTGCAGGAGTCTTCACTCATTTGCTATGCCCACTTGCTAAAATTATCAAGGGATTGGATACCCATTTGTCTCCATCAAAATGTAGAGAGGATCTTTATCTAATCCCTACTTGCATCTGAGCAGATTCTTGCTCATATTGGCTTCGGTCAAATTTTATATTAATTTAATTCAATCAGACCTAAATCAAGTAGAAAAGGATTTTGCTTCGGAAGAAAACCTAAATCAAGTAGAAAAGGATTTTGCTTCGGAAGAAAACGAACACTCCCTTTCTTATTCCCTTTTGAGGTGAATTTTAAGCTCATATCAATCAATTTTCTTAACATGAATTTAAATGATCAAACGCCTTGACAAGAATTTAAACGATAACGTGTAAAATTTGAACTCTCCCATGTGCTATAGGAGACTAGATTCTATCCCTACATAGTGCGCGTAGCAGCTGTTAGAGTCCAAACCAAGCGACTTTGCATCCAATTACGGCGATCATCTCAATTAGGAGCCCACCACCTCTCTTTCACTCGGCCAAAAGCGACAGCCGTGGTGATGCCCGCCGACTGTGGCCCCAAAGCAAGCAATCACTCACAGTTTTCCAGCCTGGTTGTCGGTCAATTTGCTTCTAGAAAACTACCTATTTTTCCACGTCTAAACGGACAAGGGACTAACTAATTCTGTGTGTACGATAAATGATTGATCAGATAGAATGTTGAATAAGCTAAATTAATAACCTTTTTTATGATTTATGGGGTTGGATAAAATGGTCACACCCTCAAACCCAAATAAATTATTAGGTCTTGTCCAAGTTCTGGTGAATTACTAGTCGGCCGTCATTTTTCATATATCGAAGGTACATAGAACTACAATGCTCAATCTACACAAAACAAAGTTCAATCATTTGCGAATTCATCTCAGTTTCAGTTCAATGGATAAATCCTATCTAGACGAAGTTGTGACGGAACACTTCTCAACTGAAGGAAATGCACGCGCACTCGAACGTGAAGATACGTCCAAGATTGATGTTGTCCGTTCATACTAGGATAAAGGACAAATCAAGAATGCATGTACCAATTAGTTTCATTGCACTTGAGATGAGGTGTACGGTCCAGAATCGGTACGAATCAGTTTTAAGAAATTCGATTTAGGATTGTTTATGACTAGTTTTGTGATAGTCCTGAGTCTCTAAATGAGCTCAAATTGAATTTATTTTTAAATCAGATCCAGCCCATGGATTGGCCCAATTAAGGCCAGCATTAGACTTTCGATGTGCTTGTTTTTTTTTTTTTTAATGATATTGAGGTCTTATAGTAATTGTCTTATCAGATAAATAAATAATAGATTAAGTCACACGAAAATTTATATATAGACTAGTTAAAAACATATAATAAACTTAAGTAATAATTTGACTAACAAACTTACAATAATAAACTTAGATGATAATAAATTCAGAAAATGACTTACAATATTTTTTTAAAATAAAAAAGAGTATTAATGAAGTAAAGTACTCAAAACTTAGAAGTAGAACAATAAAGATAAATTTTTAAAAAATTTTTAAAATATAAAAAACTATTTTAAATAATCAACTTTTAAGAATAAAAAATAAAAATCATATACTATGTATTATTAAAAAAAAAAAAAAAAAACAAAGCCCAACAAGCTTGACGCACTTCTAATCCAATACCAAGTGATCTGGAGCTATTGGATTGGGCTGAGCTCATTTCAAGTACTGATCTAATCCAATACCATGTGATCTGGGGCTATTGAATTGGGCTGAGCTCATTTCAAGTATTGATTTTTGAGATCGACCTGATTCCGAATAGGTCTGAGCAAACCAAACCAAGTGATCTTGAACTATTGGGTTGGATTGGGCTTAACTAATTCCAAATATTGATTCTTGCGACATGCCTGATTCCAAACAAGTTTGAGTAAACCAATCATGCTTTGAGTTGAATTATCCCAGCCTGACCCACTATGCATTTTAAATTTGAGATGTGGGCTCCAGAATGCATGGCACGCTGTGTGGGTGTGTCGTGTGTTTCTTTTTCATTTTTCAGTTGCCCATGATTTCATGTCCCCTTTCACATAGAAGAACACATTCACACACAACAAAGTTACAACACCAAGGCATAATAATAAACCATTATTCCGTAGTTAAATCTCACATAAGATCATCTCAAGACTTATTTTGACAATAACTTACTATATATTGTACACAGACAACCTCGATCCGTCGTCTTAGATAATCGAATGGAACATCATCATACCATGCATGTCGACGAATTACCTCCAAACTTTGTCACTCAAATGTCATCACTCAGAGAAGAAATCTTTATGACAGGTCCATTGCAAGAAATCTGCATCTTTCATTTCTTCAAGTGAAAATTACTTGAATTCATCGATGCTTGTGGATGGCTCGACTACTCCGGATGAGGCTGAGGATGCATATCCTGAATCTCGTGAAAAACGGAGGGTATTTGATAGAGAAGAGTCCCTAATGTTTTTAGCTTCCCCATGAGTAGCATTACCGGCTGTGTTATCAGACTTCTTTGTGTTGATAAAACGACCCCCGCATCCTCTGGCTCGTCTCAGGGCGTGCAAATGCCGGGATTCATGGAGATAAGGCTGAAACAAGAAAGATGCTTATGTAAGCCAGGAGTTTAGTAGTTTAATTAATCAACAAATATTATGTACTGAACCTTTCTGACTCTTGTCACTTTATTTTCCAACTCAGCCTTTGCCCGCAGCTGTCTCCGCCTCAGAATTCCATGGTATTGTTTGGCATTCACATAAACAGGTTCCTCCGACGTCAATGCAAAGGATGACGCAGTTTTACAATGAGGAGCTTCATGTAAGTCTGGACATATCTGAAAGAGATTACCATAATCATATATCAGACTCATCAAAGAGAAAATTGTTACAAAAATTCAAACCTCTTTGATGAACAGTAACATCAGATGTCTGATGCTGAATTCTGACTTGTTTAGCTTATTTAAGTTTGTCTTGATAAATTATATCTCGGAAGCACTATTTATGGAAACCAAGAAGACAATTCTACCATTCCAAAGTTACTCTACAGCAGTTAAGACTGCAGAAAAGGTGCTATATGGATATATAACAGTATAGCTCTTCAACTCATGCACACTCGGCAACCTCAGAAAAACATATGAGCTGTAACCTTAAAGCACTTGAACAATAACAACAATATTGGAAATATCGATGATTATTTCAAGTTCATCAAAAGTACTAGATAAATCATAGGGAATAAGACACAAATATTCGTCGATGGACATAGCAATCTGGCTAAAGCCCGTTTACAGCCACGCAATATACCAGAACATGACCATGATATTCCAGTTCGGAGAAATTTTCACCAAACTTATTCATAGATCTGCAGTTCAGTAAAATCTCAGAAGAAAAATAAATGTCGAAAGGAGGAAGTAAATTGTATACCAACTGTGGACGACCATTAGACAGTGTGCTATCCCTAGGACATGGATCAGGATAAGAGTAAGAGCTGCATGCCTGAAACAAAATGGACCTATTAGTTAGACAAAATATTTAGAGTAAACTATTCATACATAGTCTCCAGAAGTAGTCAACAAGTCAAAAGCTTCTTGTATCTGAAATTACTAACTAGCACCGTCACATGGAAATATAATAATCTCAAAATCAAAAGCAGTATTCTCACGTTGGAGCCACCATTTTGATCTTGTTGAGTTTCTTGCATTAAATGTTCGTCCATAGCATGAGGCACTATGGATGATGCAAGACTTCCATGCTCCTGCCTGCACACTGAGTATAAGAATCTCCTCAGATTCCGCATAGAAATCATGACTTTATGCACAAAAATGCATGTACAAAATTATTATAGTAACAAAAGGTTCTTAGCTACTTTTGCTAAGGTCCTATATTCGTTAGGATTGAGAGACATACAAAGAACGATTCTTATTTTCTCTTCCTTGAATTTAGACGTATATCACAATATATGTGACCAGGAATAAAGGTTCAACAGGTGACAAAAGCATCTGAATCCATTATGAGAGAAATGTTTGTCTTGTTATGCAATATTATTTACAGATCATTGAACCAAATGAATGGGATACTAACTTCACGCAATACTTCCACTTATATTTCCCCTTAAGACAGGTAAGTTCATAGTCAAGCAAGTAAGAAGCAAATTTTTCCTTCACCCATTGTTTGTTTGGAGCCAGATTCCAGTGAGTTAAGATATTGTCTTTGTTTGAAATCAAACGAAGGGAAACAGTTTCCTTAATGTTTCTCCTATGGATGCAAGCTCCAGAAATTTGAATTAAGATTATAAATCGGTTTAAGAAATGATGCCATCTTTGTGTTCAAAACATGAAATACCAAGGGTAGCATTATAAAATGAACACTAAAACATCTCTCAAAGCTACTAATTTATTTTCCATTGTATATGTCTTTATTGTCTTTGCTATGGTCCATGGAAAAGGTCAATAATTTTCTACAAATACCAATATTCAACATGTCAAATATGAATCTTAAAATCTTACCTAACAATCCGATGCATGATTTGAAAAACTTAGATTTTCATGGAATTACTATAGTTTAAACTAAAATAGTTGGTGATTGAACCACTTTCCAACAGTGCATCACATAACTCATAACTGATATATGCATGTTATTTCATACATTGCTTATGTAAATTTTTTGCAAAGTAAACTGATTGACTTTTCCAAAATTGATGAATTATATGAACTAAATCATAAAAATAGGTATATGTGATCAATTATCAGTTGAATGAAAGACATGAAATCCTCTTGGAATTGGGCTTCAACTCTCTATTGCATATCTTTGAGGTAATCGAACTGTAAAATTTAAAAAACTTACAGCCTTTTTTAAAGTCCGTGCCTCAAACTAAATTTCAAAGTCTCTCCACATTTAACACACAGAAACTCTGCAAGAATTTCAGTTCATCTTGTCTTTGTGAGTATATCATAAACAACCAGATACTGCAACAACAACGCAAGGCAAATTTACGGAAGCATGGGAACAGTTATATAATCTCATGGGATGATTGATAACCAGAGAAATGAGAAAAGAGAAATCTGAAAACCATTAGAGATGCTTTCGAAACCTGATTCTGGCATTCCAGAAACTCGTCTGCTGTTTACTTGTGATTTGTGGGCTAGGTTTCCCCAACAATCATTTAGCTGACTAACAGAACTCAGACTCAATGTGCTTCTAGATAGCACATTCGCTGACATGAAATTGTCTCGAATGCCATTATGCCAATCTTGTGAACCGGTGCCTAAGCATAATTTATAGCCTTTTGCATCAAATTCACGTTGCCCTCTGTTACCTGACTGCTGTTGCATAATGTGTACCTATTGGTCTTCGTCAAAAGGAAATAAAAATAGAGCAGGATAACAAATCTTCAGCAATGTAAAAACATAGAGTACTATATGCTACTTCAAGAATAAGACATAAAAGTGAAATACATGGCTCTGTAGGTGTGAATGTCAACCAATGTAGATACACCAAGAAAATGGTGTGATATAACAAATGCCAGTAGCTAAGATGATCGTATCTTTCAAAAAGTTCTACAAAAAATTGCACTTGTTTTCTTAATTACAAAAGTATATTTTGAGAAAATCTTATATGTAGAGAACCAGACACAGATTCGAAGTAAGAGTTCTTATTCACACATTCTCTTAGTTCTGAGTCTTTCGACTTGTAAAAGACTCGTTCCTTGCATTTACGTAAGAGAGTTCATAATGTTTTTGCTTGTATATCTGAAATTTTTCGTTTGAAACCATTCCCTATAAGCCAAGCTTTTGGTGGCAATCCTCCAACTTCTATAAATTGGACAGCTTGTCCATTTCATTTCCATCCAAAATTCATCTAAGCATTCTACTCTCGTTTCTGGCATTCTCGAGATTTTGTTCAAAACAATTCATAAATATCTTTAGTCATTGCTTCTCAAACTTTGTAGCGCTGCTGTTTTGAAAAGTAAACTCTTGGTGTCTTGCGAGACAATTGCCAAGAAGAGTCGGCACCACCTGATAATATTGTCTTAAAGATAAAAAGATGTAACTCTTGCCTCGACCTTATCGATACACAACCTATACCATATTTTTTTTTTTTTACAGAAAAAACATTCTAAATTGATCTACACCTTGTAGTGACGAATTACATTTCAAATTTCAAGTAACTTGGTTTGTTTCAACCCTATAATAATAATAAAAATCCATACTACACCCATATAGTACATGTGCATACGAATAATTATCTTGTAGACATTCTAAACTCAATGAACTGAGGTAAAAATTTTGGTACGCGTATTATACGTATCACATGCAAGACATTAGAATAATACTCCATTTTAACAAAGGTTTACAGTATTCATTTAGACCTCAAAGTTATGTCAAATTATTCATTTATATAATTGAATATCATGCAAATCAAAAAATAATAAGAGTTATTTCCAAGTTGTGTCACAATTATAAATTAAATAAACTTATGCCATAAAATCATTCTTGCACAATTTTAAAATAAATACAAATGCCATAAAATATTACAAGTAGATCTTTTTTTTTTTTGATAATTAAGTAGATCAACTAATACATACCTTCCTTAAAACCAACATATTAATAATCTGAGATAACAAAATCGCCATCTTTCAGTTCATCAATTCAAGCAAATTAACGTATGAACTCAACATTGCATAATTTCTACGAGAAATTAAAACCATTTCTGTCTCATAAAAAACAATAATCAAACAGCCAAAAGATGAAAGCTAAAATCAGGAAACAAAGGAAATAAACAGAAACAGGCAAGAATTATATAGCCCGGAAAAGATTCATGAAATTAGTAGAGTAATCCCTAGCAAAATTAACTGATCAAACTCAGTATATCATCAAGAATTAATCAAGTGAATATCGCACATAATGAAAAAACCCAAGATGAAGATCAAACAACAAACTTACTGTAGTAAGTAATCAACAAGAAAAACTCTTTCATGCAATGGGCAATGGGGGTTCTTTCAATATTCTCTCTCTCTCGTTGAGTTAACAGGTGAATATATGCTTACATGCATATACATTTCCCCTGGGGGGGTGGGGGGTTGCGTGTCCTTTTGATGATAAGTAATAATAGTGAAATGCTGAGGTATCCATCAAAAGACAATATAGGAGGATGATGGTGATATGCCCCTGATTTTGATGTCTTAGGAACAACACAAGAATGGGTTTTGGTGTTGGGTTAGACTGAAGCAGCCTCATCTCTTGCCATAAATGACTTCCCTGTCCCCCCCCCCCCCCCCCCCCCCTCTTCCTAAAATTGGCAACTCTCTCTCTCTCTCTCTCTTCAAATGTTAGGTATGTATTATTTATTTATTCACATTATTATTATTTTTTTAATTTTAGATTGCGTCTCGCTTGACAAATTTGAATTTGAAAAAGTTTTTTAAAAGAAAAATTTTAAATAATTTCATTTGAAAAATATTTGAAATTCATCGATACTCTATGAAATATAATTTAAAACCAAAATTAAAGAATTTGATTAAATTCTTTAAATTTAAAATTATTCAAATAAATTCTTTGAGTCTATTATTAAAGAATTTAAAAATCATAATTTTTCAATCTAAATGCAGTCTTATATTATAGTTTAATAGTATAATACTAATGCTAGTTTAATTAATATGACAATTTCAACAAAAATAATTTCAAAGTAGAGTTTTCTTCTTCATATTCAAAATGGGATAAACAAAATAATAATATTTGATTAATAGCTACCAAAAGATAAAAATATGTTAATTACCCGTCACACTGTATGATAAGATTAAAATATAGAACTACTAATGATTAACAATCATACAAGGTTTATATTTTAAAATTTTAGACGAATATCAAAATATAAAACTGCTGATAATAATAGACGAGAAAATATAAGAACTTTAAATGAATGTGATGCAATATTGATATTATTGATTGATTTTTTTACATAGTAGGAATAATTAGGTAAGAATTTATTAATTTTAGAATTATAAAATTTGAAGAATAAAATATTAAAAGGTTTTTATATATTTTTTATGTGGAAAATGTGTTTTCATGTTATTTTCTACCAAACAAAAAAGATATATTGAAATTAAGAGGGGTGGCATAATAGTAAAAGCAGTAGGGAGGGTACCACCAATAATTAACGCCATTGATTGAAGTCCCACAACAAGATGGGTACGTGTCCCCGCGATTGAGGATAGAGGTGGGCCCCACAAACACCAGCCAGCCACGTGTTGGGTGACTCAACGGTTAGATGACGGCGCTACGCCGTTAATCTGGGGGCACTGATTGCGTTACGTGGCGTTTTGGGCGGAAATCTCCTCGTCGCCACAACCCACGCTCTTCCTGACGGCGACCCTCAACTTTCCACGCGTCCGTCGCCGTTGCTGCCCTACCCGCCAATTATTCGGGTCATTTTCTTTTGATTCCTACACTTCCACTCCAAATTCATTGTTTCCAACTTCTTTTTTTTTGTTTGTAATAAAGAAATATTAATATAATTAGAATGAAAATATAATAAACCAATGAGAATACTCATTGATAACAAGCAAACTTATATTTTTACTCCCGTAGGATATGAGGTTTAATATATTTAATTCTCTATTTTATGAAATTTTGATTTTAAAATTAAAGAAAACCCAACACATTTAGTCCTCAATGGTATCAAATGAAAAAAAATCAATAAGTTTAGCCATCTACTTTACGAGATTTATGGGGCTAAATGTGTAATATTTGTCATATTTCTTTAATTTTGGGTTATTTTGAAATTTTTTATAAAACATAAGACTAAATATGTTGAATTTTTTAATGTTAGGACTATTTTGAAAATCTCGTAAAGTAAAAGACTAAAAGTATTGAACTCCTATATTATGGGACTAAAAGTTGTGATTTCGCCGGTCCAAGAACTTCAGGTCGAGACACTATTTTTGTTATATATTTTGAATTTTTTGAGACGATGATCCGAATTGAAAATTCAAAAAAAATTAATAAAAATAAATAATTATTGAAATAATTATAAGCTCAAAAATAGTATTTTCATCCTTGGTTGGCATTAATTTATGCAAGTATGTATGTGTATATATATATATGTATATGTTCTTGCTAGCTCTTATAATCATGGAAAGCTGTTGATTGTATTCTAAGCATCTCATTTACATCACATTGAAGTACATAGTAATCAAGGGTTAAGAGAGGGAAAGGAAATCCAAAACCTATTTTATTCCACACAATCTCACAATTTTCAAACGCTATAGAGATCCTCCTACATTTATTTGGGTCAAGCACACATGATTTGATGATTCTGAATCATTATTGTCGATCACTCATCATCTTAAATACTGAGATCATGATGCGTTGATCCATACAAGTACGGATATTTGACTTTATAAATACTCCAGAGGTATTTTTCTGATCAAGATATGTCATTTATTGAGAGAATACTTTTCATATTTTCCATCAATCTCGCACTCGACTAACTTAAGCATCAAATGATCTTAGTTGGGGACCTCCTAATAAGCCTAACGTGTACTCATTTTCTCAAATTTCAAACACTTATCTGAATTATAATACCTTAGAGGTCATTGCGACCCCTCGATCCAAATCACACGCTCAATATATATATATATACAACTCCAACAAGAAATACTCATACACAAATACAAAAATGACCTCTAAATTGGAAGCAAAATTACAACAACCACCCCAAAAAAAAAAAAAGACAAAATCCAATGATCTCCAAGTTCCCAAAAGAAAACATAATAACTTGGGCATTCTCTTCAAGCACAAAACAAAAGATATATATACATTGGAAGATTTAAACCTTCTTAAACACATGTAAGAAAAAGACCTCTACTTCAGCAGAAGCAAAAAACTCAAGACACGATTGTCTCAACAAGCAAGTTCTTGTTAGTAGTCTTGTCTTCTTCTTGGGGGCAGGTGGGCAACATCCCATTCTTGCTATCTTGAATCTCTTACCTTTTGGCGTCGAACAAACATCAATTTCCGAGCTTTCTTTGCCCTTCAACTCATCATCCTCATTGTAAGAGCGCTCATCATCATCAATCCCTACTTCCTCTTTCCTTTTTGATCCAACAATTTGCTTCATCTTCACTACTATTTGAACATGCAAGAAATATTATTCACTATGTGTCTGATCATCATCTTGCTGGATTTTATCCAAATAAATAGTTGGAAAAAGTGGTCATATTATTAGTTAATAATTGTAAGAACTTAGACCAGCTGAAAATGCACCAAACATATGAAGTTAAGGTTAGACATTAGAGTATTGGACAGTTGGGAAATCTTATGTCATTTGTTAACTAAGCTACAACAATAACACAACATTGCATGCAACAACTGCTACCACTATGCTACTTCTTTTTCTAAATGCTTACTATTTAAAAGAATATATCTACTCCTTTTTTCTACGAATAATACTTTAGTAAACTCTCTCGAAAAAGCAACCTACAGTAGGTGGAGCCGAAGAATTTTCTATGGTCAGAATCGAGATATTTTGAAAAGGGACTTTCACATTTACTTTTAGGTAACGAAACTACTGATTCAGCGTGGAAATATTACATGATTTTAGGTAGACCGGGGATCACCAGATGTGCGGTATTTGTCTATTTTTGTAATAATTTTGTCTTAAGTTTTAAATAATTGTATCTGGTTCGGATCCTAAGTAGTCCGACTAGCCCGTGAAAAAAATGTGGAGGCCCAAATTAGGAAAAGGGTTCTTTAAGGCCCAAGTTTAGTGAGTCCATGTTCTAGATGGGCTAGTAGATTAATAGGCCCAATAAGTCTCTCTAGAACTCAACTAGTCCATATCTCAAAAACACCCATCCACCAAAAATATGTCCTTATTTGGGTCCTAATTCAAATCATTAAAAATTGACATTCATAACTTTATAGTAATGATTTTTAAAGTAAAGTGTTCACAGTTTGGTAAATCAAAATTGAAATTTTGATACGTAATAAAATCAAATTAAAAAAACATAGATACGATACTCAGACTTGAGAATTCAGTATTCGATCCGGTTTCAATTCTTAGTGTCGGTTTTCAAAGCATATCAAATATTGAAACACTATTTTCATTTTTTTATTGTTTTATTTATTATAAATAAACAAAAGTGTAGCTATTCTTTTTAATAGTTCAATGGGAAAAAAATGATTTATCTGAATTGAAATGCGGCAAAAAGTTTCAATAATTCCCAAAATCGAATCAACAAATTTGATTGAATATTTAGTATAGTATTTTAACGTACTGAATTTTAATTTGATTTTAATGAATGAACACCATAGTCCTCCAAGAACTTTAATTACAATAATTATTTTTATAAAATAAGAAAAATTACCCCAAAAAGTAATAATAAACTTACCAATAATACATAGCACCATCCAATATTGTGGAATTGGTAAATAAAAGAGATGCAAATTTGCTCACATGCCACAAGCCAAATCCCTATGGATTTTGCAACTACTCCACAATCAATAAAGTTGTGCAATCTATAATTCTCATTTGGTGATAGCAACTCCCAAAACAACCATTTCATGCCATTTGTCCCTATTATAGGGATTCCCTCATATATAGATCCCTAACCCCCCCCCCCCCCCCAAAAAAACGAGTAAACGACTATAAATGAATACCTATATATTATACGTCAACACAATCCTCTTATCGATAGACAGTAATCAAGCCGATCATCATCAAGTTGAGGGTCGTCATTTATTATCAATCGAACCAACAAGAATTAGTCATTTGAATAGAACGTTAGTAAGTTATCGCATTTTCTTCTTTCACTAAAAATAAAACAACATTTAACCATTGTTAATTGTCATGGTTAAAATAAAAAAGTCATAGCAAATAGTCATTAACAATAGTCATGCAACGGTTGTCGTCGTGGTATCTGTGAAGGTGGTTAGCCATGACAAACAACTTTTTTGTGGTAGAAAACCTTTATTTTTGTATCGGTATTATTTAACCGTGATTAATAAAAATTATTTACTACAATTTTTAATTCATAGCTATTAAAGCTATAGCCAATAATCATTTTTTTCTAGTGTTTTTTTAATTAAGAATATTCATTAAATTTGAGCATGATGTGCAAGTTCGGTACACATACATTTTATACAGTAAAAATACCATTTTATTTTACTATCATAGACATCTAACCAAATATTTATTGCCTTTTATTTTTTTCCAAATTTTGAACCTAATTATAATTGACTATTGCCATTTTATATAGCTACATTTATAAATTTCATGTTGCTCTCCAACTATATTTTGGGTAATTTGAAATTTGAACCCATTCTTAATATATATTCAAAATATTGATGAGTATGATAGCTATAGGCATTTAATTGTTTTAAAATATATTTAAGTCCTTTTTTTGTTTATATTGAAAAAAATAAATAATATGTGTAGTATTGTATAGCTACAATTGCTTTATTCAAATTGGAATAATTTACAATAAATATTCATATGAAAAGTATTGATAATGTACTTAAATGATCCGTGTTGAATTATTTTTTTTTATTATTTTTTATAAAAATATAACGAAGAAAAACTTTAATCAATTCGAGTACGAGCAAATTTTTAGATCAAGTATATGCCAAACTGATATAATCGAATCGAAAAATGAAATATTTGACAAATAATTTAATTCATTCCAGATTATTCTTCATTTATAAAAAAAAAAAAATGAATAAGGGGAGACATAGCAGGTAACGAATTAAAAATACTATACACATTTATTATTTAAAATTAATGGCTAGTGTAGTTTTGTTTTTATTTTTATTTTCAATTTTCAGCATTTTCACCCATTAAAAATGTTTTATTATTTTTTTTTTTGCAAAAAAACAAAATATATCTGCATTGTGCAAATCTAGATTTATAGGTATGAGAAATGATAATTTATTTAAATTTGATTTGTTATGTAGGTATTTTCTAAACATTATATTTTGCATATATAGTATAATATTATTTTTATTTCTTGAAAAGTTAACATGTCATGCCACGTCCTACATATTGTTAAAGATATAGTTACACAACGATGAGGTCTAGAATAATGGTTTGAGAAGTGTGTTTTTAGGTTGCAAATTGGGCTAACAACAAACTTCCAAAATGCTGAAATATATACTAATACAAAAAGAAAAGTCCCTCCACGATTACAAACTATGATTAATGACACTATTGCACCAATTTTTTGTGAAGTAAAAAATACTCCCCATGTAAAATAACTAATTTATTCAACCGCTACAAAATATATATATATTATATATATATATATATATATATATATTTTAACCATGGCTAATTGTCATGGTTGAAAACAAAAAATCCATAGCAAATAGTCATTAACAACGGTCATGCAACAATTGTGGCCGTGGTATTTGCGAGAGTGGCTAAAAGTATTTGCAATGGCTAAAAACCTTGACAAATATTTCTACTATGTCTCTTAGTCATGACAAATAACTTTTTTTGTGGTGGAAAACCTATGTTTTTGTATCGATTCTATTTAATCGTAGTTAATAGAATTTATTTACTACGATTTTTAATCCATAGCTATTAAAGTTGTAGGCAATAGTCATTTTTTTTCTAATGAACTTTCCAAATTTTACATTAATTAATAAATTATTATTATTTTTTTACTTTCTTCTTTTTATTAATGCAATACAGGTTTACATATTTATTCTTATTTATAATATATTTTAAAAAACGTGAAAGATTATTTATTATATACACATTGAAACGACGTGCCACGACAATTAATAGGGATAATTATATTTACACCCCTCACCTATTGTCATTTTACACAAATCACCCTGCCTTTTCAAAAATTACAGAAATCACCCCCGACAGCCTTTAAAAGTAGTTAAAACCCCAAAATGCCCTGTTGACTTGGTCAAACTTTAATTTAATTTTTCAATGACAGAAACGCCCTTAGGGGTGTTTTGTAATTGTCAAAAGGTAGAGGGGGTGTCAAAGTAATATTTATGGGGAGGAATAATATGACCCCATATATATTTTTATTATTTAGGGATAATTACATTTACACCCCCTCACCTATTGTCATTTTACACAAACCACCCCTGCCTTTTCAAAAATTACAGAAACCACCCCTAACAGCCTTTAAAATCCCAAAATGCCCCTGTTGACTTGGTCAAACTTTAATTTCATTTTTCAATGACAGAAATACCCTTAGGGGTGTTTTGTAATTATCAAAAGGTAGAGGGGGTGTCAATGTAATATTTAGAAAATTGAATAATATGACACCATACATTTTTGGGATAATTACATTTACACCCCCTCATCTATTGTCATTTTACACAAACCACCCCTGCCTTTTCAAAAATTACAGAAACCACCCATAACAGCCTTTAAAATCCCAAAATGCCCCTGTTGACTTGGTCAAACTTTAATTTATTTTTTCAATGACAAAAATACCCTTAGGGGTGTTTTGTAATTATCAAAAGGTAGAGGGGGTGTCAAAGTAATATTTAGAAATTGAATAATATGACACCATATATTTTTTATTATTATTTATACTAATTTTTAATTAAAATTTAAATTATTTTATTAACTTTTTTTATTGAATATATATAAATTTACACCTCTTAATAATTAAAATATTAAATTATTTAATTAATAATTAATAAAAATTAGTTACTAGCTTATGAATTCAAAATATAAAATATAAAACTTGTATAAATTAATTTGGATTCTTAAAATTAAAAATTATTTATTCTCTATTTTTATTTATAATTACATTTTTATTAAAATTAATAAATTATAGTAGAATTAGTAAAATAAACAATTTATTTATTAAAAATATTTTAAATTATTATAAATGTAAATATATACATATGAATATGTTCAATTATATACGTATTTGTATATTTATATTATATAAATGTATATACATGTATGTATAATTTATTAATTTTAATAAAATTTAGCTATAAATAAAAATAAAAAAATAAACATTTTAATATTAAGAATTTAAAATAATTTATACAAATATGATAATTTTTAATTTGAATTTATAGCTAGTAACTAGTTTTTATTAATATATTAATATATTAATTTAATATTTTAATTATTAAGAGGTATAAATTTATATATAGATCCAATAAAAAATAGTTAAAAAATAAATTAAATTTAATATAAATAATAAAAAAATATATGGGGTCATATTATTCCTCCCCATAAATATTACTTTGACACCCCCTCTACCTTTTGATAATTACAAAATATCCCTAAGGGCGTTTCTGTCATTGAAAAATTAAATTAAAGTTTGACCAAGTCAACAGGGGCATTTTGGGGTTTTAAAGGCTGTTGGGGGTGATTTCTATATTTTTGAAAAGGCAGGAGTGGTTTGTGTAAAATGACAATAGGTGAGGGGGTGTAAATATAATTATCCCCAATTAATAATGTAAAACTAAAACTGACTTTTGAAAATAAAACCAAACACCCTATTAAATAACTTTAGCTACCAAGGTCGCATCATACTTTTATCTCGTGGTCGGACATAAATCGAACCTACAATATTTATAATTTTTTGTTAGTAAAAATCCTCTTTTACCTAATTTTTATATAATTAAACTCAGTTCAATTTATATATAAATTTAATCAAATAATTCTATATTTTCTCTTAAGAAATAAAAAAAAAAATCCAATCTCAATATAATTTCCGAATATTACATAATTATTTAATTTCCATAATTTAATTTTTGGGGATGACAATATTCGTAAAAAAGTATTTTCCAATAATTTAATTGGCTCAACCGTATTTTATCTTTTCCCTTTCGATTTGACTCTGGACGTTTAACCAGAATACACTTCTTCCTCAAGTCCGCGGCGCTCATTCGCGGAACCCAAACCCACATTTCAATCCACTTTAATCTCCCACTCCTCCACCTGCCTACCCACCCCACCGGTTGCCTTTGCCGACTCTTCCTGTTATTTTTTCAATTGCCTTTTCGCCTTCTCAGCCGGTTGCCATTAACACCACCATTCTCCATTTGTGAGGGGTATTTTAATCTACACCTCTGCCCCACCCCTGCTACAAACGTGTCATTACAGCACTTGTTTTCTGACGCAGGGAGATGGACGTCATTTTCCAGAAAATATAGGCCTTTTTTGTCAATTCCTTTAGAGTTAGAGGCCTTTTGGTGGGCCAATAAGTAAAATGTTATCAAATTTCTTAACTATATATTTTTTATTTTACCATATTTTGCAAAAAAATTGTTAACTTTCTTAAAATTTCCCATTAAATTAAAATTGTATTATTTAAAATTTATCCTTACTATTATCAAGAAAAAATGTGCTACAAACACAAAGTGATGATTCTGACACCACTGTATTAATTTTTGGGATAATTACACTCTCTCACGAGGTTTGGTGTAATTACACGTAAATATCTTTGATTTGAGAAATTACACTTAACACCCCTAATGTTTACTTCCTCCCAATAAATTAGTTTATCCGTTAGTTAAAACTTAATGAATTTGTCGATATTAACAACAAAATTAATTTTATTTAATGATAAAAACAAGAACATATAATGTTGTTGGAATAATAACATCGAAATAAATATTTCATAATTACATTAAAAGAAAATTATTTATTAATAACTCAAATAATAGAAAGAGCAATTATTTCATGTAATTGGTGGAGATTGGGACCAAATAAATTTGGCCAAAAGCAATTAATCAACTTATATAGTTTATTGTAAAGGAAAATTAGCCCAGTAATTTGATTGGTGCAGTCCCATGAAAGTGAGTACACAAGGATGCAGCTGATTATCACTTTCAAATTATAAACATTTACTCCACTAAACCAAAAAAGAAAAAAGAAAAAAAAAAAGGATAGTGACTACAAAAAATATTATTTAATTATTCCAATTTCTGACAATATTAAATTACTTTTTATGTGACACAAAAAAATAATAATATTTTTTAAAAAAAAATATTCTTGATTTATTACATAGAGAGAGAGAGAGAGAGAGAGAGAGAACAAAAAACATAGCATAGGAAATGGCGAAGAAAAAAGAGGGAAGAAGAAGAAGAAGCAGCAACTCCTCTCCGCTTCTTGTTGTCTCACAACTTTCTCATTCTCGCTCACTCACTTTCTCTCTCTAGATCTGTAAATACACCTGCCCGTATGAAATTGAACCCCTCACTTCACCTACGTATTCGATTAACTGCAAGTGTGTGTGTGTGTGTGTGTGTGTGTATTCATAATCAAGAATGAAGCTTTTACTGCTGCTGGTGGAGGGCTAACTATTTTTTGTTCATCTTGATAAGCTGGTGAGAAAGATTGCTTTTTTCAACTTTTGTCTACTTGGGTTTTTGCTTATGTATGTGAGAACCCTTTTTGAGTGTGTGTATACATGAATATCTGTATGTATATATATAGTATGTACTGTTGCGTATATATGTACAATGCTTTCTTGAGTTTCTTGGTTGTTTCTTTGCTTGTTTACATGTGTAAGAATATGATTGAAATATAGGTATTTGAGTTTGAGTTTGAGTTTGTGGGCATGCATGGTACAAGGCTAACAGGGTGTTGTCTTTTTTGCTATTTATTTATTTTTCATTTTCTGTTTTGAGTTTGGGGAAGAATTGGGTATTTGCTTTTGTTTTCTACTTTTAGTTATGGATGATGGCTGTTGATCCCATAGCTATATCTTTGGAGTTCTTTCTTGATTTCCTAATCCTATGCTGAGATTGAGTTTTGAAAGAGAGTTGTTCTAGTTATTCAATTACCTGTTATTATCTTTTCCCTGTCTTGATTGTCAAACTATAAATACTTGAGTTTCCAAATTGACAGTAAGATCACTGCTTAATTTACCATTTTAGTTCCTATACTTGTAACAATGTTTTTGTCATTGCTGGATTTTAAGGTTATTTGTTGTCCAAGTTTGGCCCTATCTAAAATTAACCTTTCAGTCACTCAATAGCTTCTATGTTCTTTCTAATCCTGAAAGAATGGTCTTTCTTTTGCATGTATTTATGGTTTGGGCACTCATTATCAGTTTTCTTGCATCGACCAGTGTATTTTACTTTGATGACAAATTTGTTATCGTTTTTAATATGTCTTTTGAAGTTTTTCTTCTCCCTTTCTGATTCTAATATTGGACTTGCTTGTTTTGTTTTGTCTCATCCAGTTAGAGTCCAGAATCGAAGCATGTCCAAGTTTGATTTGTTAGAGCCTGGAAATAATCCGTGTGTACGATTTCCCGATTCATTTGACTGTAAGATCTGCAATCATGAATGTTAGTCTTTTGAATGTTGAAACTGAAGATGCTTTTGGGGGCTTGCTTGAATTTGCTGCCAATAATGATCTAGAAGGCTTTAAAAAGTATGCCGAACATGAACCATCCAGTGTTGACGAGGTTGGGCTATGGTATGGACGACAAAAAGGCTCAAATAAAATGGTTGTACAGCAAATGACTCCTTTGATGGTTGCTGCCACTTATGGTAGCATTGATGTTCTGAAACTGATTGTGTCTTTACCTGAAGTTGACGTGAACCGGAACTGTGGTATCGACAAGAGTACCGCTCTTCACTGTGCTGCATCCGGTGGATCTGTAAATGCTTTTGATGTTGTGCAACTACTTTTGGCAGCAGGCGCGGACCCAAATCTAGTTGATGCCAATGGCCGCCGCCCTCTTGACGTGCTTTTTGTCTCGCCAAAGTTGCAGGGCATGAAATATTCCCTTCAAGTGCTGCTCGCAACAGACACTTCATTTGAGGAGGAGCACAATCTTAGAATATCAGTAGCCCCTTCAAATTCAAATTCTCCACCACTTTCGCCATCTCATTTGAATGGATCGCCATGTTCTCCGGAGTTGGTGCTTTCTCCGAAGGGTGGAAAGTCCAATGATGTTCCAGCATCATCTGTACCAGAAAAGAAGAATACCCTATTGACCCATCTTTACCAGACATCAAGAACAGCATCTACTCTACAGATGAATTTAGGATGTTTTCATTTAAGGTCCGACCCTGCTCTCGTGCCTACTCACATGATTGGACTGAGTGCCCCTTTGTACACCCGGGTGAAAATGCTCGAAGAAGGGATCCAAGGAAGTACCACTATAGCTGTGTACCGTGTCCAGATTTTCGTAAGGGGCATGCCGAAGAGGGGACTTGTGTGAATATGCTCATGGGGTTTTTGAGTGCTGGCTCCACCCTGCTCAATATAGGACTCGGCTATGCAAAGATGGTACGAGTTGCAATAGAAGGGTTTGCTTCTTTGCCCACACAACAGAGGAACTGCGGCCCTTGTACGTCTCTACGGGTTCTGCTGTTCCATCTCCGCGCTCAAGCAACTCTGCTGCTAATGCCATGGATTTTGCCGCAGCAATGAGTCTTTTACCCGGTTCACCTTCTTCAGTCCCTCTAATGTCTCCATCTCCATTCACTCCACCAATGTCTCCATCTGCAAATGGCATTTCAAACACAGGCTGGCCATCTCAACCGAATGTTCCAGCATTGCATTTACCTGGAAGCAACTTCCAGTCCAGTCGGTTGCGTTCATCTCTGAATGCTAGAGATATCCCCCACGAACACTTGAGTTTATTTGCAGATATTGATGTCCAGCAGCAGCAGATCTTAGCTGAGCTATCCCTTATGTCTCAACCAAGCATTAATACCAATTTATTGAATCGTTCTGTTCGTTCAAAAACCCTTACTCCTTCAAATCTAGATGATATTTTTTCTGCAGAGAGCTCTTCTCCTAGATATTCTGATCAAGCATTGGCTTCAGCTGTTTTCTCACCTACACACAAATCAGCAATACTTAATCAATTCCAGCAGCAGCAACAGACCATGCTATCTCCAATTAAAACGTCATTTTCACCGAGAAACGGTGATCACCCCATAATGCAGGCTCCTTATGGGGTTCCATCTTCTGGGAGAATGTCACCTCGCACAGTGGAGCCTATCTCGCCAATGAGTGCCCGGATGTCAATGTTAGCTCGACAAGAGAAGCAGCACCATCAGTTTCGGAGCCTCAGCTCCCGTGATCTTGGCTCTAATGCTGCAGCTGCTGTTGCCTCATTGGAAGAGAATTGGTCAAAATGGGGATCCCCTAATGGGCCAGCGGAGTGGGCCGTAGGTGCTGATGACTTTGGTAAGCTCAGGAGATCATCTTCATTTGAACTTCTCAACAATGGGGAGGAGCCTGATTTATCTTGGGTTCAGTCACTTGTCAAAGAATCTCCACAGGATGCAAAGGAAAACTCAGCACTCTATGTTGCTGGCGCTGTTAATACTGGCCCATCATCTGGTTAAGGTGCAAATATGAATGTCCAGATCAAACGAGTTGACCAATCTGTTTTAGCTGCATCGCTTGAACAAATGCAGCTTGATTACCTGATGGCTCAGTAGATCAGACTACTTCTAGGTCCAGTAACAAGAGAATTTGGTAAAGTTACCAGCTTTAAATTTTGGGTTTTTTTGGTCAAATGCTATAGAAAAGAAGGCCGCCTGGCGCCAGAAAAGGACGAGTTTCAAAAGATATGAAGAAAACACTAGTTTTTTGCTATTTTCCTTCATTCTTTAAACTAGATATTGCAGAGAATATTGGCTAGTCACTGGGATGATTGAAAAATAGGCCCAGTTTAGGAAACTACTCTCTCAATTACTGAAATACATATTGCTCTAGTCTCTAGGTCTTTTATCTATAGTTATCCATTATCCAGTGAGTATAAATTTTCAAAACAAGGTAGCAACTTCTGTCCCTATACGCCAGTTCTCGCCATCGGGGTTGTAGTGGTATACCCTTGGTGTATCTGTAGGTGGAGGAAGAACGTCCTCCTTTTTGTTGTAACGTGGAATAACGTTCCGTTCCAGGATAAGGGAAAGAAAGAGTAAAGAACATATTTGATCACTGATGTAACATGAAGATAAGTGCGATTCGCATTCCTTATCCCTCTTTTTTTTTTTATTATCTTGGTGGGATTTCCTTCTTTATGCTAAATTCTTGATTTTGCCTACTCTTTGTGTTGCTTTCTTGTTTGCCCTTTACATTTCCCTGTTGTTTCTAGTGCTGTTTTTGTGTCTGTTGGTTTTGGTAAGTGGATTGTCAACAAAGGCATGAGAACCTCAGCAGTGGAATTCCATGTCCAAAAAGTTGGAGCTGAGAGTCCATGCATGATGTGGATGTGGATGTGGATGTGGAATGAAGGCTTTGCCTTTTGTATTCTTTTTGGGTTTGGGAGATGGGATGCCATGGCCAAAATCTACAGTACCTCAGGAATTATGAAAGCTTTCTTTGCAAGTGATGATGATGATGGAATTTGTATGGCATGAATGTTGATGATCATTTGATGCTGCCTACTTTATGTCACATGTCTGTCTCAGTGGGAATAATTATACAAAATCTCATATTCCTTTGTCCTATTTTCAAGTATTTAATTTCGAGTTTTAGATGATAATTTTTAAAAATTGGATCATTATGTAATTTTTTTTATTATTGCCCTTTGAAATAGTGGCCTGGAGTTGGTGGTATCAAATAATTTATTCATATTAATATAAAAAGAAAATTCCCGTCATACACAAACGGCGATTAATAATACAACACTAATTTTTTGTGATGTGAAAAATGTCTTCATGACAAAATAATTAACTTATTCAAAATTTTCATTAATTGATATTTTTTTCTTTCTTTTTATTAACGTAATGTAGTGATTTATGCATTTCGCTCTTATTTATAATATATTTTAAGGCATGAAAGATTATTTATTAAATGCAGACAGAAACGACGGATCACAACAACTAATACTATTTAAAAAAGAAGAAGAAGAGGTGTTATAGACACAAAACGATAATTTTGATACAGCTCACCAATTAATCCAAAAGATACCCTTCAACTGATAAGATAGTTAATATATTCAATTTTTTTAAACTTTACATTATTATTTGATAAGTTAGTTTTATTTATTTAATTTTTTAGTGTAAAGTGTTGGTTTATATATATATATATATATATATATATTATTTATGATATATTTTAAAAATATAAAAAAATAAGTTATTATATGAATGCAGGAACAACATGTCACGTCGACAAATAATTTTTAATGAGAAGGTATTTTTTAAAATAAAAAGAATTTTAATTTCGTATTAACTAAAATATCATTTAGGGACGTCTTAAAATATTATCTTTTGTCATTTATGGGGATGGTGATTTTGATTATATATATTTTGTATTGGTAGTGGTGGGGATTATGAAGAAGGTATTGGAACCTCAACTTTAGCATAATTTAATTGGAATCCCTAATCTTGGATTAGGGTTCTAAGAGGATGTGTGGGTTCTGGATTCGAATAATTAAAAGAATAATTAAAATAAAAAAAGTACACATATATTCCCTAAAGTTAGATCTATTTATGTATATATATATATATATATATATTTTAATTTTTTACAAAATTACAAGTTCGATGTAATTTATTCCGGAGAGTCGCATTTGTGTAAATCTTTTTTTTTTTTTTTTTCCCTCTTGGGATGTGTTAAAGAAAATGTAAATTTCGATTACAATTTTAAGACGTGCATTTCTAATTTTGCAAATAATATAAAATATTTGTGTAATTAGACCTGTGATCTTAGAATTTGTCGACGTAATTTTCCAATAGAAAAAAAAAAGGAAGAAAATGGCTATTATTCCTTTCAAAATTTAGGAAGATCAGATGCCAATGGAACAATTTTTAATACTGTAGTGGGAATTAATTATTCTCTCTATTTATCTAGGTATATATATATATATATTATTAATTAAATTCAAAAAATAGTACCTAAGTATAAAAATTAAATAATAAAAAAAATAGAGGTTGAATGTATAAAAAGACAAGAGATGGGCATATCATGGCTTGTCTTTTCAGTGCTTAATTAGGTACCTTTTTCTCTTTGTCCAATCAATAACAATATTGCATGAGAAAAGGACTTCAACATTACAACCTTTTCAAATTTATTTTAATTTCCCTTTCCAAAAATACAAGTAAGATTTTACCAAATCAAAAAAAAAAAAAAAAAAAAGTAAGATAGAAAAAATAGTAATCATTGATTTTGATGCTTTCATTGTTTAATTTTGTAAATATGATGTTGATTTTTCTTTTTTAAACTTTTTTTTTACTTGGAAATTCTTGACGTAAAATTAGGATTTTTATAATTATGATAAATCCCAGATAGGTATATGGATTTAATATCATCATTATTTAAATAAGATTTTTTTTCTCCAAACTTTATATAGGGTTTTATTAGATTAAATAAATAATTATTGTGGTGTTTGTATATAACTTTGTATGTATTTAATTAGGAAAATTGCTTTTTTGATCCCGTATAATAGACTCATTTTTAATTTAGTCCCATTTATTAGAGTTTTTTCATATTTAGTCCCATATGTTTTAGAAAAATTCTCAATAGTAGTCCCACATCACTTTTCTATTCAATTTTTAACGGAAAAGTCACTTTCATCCAATTTAAGTCACTTTTCCGTTAAAAATTGGACGAAAAAGTGAATTGGGACTAACATTAAATTTTTTTAGAACAAATTGGACTAAATGTGAGAAAAATCTAAAAAACGGGATTAAATTAAAAATGAGCTTAATATATGAGACGAAAAATACTATTTTCCCTATTAATTTAAAAACTAGACATTAGTATCTAATATTAAATGAATTCTTGTTTGTTTTCCTATATATTGGTTCCTGATTCTACAATTAATTCAAACATTATGTTAGAGTTTAAATATTGCTTAATTATTGAGTATCAACTGAGTCCTTGACACTAATTAAAGCTAAGTCTACTAAATTAATTAAGAAGAATAAAATTAGTACATATTGAGTGATGATGACATCAAATGAATATCTTATGCCTAAGTTTATTTTCTTTTTCTTATTTAATAGATTATAAGAAAGTATTATTAAAATTATCATCTTGACAGGACATATTATATTCATTACATTTAATATATTTTAATAATATCATATAAATTAAAAAAGAAGTTGTTGATGGGGTGGGGTCTAATAAGAAAAGTATCTAAATGACAAAAATACCCCCATAGTATTTTAAATATCAAATAAGACCAAATGTTCGCACACTTTTCCTGAGGTCAGAATTCCCCCACAAGATGACAGGAATCACCACTGCTTATCATTTTACATCCATAGGATGGTGGTTTTAACACATGGAACCATACTTGTAAATACTCCGGAGTAATTTGGAGTAAAAGAATATTATTAGCTTTTCCCTCGATCACTCATCCAAACTAACTTAAGTATTGGAGGGTCGACCAACCTCCCGTCAAACCTAATATTTGTTTGTAATTCTCATGTCATATGCCAACACTTATCCAGATTGGACTGCCCTGAAGGTCATAACAATCTCAAACTTAAATTAATTGTGGTTGTTATGCTTTTTTACGTTCAATTTAGACAGTATATTAAATGCAAACAAACTTGAGATTTCAACATTAGTTGCATGTAACAATCAAATAATTAGACTAGAAAAATTTACCTAACATCAACAAACAGATTACAATAAAATTAAAAGTTCACATAATTTAGCCTACACAAAGTATTTGGAAGTTAGGAATCAAACAAAGTTGAATCACACTTTAGGTTAAGACATTGACCATAACAATGATATATTGGTCCTAAGTTTAGCCTTCATCTACCACCATGATGTTTCAATTTCATACAAATATGTGGTTTAGACTCTAGAGGATTCTTGTCCCCATAAAATTTGATCCAACTCAAATTAACTACATTTTGATCAAAATTCTATTTTATTTAATATATACATACAAATATTTTCTTAAATAAAATAGAAAGTATTATTCTTAAGCACATTTCGTGTATATATTGAATGGAATAAAAAATGCAAGCATACCGACTTGTTGTTATCATTCGTAGTTCAATAAAAACCCGTTGTACGCTTTAATTTATTATTTTTCAAACCACAAGTATTATTGTCTTTGCTGGAGATGAGCCTAATTATATTCAATATAGAAACAACACGATTAAATCACTCGCAACAATTGCACGCTCTAGGGTTTTGAGCCATGCACGCTAGCAAGTATCTACCTTGAAAACCAGCTTGCTCTAGGGTTTCGAGCCATGCAAGCTAGCAAGAATCCACCTTGAAAACCAGCTGGCTTCCATGTTATCGTGTGGATCATTTTGTGCTCCTAACATCACCATTTACCCAATGGTTTTCAAATCTTGATTATATATATGTGTATATATACTCTCTCAACTTTTGTCAAATTTAGGCTCCCAAACTTCTGAAATAATATTTTTACATAGAGATTTTTATGCACACAGATACAAGTGAATGAAAATGAAACAATAGGCCTGTGAAGTGTTCAGGGGGAGTGATCAACCACGAAGGAAGCTCCATGGTCCTGTTCTTGTTCCTATCCTGCACATACAGGTTGATTCGATGTTGAGAAATGTTGAAACTATGTTTGAGACTCGCCGAATTTTGATATGTTACAATGGAGATGCATGTGTAAAGGAATGCGGTTGGAGAAATAAAGGCCAACGACGTACCTCAAGAATCCAACGAGTGCTCGGAGACTCATAAAGATAGATAACGCAAGCCATATACCGACGAAAGTATTGCTCGAGTATAGCAGGAATAGGCATATGATTGTGAATATAGCAATCAATACCTGCAACAAAGATGATGAAAAAATATACAAATTTATGCTCATGTCGTTGTCCATACTGGAGCGTAGGTCGTAGAGTCTGGCCTAACATTACATTTTCGAGAGTCCAAACTTTGTTTGTGGGGGTGGCGTGGGGGGTGTTCTGTCTAACAATTTTCAGCTTATTCTGAGTAGAAGACAAGGAGAACATAAAACAATTTAAGGATGGTTCATAGACTTGCCATGGAGTAGGCAGAATATGTGAAATCAGATGCTCCGTAGTTCAATCCATCGAAAACAAAAGCCAGTGAATTAATCGGTTGAGTCACTGCCACAAACTAACATGGTAAAATGAATCAGCAAACATATACCAAATGCAGGCAACAAACGTATTGAAACGGACGTGATTTTTCTCATCGATTAGTTACCGGGATGCCCAACTGTAGAAGGCGAAGAACATTTATATCATCTGTAAAGAGTCGTGATGAAAATTGTAGTATAATGGCAACAACAATACACAGAACCAGCCCAAGAGCCAAACTCAACTGCAGAGTAGATGTACTATCAGTACTGATGTCGATACACATAAAAGGCATGAGAAACAAAATGGAGAATAAGTAGAAATGCTCGAGTAAATGGCTTGGAAAGATATGCATAACCTGTAAAACACGAGAAGCAGTAGCCATGACCTTCTCGTAGTCATTTCTTGCAAATGCGTTGGCCAGAATGGCCTGCACGAAGATGAAGTTTTTAGGACTTTTTACAAGAATTGTATTAAAGTAAAGGCGAAATATGTTATTTAGTAATCGCAAATGACCCTTACCTGTCCAGCCACAGCTAAACCATCAGCAAGCAAGGAGGTCGCAAGCCAAACCTGCAAGCAGATTTGGAAAGCAGCCATGGACGTTGACCCAAGTTTTGCAGCCAAGGAAGCTGCCAGCGTCACACAGAAAGTTGCAGCTATCACTCTGAATAATAGCAGAAGTCCTGGCCCGCAGGTGCATGAAAAGTTATTGCAACGTGAAAAATAGAAGAAATTCTTGCTGCAGTTTATTGAAGGAAAAAAGACTTGTTTTCAATATCGCAAAATCGAATATAAGGCTGAAAGTATTAACTGAAATAAACTTGGATTTCTATAGAGTGAAGGAAAAGCTGAGGTTGAAGTATTCATCTACTAGCACTTTTCAATATTGTTAACTAATCAAACTATAATGAAGTTTAGAATACTAAAAGATTTCAAGAACTGTGTTCCGACTGTTCATGTTTGCTACTTAGCAATTCCAATAATCTCCAAAAGTTTGCTGTTGTTTCTGTACGCGTTAGTGAGATCATGGGAAATGTATCTTTGCATCATATTTCAGAAACAGAATATTTACCATTCTTGAGGAACCGAGACAGTTGAAGGTCTTTGATTGTCGGAGGTAAGAGATTGACTTGTTCCATCAATCTCCACATGAGTATCAATGAAATTAAGTACCTATAAAGCCAAATATTAAAGCATCTCTAAATGACTGAAGAAATAACAATGTGTGAAATGTGGGTTCTGCCAATAACAGAAGGAAAATACAATGTGTCTTATATGAATGGTGAGAGCTTACTGAGATATGACGTGGGCAATAGCCGCACCGCTTACACCCAAACCGAACAAGAAGATAAAAATTGGATCCAATATGATATTTGCCACATCTCCAACCACTGTATTAAAGATTACAAGTCAACAGAACATCGTATAATGCAGAAGGTAAGTGAATCACCCTTCTATATGTTTGGCTGCTTCTGGAAAAAGAGTGTAAATTCCTCCAACGAAGCATGGTAACATGCATTAATGAACAACCAATGAAGGTATTGAGAAAATAGAATAGATGACGAATTACCAAGAAAATTTGGAAAAACTCGAATATACTAAAAACAAAAGGTATGCTTACTGGTAGCATATAGAGGAGTTTTCGTGTCCTTAAAACCTCGAAAAACACCTTGCATTGCCAATGAGAGAAGAACAGCTGGAGCTCCAAGCGACCTCAACGTTAAGTACTTCAGTGCTGGTTTCAGCATAGGAGAATCCTACAAATATTTGAATAGTTATTATGGTGTTGCACCTCATGATAGTGGTCAATATGAACCATGCAATGAGCAAACTTTGGTGTTTACCAGAGAACACCGTTTACATCGATGAGATATTTGACCATTGTGCCAAAATGTAACCCATCGAAAGTAGGATAAAGAGAAACCAAAAGAACACTTACTGATTTCACACCCATGTAACTCAACAGTGGTTTTGCTGTACAAATGAGGATTACAGCTTGGATGAGGCCAAGGGCGCCACCAATAAGCAATGCCGATGAAGCTGATGATATATGTCTTTTCGTACCCATGCCACCTGTCATTTCTACACGATCCATAGCGAAAGACAGAAACTATTAGTTCAAACTCAAAATTAACGACGATTGTATGTTAGAGCCAACATTATGTCTTGGATAGTATGCTTATGACAAAATCACAAGAACATAAGGAAGGGCTCGTGAATACCCATTTTTGGTATCAACTGTTCCTTTTCATTATCTGATGCAGATTGTTTCTCTGCCATTTCAGTCTCCTGATATTCAGCTCCTGAACTTCCTTTAGCATCTTCTTCAGCAACAAATGAAGTTGTCACACTAACAAGTGGAAATATTGCAACTTTTGATGCTTGATTAATAATAGCAATGGCAACTCCAACAGCAGCAAGCTCCACAGGACCTAGACAGGTAAATAAGCAATGCTAAAACTGTTGCGACCACAGAATGTTTTCCAACTTTTCAGTTATATCTTCTTATATAATGCAGAAACATTTTGATAATAACATGGTAAATTCAGCTAATGCCATAAGTAAATCCCGTGTAAAGAATAAAAATTTCCACGATAAGATGCATTCTACCCTCCTCTCGTATCATTAACTAATACTCCAGCAGAGTTGACTCAATGTTCTGGTGCAAGACTTTAATGGATTATACAATTATCAATTGTTGACCCTATTGAAAGGTGGGAAACAAGTCTAGCCCGCTGGCCCAAACATAACGGATAACTAGTTTTAAGCTCAGTTCTGGCACATTGAAGTGCTACTCCATTTATTTCTTCAACTTATTGCTACTCTTAGCTCCAGCATAGCAATCTTTTACAATTTTGATCATATTGTCCGTCCCAAACTAGAGGGAAATGTTTGTAATACAAAGACATAATAAAATCTAAAAAAAGCAGTCCAATAGCAGAGAAAAGGGTAAATCATTTTTCATCAGTACCCCAGTCAAGAAAAAGGAGAAAGTTCTCTATATTTATTACGATTTAGTGAAAGAACAAAGCGAAGATTGTATATATAGAGCAAGATTGTAACACGCGAACCAAACTAAAATGTTTGGAGAATCATCATTAACAAAACAAGTAGATTTAGATCAACGATAACAACTAAAAACACATGCAAATATACATTATGAAAGGCATACCTATATGGCCGATAAATGCAGTATCAACAAGAGAAGCAATGGGGTCAGCAGTTAGAGCCAGCGCTGCTGGCAACGCAATCTGAGCTATCTCAAGGCCTAATTCATCTTTCTTGAAAATTCCCCTACTCGAGCAAATACACAAAATTTCAGGGATGATGATGAGGAATGACAATAAATAAAATCTTTCAGCCGAACTAGTATATATCAGACAACTTCGAATGTTTATGTATACAAGGTTTCTTCATTTCAATATTTCTAGCCCACTAATTGAACGATAAAAACATGACGAACAGCAAATATGGCAGGGAAAATGACTTCGAAAATATACTCAAAAGCATAATTTATAAATGAAAGCTAAAATCTTGACTATAATAAGACTATACCTTGGGCTCTTGAATAAACCCCATAAAGGACTGTTGCCCATATTCTTCCACAGAGGCAGAACACCACTTCTTATCATTGTTGAAGGAAGTTCTTTCCCCATGCAACAGCTAATTCCCAAAGTTCACTGCTTGATTCCCACCCCTTCAACTACAATGATTGACCAGGTAAAATACAATAAAACATGATGGAATAGCAGAAGTCAAGAATCAAGAACAATGGAATGATCACTCTGACAGAATCAAGGAAAGGTAAAGAATATCGGGAAAACAAAGACGACAAAATGAACCCAGAACGAAACTTGTAAAAAGAAACTTATATCTGCCCTGATTGTGAGATCCCCAGAGCCAAGAATCCTTAACAATCAAGAAAAATGGTATATCTGTGGTAGAAACTTGTATGTTAGAAGAAAAAAAAAAAGTCTTGATTGGGTGTACATGTAATCGACCATTTTGACCACTACGGTCACATAAGCCTCCCTCAGTTGTTTATACCCAGAATGATAAGTAAGCAAGTTGTGAACAGCACGTGATAAAACAATATTTAAAAGAAAACAGCCAAGAAGTGTCACAAGTTGCAAGTTTCAAAAGATAACATAAGGTTTGATCAAGAAAAGAAAAGAAAAGAGATACCATAAGGGAATGTGACTTGAATGAATTTGATTTAGAACTTTTGTGGCAGATTGATTTTTTATGACTGATTTCAAGAATTGGTTGAAGCATTACTACACAAAGATTCATGCAACAGCTATATTAAATAATGAAACTGAATTTTGCATTAATGCCAAAGTAGTTCAAATTTCAACGATTGTGGTTGGCTAATTCTCTCAGATTTGTCAGTTATACAATTCTTTATGATAAATTAATATATAGAATGATTATTTTGTGTTTACAATGTATGAATCTTTCTTACAATGAATGTTTTTAATAGCACTTATGCGTTAGTATTGTCATATTAATTTGAAAAGATTGCAATTCTAGAGATATGATATTATTTGAATTTAAAAGACGTTTTGCTCATACATAAATAAAAAATAATTTGTTTTCATAGGGAAAATTTGCCCATTTACAAAATTACAAGAGAGTTGTTTGCAATTTTGCCCTGAAATTTTTTACCAATATCTATTCTACCGACCTCTCCCATTTGCCGTCAATCCACAAATTAATAACCTGTGCTTGATAGACTCTTTTGTTGTTGAATTGAAAAGAAAAATAAAGGAAAAAGGTGGTATTCATGTCTATTTCTTACGTGATCGCTTGATGTCACAAGAAAGAAATCCCTAATTACATTCAAGTATACAATCAGATTACTTAAATAACCTTTGCAGCTTAATCTAATGGAGTATGGCTTTTGCAAGTACAGCAGACAGGGCTCCTCTGCTCCAGTGTGCACTAAGATCTTACTCTTCCCATCCCCAGATCCGTTTTACGATCTGCGGACTATGGCAGGCAGAAATGTGAACAAGTGATCCCAATGACTTGACATTGGCATGAAAGATCTGCGTTAATATCCAGCAGAGAGATGTCTTTCCCTTGATTCTTGAGTGTCTCCCTTTCTTCTCAGTTTAAATTTGCAAGTAGAGTTGAGGTATAATGTTTCCAATCTTGTTTATCTGCAATGTTATTCTTACCTATAAAGTCTTCCGAACATTGCCGCGGAGGTTATAGAAAATCACACTGACGCTTGAGTGCACAGATTCTGAGCTTCTTCATTTGTTCATGTGATTTAGTGGCAACATTAAGATCCACTTTCTGAAGTAAGTTCCTCAAAAGCTTACTTGGTGCTCTGGAAGCACATTTTCCATCTCTTCCTCAGTTCAAGCAGGAGTGATTCTACAGGGAATAAGAAATTACAAAGCTTAAACCAGTTGAACATTTGACATTTTACCGCAAATGTCAACCTAATGCCATATCATGTAAGCATTTTCCGCAGACCCTAGAAACCTTCCAGAGGAGCAACCATGGATCCAATCATTCGTTTTATTGTGAATAAATCAAGCAAAGATCAAGTATTTGCTTTGCCGAAAATAAGTTAATTCTTACAGCTCAATCACCAGTAATCACCACAAGAGCACTTCCCATTCTCAAAGCGATGAAATCGATTGTTATCTCTCACAATGATGATCCTTCCAGTGCACTTAGACATAAACTTTATGGCCACATGACAATCACCACACACACGCAAGTTTTTCATAACTCTAATGGGTCGTTCCGGTGGAAATGTAATGAGTGCAAAAGCTATGGCTAATCTCTCACTGTGATACTTAATGGTTTGGCTCTTCTCTTCAGCACCAACTTCTTTCAGTACATAAGATGTGTCTGCAACATAACCAGCTCGCTCCATGTCCTCTCCTAACTCCTCCAGCTTTCTATAAATCTCCTCAGAGAATTCATGTGTCATATCCCCTGCAGCAAATGTGTGTATCCTATTACCTTCCTCCACCCAGCTCAAACCTGTTTCCTTTTTCTGTCCACGATCCTTGAGCATCTTCCTTGCTTTTGCAGCCTCTTGATATCTGCCAGCCGCTGCATAAGCGTTGGATAGCAGCACGTGTAGGCCTGGGCTTACAGGTCCCAATTCAAAGACCCTATCAGCCACAGAACTCGCCAACTCCGTATTTCCATGAATTCGACAGCCAGTCAATAAAGCTCCCCAGACAGACTCAGTTGGTTGCATTGGCATTTCCTCAATTAATTTCATGGCCTCCTGCAATTTACCCGCTCGGCCAAGCAAGTCCACCATCGATGCATAATGCTGACTTCCTGGCTCTATCCCATATTCCTTCATCATACTGAAATAATGCTTTCCTTCCTTCACTAAGCCTGCATGGCTACATGCATAGAGGACACACAAAAATGTGATAAAATTAGGCTTCATCCCTGCATTTTCCATTTTCTTGAATAACTCAAACACACTCTTTGTGTCCGCATGCTGAGCGCAAGCAATCAGCATTGCATTCCACATCCCCAAATTTTTATCTGAAACCTCATTAAACACTCTATAAGCACCCTCAATCATGCCACTCTTTGAGTACATAGAGATCACAGCACTCCCGACAAAGCTGGTTTCATCATAACTCAATTTCAAACACAAACCATGCATTTGCTTACCTAATTCAAACAGAGTAGAATTCCCACAAACCCGAATTACACTCGAGAATGTAAAATCATTCACTTCCAAACCTTCCCACAAAGCATCCTTAAAAAGCTTCAATGCCTCTTCATCCTCCCCCATTTGTGCGTAACCGTATATCATCCCGCTCCAGGATACCACATTTCTTTCAGGCATCTCATCAAATACCTTTCTTGCATCCCTTAAATTCCCACATTTTGCGTACATATCCACGATAGAGCTCCCCACAAACACATTCCCCTCAAACCCAACTTTCACCGCTAGACAATGCACCGATTGCCCGAAACAGTAATCATTCATCATTGCACACGCTTTAGTCGCACATGGAAAAATATAATCATCAGGAAACATTCCATCATTCCGCAGCATTAACTTAAAATACTCAAGCCCACGAAGCGGGAGTTCATTCTGAATGAAACATGAAATGATAGAACTCCAAGTGGTGGAAGATTTGAACTGGGACTCACGGAACATCTGCTCCGAGCAATACGGGAGCTCAAGCTTAGCGTAGAAATTCATTAAATGGTGGCAAATAAGCGGAATTATTTGCATCCCGGATTTGATAACATGGGCGTGGAAAGATTGGCCTTTTAGAAGATTCTTTTCGCGGGTAAAGTCGACTAAGTGATTGCATATGATTCGAAAATTTAACTCAAAGCTTTGTTGATTGAGGGAATTTTGAGGTAATGCTGAAAGAATTATGGGTTGTCTATGGAACGGTAATGGCGTCTGCCGGATGGGTTCTTTCAGTAGACGGTGAAGCATTTATGACGGTTTTGCGAATATTTCTCAGAGGGTGGCGAGTCCAGAATCCATGACGGCGGCGGCACCGCAGTCGTGTGGGTTTAAATTGGCGGGTCTTGGGACCCTTTTTCAATTTTCTTTTGGGATAATTGCTACCCGCCCCTCAATTTTTACGTAATTACACATAAATTTTTATAATTTAAAAAATCATATATTTTAAAATTAACTTTTATTTAATAAATAAATTTTTTCTATTTAGTTAAAAATTCACCAATTTTGTTGCTATCAATAACAATTTAAATAAAAATTAATTTTAATTATCGATTGATTAATTATTAATTTATTGTGAGTTAAATAATTCTTATTAATTAAATTACTGTTATATTGATGAATAAGTATCCCCTTGCATGCATTGGCATGCGAAAACATATAAGGATAATTTAATTATTAAATATTTATTTAATTTATAATAAATTAATTAAAAACAAATATAATTTTTTTTTTATTTTTTTAATTAAAATCAATAAAATAATAAAATTTAACTAATAAAAAAATTATTTATTAAATAAAAACAATTTTAGAGACGTTAAAAATAATTTTTTAAACTATAAAGAATTTATGGATAATTAGTCCAGATTTTGTGGGAGGGGTTAGTAACTATTCCCTTTCTTTTTAAATATTGTAATTCAACCATTTCATAAACCTTAAATTCGACGTCGTAATATTCTCCGCCGATTTTCGGGAAACGACCAGAAGTCACCACCTTCTCAGCTCTCGCACACAGAAGATGGCACAAGAAGAAGAGCCCCAACTAATCGGGCTCGGTCCGGGCTCGGGTTCGGGTCCAATGGTTTCGGCGACTATCGGCCGGGTTATGACTACGCTACTCCAAGCGAAGCCCAAGAAACTCCAGGACGCCATTTCTCGGCTCCAATCACCTCTCAAAATGGCACCCCTCACTGGTACAATTGCAGAGCCGCTGTGTATATCAGATTTGTCAGCTCTATTTAGTTCTTGCGACCAATTTGATTTTGATTTAGTTTCTCTTTGTTTCGTGTATGTTAAGTTTCTCTGGGGCAGTCTCTGTGGTTTCTGCACAAGTACATAGGCGAAGCTGCGGAAAGAGGCGAGCACTTGGACCAAGTTCTCGTTCCCATTATTCAACATGTATGCTATTTCCCTCTGTTTGGTTGTCCTTCTTTCTTATTTTCCTATCTTAAGTTTGTATGTGCATAGGCAGTTTATGTACAGGATATGCTGAATGAATAGACGACTGTTATACAGGGTTTTCTAGAACATGGGTTAAAGTAGAGGTAGGCTGCAACTTGATTCTATGTTATTTTTTGCTTGAGTTCTAATTCATTCTTTTTGTATTTGTAGGATCATGATGGGTGTTTTATGTACAGTTTTAGCTGAAAGATGGGTTTTATGTAGGGGGTTTTCTAAGATATGAGCAATCAATGTATAGGATTTGCTATATAGACAATTTTGCTTCTGGTTAATTAGTATTTTGAGAAAAGGCAGGCTTTTTCTTTTTTGGTTTTTGGATTCAGGGTTTGCTGAAAATAGCCTGTTCACAAAAAGTGTAACTAAAAATTAATACAAGAAAGTGTTGATAATCTGAAACAACGTAGGCTATTTATATATGATTTGTTTACATATTGCTTGCTTATTCAAAAATTTGTGCTATTCTTATGGAGATGGAATTAATTGCATTTTCATAATTCCTTGTAACTTTTGTTGATCATGGTCTTTGTTGTCAGTCATTGGCTATGAGAGTACAGAAACAAGGAAACCAGGTGATGATACTTCTGAACTGGCTGTTTCAAGATGAGATTTTGTTCCAATACACTATGAGAAATTTGGCGGGCATTATTTCCAAAAGGGATGATCACTATGTGGCTCTTGGATGGTGTATTCTCGGACGCAGTCTTATTGAATATGAGAGTGTTGTGAACAATGTACCAACCAACGGTATTTACTTGGATATTTCCTCTACTTGTTTGGTTGTAAATGACCTTTTCCTCTTCTGATTTGCGTCCTCCATATGATGTTATTCTTGTTACAGTTTCTTGTTTTCTCCTTGGCATAAACTAATAAAGTTAAAAAATAGATTAAGGATTTATGTAACCGACATGTTGGATATTTGTTGTTACAGTTGGCTGAAATCTCGAATTCGACTGGCAGGTTACGTGTTAGCCCCTGATTTTAACGATTAAAGACGTTAGTTTTTTAAAAAGTTTTGGACATTACTTTTAGTTGCTTGGTTGTTTTTAACAGTATCAGGTTGATTGAACTAATCCTCATATATTGGATGGTGCTCCCAGCTGCTATAGAACATTTTTTCATTCAATATTCCGTTTGTTTTGTTTGTGTCCTTTTCTTGTTCTGCACTTTGGAGGTTAATTCTTGATGGAGACTCTTAATAGTTGTCACTACCTGTCTTTGCTTTTCTGATAACTTAAAACTAGTTAGAAGTTGTTAACAACTAACTTTTTTTTGGTACTCATGCAGCAATAAGGGAGAAGTATGATGCGATATTGAAGATATTTTGTTCTTGTGTCACCCATCTCTTATCTATAATGTGCAACAGAAGGTACATTAGCCTTGTACTTATTTTATAATTTCGAATATTACTTGTCAGCAAGCCTTTGTTTTGTGGAAGAAGGTGCGAAAAATAGGCTTCTGAACTCAACACTATGCTGAAAGAAAATCTGTCCAGGCTCTGTAGCATATCTTTTCTATGGATTCTTAAGTATTCTGTTCTTCCACTGTGATCAGATTAATGAGACTGTTGGCTTCCTTTTAGCTGAACAATCCTGTAGATAGACGGTCTCTGAATTTCATAAGCTATGACCTTGCATTTGTTCATTTTGATTCCGGTGGCTGCATTAATAGTTGCCTGCACTGGTTTGAAGAGTTCTATTTATGTCTCCTTCCTTCAGATGCAACACTTGTGAGACGAGTTGATTTGCTTAACTTTTCCTGATAGTTAACTAGTCTATTATTAGGAGACTGTGCTACTCAACTATTTCAGGGCTTGGTATTATGAATAATTTACAGAGGTGGCCTGAAATACTTGCATAGATATATTTGGGCATTTGACCGGATGTTTGATCATTTGAAAATGTAGCAATATGCAGGAGGGATTTGAGTTGCCAACTCGCCTTGCAGTAGCTGCTGCTGATTTCATTTTATCTCTTACAGTATCATTGACAAGAAAGGATCTGGCTTCCGATAATATGACTAAAAAGCAAAAATCATCATCTGTTGTTGCCAAAAGTCAGCCTATCAGTTTACTACCAGGTGGTACTAATGATAGAGGCAACAATACATCAGGGAAAACATCAGGATTGCCCTCCAGCTTGGAATTGAAGTTGCTTCTCTGGGATAATCTGAATCAGCTAATACCTCTTGTGGAGAAACTCACAGCTGTATGATCTTAATTTTTAACTTTATTTCAGCTGCTTGTTGCAGATTTTGTTTGGATTTTCTGTTCTATTCACCATAAGGCTTTCATTATATTTATGTGGATTTTTTTTTAAAATCTTTCTGCACATCTGGATTATATTCTATTTCTTTTTGTTTTCTTTATTCACATTGGTTTCTATTAACCAAATTGTATCTTTTTGGGTAATTTTGATATTTTTGCAACTGAATCTTGAAAATATAGTTTGCAGAAAGATGCTTTTACTATTGGTTGCTTGAACAGCAGCAATTTACTATGTTTCTTTGGATGTTGCTTCTGATGGATGTTTGTCTCTTCAATAACAAACATGGCTGGCAAATTTTTGCCTTACATGAATTCTCTTAGCGAAATTGCGGTCTTGTTTGCTGCATGGAGTTAATTATCAGTTAAAACTGAATTTGGTTTACTGTTTTGCTCATTGGTTTCATTTATGTGAAATAGAATAGAACTAATTATCAAAAAAAAAAAAAAAAAAAGAAAAGAAAAGAAAAAGAAGAGGAAATAGTGTAGAACCCTTTCTTCTCCTTTCATCCACTACCCTACACTTTGAGAACTCTTATGACGTCAGTTACTCACCTAGATTCCTTTAGTTGTACGGAAGCATGAAAGGGTACGGTAGTTAAAAGACTGGCCCGTCTAAAGGAGAGAGAGTTAGTTATCTCTGTTCTATGGTTGCGTAAGAGGATTTTTATAGTTTTAAAGGTCAAAGTTGCTTGTTTCCAGTATATCGAGCACAGAGTTGTTTTTGAGTTTCTTTTCCCTCCTGAAATCTCGAGTATCAGAAGAAAATGGCAAAGCCTCGTAAGGAGTTTCCTCCATTTACCTTCTCGACCATCTTTACGCTAACATTGATGGAATTATTCTGTTTGTTCCCTCTCTTCACTCCGCTTGAGTATCTTATCAATGATAGGTTTCTTACTCAAGACCCTTTGTAGTGATAAAATTCTTGCTTCAGTTTCTTGAAAGTCTATGATGTTGTTTATGGAGAGCTAGGTAAACTCATTGATGTGGTTTTGATTCATGAAAAGGCGAATTTATACCCTAAAGTCACTGAACTAAAGATTATTTCTTTTCTAAATTGCAAGTCAAAATTTATTTTTATATTAAGTGATGCTTCATCGAATAATTCTAAACAAGTATTGGTTATAGAATTCCCATCTTATAGAATCTAGAAAAATATCATACCTTATCAAATGTTTTTCACTTTCTTGAACTTGATTTGACTTTTCGCTTCAAACTGTTAAGAAGTTGGTTTATTCGCTTGACTTTTATTTTCATTTTTCATTTTCTATAAACATGCAGTGGAGCAGGAAAAGCCGATCTTTGCATGCTAAAGGACTTGAGAGGGTATTTAAGTGGCTCCAGGAAGTCAAACAGCTTTATGGATGCTTTCAAGATGAGGCAGGTCTTATTGATACTGAATGCTTGTCAAATGTCGCCCCTTTGTGTGTTCTGCTCAACCTTCAGTTCTTATGTTCTTATCTTTGTTACTGAAAGACAGAAATGCAGTTGCTGAAGAATGGTGCTTTGCTTCTTTCTTCCTGTTGGAAACATTATGGCATGCTCATGCACTTAGAAGACCAAAAATTCTCTCAGCAATATAAAGAACTGCTGGACCAATATTTGTCTGGTATTCAGGTATCATTCTTGCGTAGAACTGTGTTTACATTGTTAATGTTGAGAGTGCGGTGTCCGAAGTTTGTTGTAATCTTAAACACACTCCCTCAGTTTAATGCATGCTTGGTCAGACGATTAGCACCAAGTTGTTACATAGTTTTTTTGGGAGTTGACCTGACTCAGATTGTGTGCTGAAGACTGAAAATTCATCTTTTTTACAGAATAACATGTTCTGGCAGATGGAAATTTGCATGTGGTATTCTTTCATAAAAAGAGGGAAAGTGTTTCTACAAAGAAAATAAACCATTTGAAGATTCTGAACTTACATTGGCAAGTCGGACGTTTGACCTCTTGATCTCACTATTACCTTTAGATTTGAAGTTGAGTTCATAAGACATATATGTGAAACTTGAGTACATTTGACTGTGTTGCAATGCATCCTGTTGCTTTTTATTCTTCCTGTCTTTCTTCAGACTCTTATAAGAAAATTGCAGTTTTATGCAGACAACCAATCTGAAGAACCTAATATGAGCAAAGACAGCAAATCGGATACCATAAACTTTTTCCTGAACTGCCTTTTGCTTTTATTGGGTCGACTAGATAATCAGCAATTTGGAAATGCCATAACAGAATTTGGATCTCAAATTTCTCAAGTTCTCATGTCTCAGGTAGTATTATGAACTTCTACAAGTTGCAGGAATTTATGTTTCTTACTTGTGGAATTTTTTTGTTATCTTTCTTGTATTCTCATTCTTTTTTCGTTTTAATAATTTCTGGATGTAATGGTACTTCACAATCAGAAGTTACTTTTAGAGGTGCAAGTTAGCGGAATCTAACATATTATCTGCGAACTCACAGAAATAATGTTTATCTGGGTTTTGTTGCACAAGATATGTTTTCTAGGATTATTTGAGACTGATTACCTGTTAGTTTTCTAGTTTTTGCTGATAGCTTGAGCTTGAAACATAAAAATGGAAATCAGCATCTGCTTTTCTGTTTGAAGTAGGTGATTTCATCCTTTGTGGGTGTACTGCATTTTGAGTTCAGATGCGTCAGGCTCAATTTGAATTGTCTACTTTATTAAGTGATAATGATGTTTCTACAGCTACGATGTGCTGATGAAGAAGTGATTGATGGAGCTATCAACATATTTTTAAAGCTGTCATCTTTAGAACAAACCACGCATCATCCAAACAAAGTGTTGCTGACACTAGACAAATGGATGCTCTACTGGCAACACTGCTAGATCTTTTGGATGAGCGAGATGCAGCAGCAAAAGCTATTGTTAAACTTGTAGCAGAATATTGCTCAATGATCAACTAATGACATGTTAGGTTGTTTTGTGGCTTAAGCTCATCTTTGTATTCACAAGTAAAATGTTAATCGCTTATGTGACAGATGCTCAGATAGTAAGTGTCTTTATGAAGTTCTAAACCGCACTGACTCTAAAAACGTAGCACAGAGAAGGAATGCTGTTGATATTGTAGCTGATCTTATCCGTATATCTTCTGTGTCGGTTAATGCACTTTCACAAGCGGCCTGGTATGTGCCTACGTCTGTGGTATTTACACCTTATGATTATTTCCCACCTTTTTGTGATTTTGCATTTTTCTGTGTTTTAATTTTTCTGAATCTCAGGCAAGATGTTGCAAACCACTTGTTAAAATTTCTTGGAGATGAAGATCAAGACATTCACAATCAGGCAGCAAATTTGATTCCCATGATTGGTTAGTTTGCAATTTGTCTAAGTGATTCATTGCTTGTCAGGATTATACTTTATGTAAAACCTGGCAGAAAAGTTTGACAATAGACTTCAAAAGCATAGCACTATAATTCGATAATCATTTCTTCCGTCGGATAACACAGCACATGTCAAAGGTCTTTCTTGGTCACAAACACAATCAAGTTTCTAGATATGAAAAAAGATTTTATGTCTATCAATGTGCCCTGGTATATATGGTTGTGTGATGTGATGTCCCAGTAAGTTACTATAATATGTTTAGTTCCAAATTTTCCTCTTGTTCGATGAACTGGCCAAATAATGGGATCACATATCATCCCTTCCCCCCCCCCCCCCTCCCCACCCACCCACATACTTAATTGTGCAAACATACATCTAAATGCTCCATTCTAGCAGAAGAATGGTTTCCTTTTCACTCTTACAACAGACATCATTTGTATGTGAAAAGTCCTCTTTGCACCTTGTGTGTTTAGAAATTGATCCTCTTGTTGTAATCGAATACTTGAATTTACTGTTGCAGACCCAGCATTTGTTTTGCCCGAGCTTGTTGGCCTAATTTATTCAGCAAATGAAAGAGCAAAGATGTCAGGGAGCCGTGCACTCACAGCCTTGCTGGTCAATCATAAACAAAAACCTGAAATTTTATGCATGCTTCTGGACTGTCTCAGGTAATCAGAGAAATGGATTTTTTATTTTTCATATCTTATGCTTGTGAGATTAAGGATTTCGTGTAAAATGTGGCTCAACTCCTCTCTAGACTTTGGAAGACATGAAAGAATGAAGATGATGTCTTTTCCTTCAACCGCAACTCTTTGTCTCCGTTTTAATATTGTGGCTTGTATTTGTAACTTAATAACGTCTGTATTGTGTTTCTGCAGCAAACACTCTGAAAATCCAGATTCAGGTGCTGCCGCTCATGGCAAAGAAGGTATGCCTGAGAAATCTGAAGCTCATCATCTAACCTTTACACAAATGTCACTGGGTTCTGTCTTCATGCTTTCTTCAAAATGGACATAGAGTTCTTTCTGCTGAAAAGTTGCTTCCTCTATGGACTCTCTGCCAAAAATAGAAAGAGCAAAGAAATGAAAAACTGCCTTTTCCAAATATCAAATAATACCTGTTTAACATGGTTCACTTATAACCTTTGTATTGCAGGATCAACATTGGACGCTGATAGGCTCCTGAAGTTGCTTCCAGAGTGGGCAAAAAATGTAAGCTAAAGTGTATTACATTATACACTAACTGTGTCCATATTTAAATAAATATTATTTTGTGCCCCTCTCAAATGTGATCATGTGCATCAACACTGATACCTCGGTGCTGTAGCCCACTGACTTGCTCGAATTGTATTTGCTTTCTTAATGTCCATACTTCATCAGCTTTCTCTCTTTCTGCACATCTTTCCTGTCTTCTTTGCTAGGTTGCCCTCTGAAACCAGCATCTTCTCTTAATCAATCAGAGGAAAATCTATTCTTTTGTATCTCCTTTTGGTTACACTAACAAGATTGGCATCACTAGAACAAAGAAGAGAGTACATTCTGAGACTGATTTCTTCCAGACGTCAGCCTAGCTCTGCTTGTTGTAAACAAAGAAAAGACATTCTACAAAATGCTTCCAATTCTCTGTCATAAAATTTATTCACCAAATTTATGAAACAGATTTGAATGGTCGATCATATTTTTCTATCTTCTATGTGTATGGAGAAACATGTAAGAAGTTTCAGTGTGAGAAATCTTGATTAGCCGAAGACCACTTTCTAATTTGGCTGCATTACATTCAGTACAAAGTGATGATAAATCCCGACTTGCTTTATATGATTTTGCTATATTTGGTAAACAATGATGCTGTTTCAGTTGTTTGGTTGTGTATTCTGGTGATTTAACCACAGGCTGCGTGGAACTTTCAGGTTGAAGATTGGCGCGTAATGGTTGGTCCCTTCATAGACAAGATGTTAGCTGAACCATCAAATGCTGTTATTGTCAGATTCCTCAGTCATATAAGTGAATACTTGGCTGAAGCTGTGGATTTAGTCTTTCTTCGACTTATATCGTATATGAGAGAAGAAAAAGAGTGAGTAACCTTGCCTTCTGATATAACCTTATTCTTTGATTTGGTCTCAACTTTTACCTGTGTCTATCACATTCGATGTGCTTTCTCCGTTTACCTATTCTCCCAGTTGGAAATAACTTATGAATCTGACCTTTCAGCACTGCATAGAAGTTGCTTTAATGCTGTTTTCCGTGTATGTTTCAGACTGGTTAAGTCTCTTTCTTGAACCTATTTGAATAAATGGTCAGACAGGAGGTATTTTGGCTGAGCTGAGAAGTTAGATAGATTAATATAACCTTTCATTTTTCACCCTGAAGTTAATAGCAAAAAGTTTAACTGATTTTTAAGTACTTTATTGTGCTCCATGTAAAACATGTCTTTGTCAAACTACTGTTTTAGGAAGGAAAATTGTCTATTTGGCATCGCGAAAGGGAAAATGAGCACTCAGTCGGGATTCTGAAGTATAATACATAGGTATTTTGTTTATCGACTGATAAGAAAAGTGTGCACCTCAATCTGATTCCTTCCGATTGCTGCTTGTGTTGGCTTTTATAATATTTAGCCTTAAACGAATATATGTTTCTGATTATTTTGGTAGTACCAGGAAATTAAATAGTCTCGGAATGATATTATATCTTATATATATTTCTTAATCTCTCCTTTTCTTTTTCCCTACATTTTATTGTTTTGATCCTGAGCAGGACCAATGAGTATTTTCCAAAATCGAGGGAAGAGAAGAATCAGAGATTGAGGCTATGGAACATGAGAATTGTCTCTTTCGTCGCCTTTGCCCATTGCTTGTGATCAGACTACTTCCTTTGAGAGTTTTTTGATGACCTTGATTCTCCTCTTGTATATGGTGAATTTCCGATAAATTCTGCTGCGCATGTATGCTTCTTGTATTTATTTTGGTTCCCCTGAATTTTATTCTTGCTGATTTTGATCAAATATATTATGTTCTGATATTTTTATTGCTTCAGCGGATGGACATTTCAGCATTGAGGGCACTGGGTGCATAGCTGCCTTGATGATTAACAGGTTTGCCAGGAAAAATGGGACACTTTCAGGTTTCTGTGTATCGGAGAATTTATATTTTTATTTTAATATCTTATTAGGGCGTTGAGTAAGTCTGAATTTGAAGATGTCCGGAAGCTTGCTTCAGAGCTCTGTGGAAGAATTCATCCCAAGGTAGTGACAAGTGGACAAACAGCCTGATCATGAGCTTTTACCCGATTCAATTTCATAATAGGTTTACTGATCAAGTTCCCTGAATGTTTAGATCTTCCTTCACACACTAACATGCTGATGCTAAGTTATGCACCAAGCAAGAAAATAAATGATTCAGTACTGAAAGATAAGTTCATACGAGCCATCGTGATCTTCGTGATTATGCAGGTTCTCGTTCCCGTTTTGTCCTCTCAGTTGGAATTCGCTGCTAATGCGAAGGACACTTTGAAGATTAGAGTCTGCCTGTTTTCCCTGTGTACTTCTCTTATGGTAAGATCCAGCTTGATATGTTACTGCAAGTATTCAACTTGACAGAAATGTGCTTGGTATCTACTAATCCCAATTTCTCACTCTCTTTTCGAGATTAGATTAGAGGCAACAATGCTTATAGGCATCCTGATTTATTCAGGATAAGGAACACGATACAGAAAGTTCTGTCATGGACATCATCTGACAAAGATGAAAGTAAGTAATCATTTGCCTATGCTGCTGAGTTCATTCCCTCATTCTGCTTACGGCTGCACTATGTGTCTTCAGTTTCCAAAGCACAACATGGGTGCATAGACTGTCTGGCTTTGATGTTGTGCACAGAACTACAAGCTCCGCAATCCTTGAAAGGTCTGAGAATGGAAAATATATGACATTAGGACCTATAATTTACACTGTCCGAGTTTTTTGTAGTTCCATCTGAAAACTGAAGGTCCTGTTGTAAAGTTGCAGGTGGAGCTATTTCAGAATATTCTGTACTCGCGCATGTGATCAATCAGTTGACAGATGACGAGAAGGATGTTTCTGTTGAATCTGATGTAGATGATTGTATGGCCGAGGCAACCGTACACCTCTCATTTCGACTCTGCATGGCTAATGTCCTTATAAGCGCCTGTCAGAAGATACAAGACACTGGAAAGAAATCATTTGTCCGGAAAATTCTTCCACGTGTTATATGTGCTGTTGGGGTATGCTATTTTCTTGTAGTCCAGTTCTGTCGTATGGTCAAAAGAAAAGATTATTTGCTGCTTTTTACGCTATCCTACATTTTCAGGTGACAGTGTATCCAGAGATTAGGGCTGCCTGCATCCAGGTTCTCTTTGCAGTAGCATACCATTTGAAGTCATCAATATTTGCATATTCCAATGACCTTCTAACCATTGCTCTAAAATCACTTGGAGAAGGTTCCTACAAGGTACTTTTAATAGGGAAACATCCCATCCAAATTTTCATTGTACTTGTTGAAGACGGACCGCAAACTTGTTGCTCAGTTTGTAGCTTGTTCGTTGCTGGCAGGAGAAAATGGCGGGTGCCAAGTTGCTCGCATGCCTAATGGCAAGTGAAGAAGAGGTGGTAGAAAGCATATCGGGCGGACTAATAGGAGCAAGATCATTGCTCCACCACCTATCCTCAACAGATCCTTGGCCAGATGTTAGGCAAATGTGCCAGCAACTCCTCCTATGTCTGACTTCTCATTAGTTCTCTTCTTGTCTAGTAGTAAATTACATGTTAGTTTGAGCAGCCGATTCATCAAACATCATACCTATCTGTATTTTTGTATGTACATGAATGAAATTTCCAAGAATGAGGCAGCCAGTCGGTCCTAAAATGTCTGCTCATCCATTTGAATGGGCAAACATTGAAATCAAGATTGTTGCTTGCCCATAATTTGTTTGTTGTGATTGTGTTGTAATAGTGGTTGGCTGCATCCTAAAACGCAAAAATTCACAAAATAAAATGTGAAAAGGATAGTTTTGTTGCTTTCTTGATTTTTGTCCTGGTGCCCTTGGGAAGACAAACCCACACCAAAAATAGGGCACGACTTTATTTGTTCACATGTCTTTTATAGGGTCTTTATCTAGTTTTATACGACGCGCAGTCAACATCAGTTTGACATAATATATTATTATTTTATAGGTATTATCAGAATGTGAGGATATAATAACAAGGGGTTTAATGCAATATACCTCCATGATTTGTAAATGAGCAAATTATCATTTTATGTAAAAAAAAAAAAATAGCAATTATCTCTTTGTGCTTTTAAAATGATGCAAATTTATCCCTTTGTTTAGAGAGGTGAATCGCTTCATTTTAAAAAATACGAGGAGTAAATTGTTGCATTTTAAAAAACACAGAAGATAAATTGTATTTTTTCCTAATAATAAGGGCAAATAACACTTTTGATTGGGATAGAATTAATAATGTATTGAAAAAATTATAATTTTAAGTGAAGCATTAAAAATAGAGGTAAAGGTAAAAGAAGAGGGTGTGCTTAGTCGGCCACATGTATATATACACGTATGCAAGTTTATAGGATGCAGTTTCTCCACCTGTTTGTTGGGGTTTTGCATCAAACTTCCTCCCCATTCCCTTTCCCTTTCCCTTTCCCTTTCCTTTCTTCTTCAGTCACTCTTTCTTACCATTATTGTTTATCACCCCTCTTTCTCCACCACTACTGTCTATATCCCCACCCTTATCCCCCCTCCTCCCAATTTTATGTTTTTCCTCTTTTCTTAATATATATTATACGATTTCATTTCAAAATTCATTTTCCTTCTCATAACAACGTGCTTCAACCTAATAGCTGGTCCAATGAAGAAGACATGCCCTGACGTTTTTTGAGGACATCCCAATAATTTGGAGATCAGTATGTGAAGATATTGGGTTCAAAATTCATTGTGAGTCTATGTTTATGCATGCAAGAATTGCGTGCCACGGTTGCTAGCATTAAAAAAAAAAATTTGGACATGACCTAACACCAAGAACATGAATCATGTGCCTTTCAAATTAAAAGAACAAAAGTCAACTATTCCCATTACTTATTATTATACAAGAAAATTTCAGTGGCAATTTGGGCATTTCCCCCACGCGCCCACTATATAAATCGACTCTCTCCATTTCGCATTCCCAATTTCTGAGGTGGTTGCTTTAATTTAATTAAAATAGGGCAGCAGGCAGCAGCAGCAACAGTTTCCTTAAACCCCCGCAACTTGATGGTGCCGCTGCTGGTGACGCTGGCCTTCTCGGCCGCCCCTCTCATGCTCTACATTCCCCCCATCCGCACCCTCAATCACTTCCTCCAGGCTACTCACTTTCTCCTTCGCGGCGCCGTTTCCTACGCCTGCGTCTTCTGCCCCGACCTCCGCCTCGACATTTCCCGTTTCCTCTCCCTCCGCTTCACCCCTGCCACAAGCTAGACATTTTCTGCATCCCGACCGCTTTTTCCTTCTGCTTCCGTTATAGATTCTCTATCTATCTATGTATGTTTTCTGTATCTTTTTTCTTTTAATTTTCCGGTTTAATTTGGTACATCGAGCTAGGGCGGAGGGAGAAACACAAGCTTCGTTCGTTCGTGAGATGTGGTTTTGATGCTTGTACTCTGACCATGTAGACTGATGATTGTACATTGAGGAATATACATAAATTTTATTAGTGTATTATTGTTATTATTTTTGTTTCGTTCGTTTCCGGGTGGCTGGAAATTACTTGGAATCGGTGGAGTTGATAGCTCAATTGTGACGCGTTGTTGTTTTCCTCGTTTTGTCGTTTCGTATTTTGAGGGCTTCAGGAAAGTGGCTTGCTCTTGCTGGCATATCACGTTCACGTCTGCACTGCACTTCATCTTTGAGCTTCCACTGCACTTATCACGTGACTACAACCAATCATTTCTTAGTTACTCTCTTTCCGTCGTTTAAGCTTTTCCCTTGACATATATATTTAATCAGATTGAAATTTTAGTATTATAATTCATATATATATGTATCTATTTTCTGAAAATTGAAGACTAAGTGGAAACAACGTACCCATCCATTGTAATTAAGTGGAAAAATTTTCTCCATTTTTTTGTCCAACATATCCCTGCATACAGAAATCTTAAGAGAAATTTTGGCTACATGCCACTTGCTGTTAGGAAGATTTGGTTCCAACTTGATTCGATCGAATTTAAATCAATTAAATGATAAGTACAATACAGTTATCATGTTATTAGTGTATCGTTCAGAAAAATTGATCAATCACATAACAAGTATGATACATTTGTTCGATTCGACCAAACTTGATTTATGTAAGAATTTTTCCTGAATTTTGGCATGCCATTAAAATTCCTATATGTAGTCATTTTCTAATGAAAAATTCTATTAAAAAGTGGCTTGAGATGATTATATGCAATATTGTGTAATTAAAAAAAAAGATTAAGGAGATGAATATGTAAAACGGGGTTAGTCTAATTTCGAACAGAAGCGATAATTATATCATTACTTGTATAAAAATCAGTACATTCCATAATAATAAAAGCATGAGTACGAAGTAGTTGTCCATAAATTTGGGACCTAAATCTATGAATGCTAAGAGAAAACACGTAGACATCAGCCTTAAAGAAATAGAACTGAAAATTAGAACCACATAACGTCATAACCCCACCCCACCCACTTCACAGTAGTTGTTAGGAAATAATACAAAACTGTGATGCCCTCTTCTAACTTTTCAATCCTTTTCAAGCATTTAAACCTTCTTCACTCTTTTTCTTCGTTTATTGAATTTATGGGCAGACACCCAAGCACTAGTACAGTTATAGTGTTTGATTGATTGAGTGTTTGTAGTCAATAATCAGTAGTGTGACTCATCCCTTAATTGATTTTTTTTTCTCTTTCTTTCCCCCCCAAATTGTGGCCTAATAATGCATTAGCTTTTTTCTTTTTCTTTTTTTTTGGATAATGATGCCGCCCTTTGTAATGATTAATGGAAAAATATGTTGCTAGATGAAAACAAACATCATGATATTAGATGTAGTTTTTTGAATTATATGGAGTTTATGTGTAATTATGTCAAATATCAAGGAATGATAATGTAAGTGTCCCTATTTATTTTTCTTCCCCACATTTTCATATATAAGACATTGATTGTATGCAATAGTTAGAACTCAACAATTTAAACCAATGTGGCCGAATTTAGTTAGTGAAACTGATACCTCATGATCTTAGAAATCATAGGTTCAAACCACGCCAGGTGCGGGATGTTATCTGCTATATAGCAAAAGTTGGTTTAATTCATAGTATGAGTTGTTATCTATTGTAATAATAGGTGTTATTGAGTAGGATATGATTATTGTAATAATTTTTGTTAGATATTAAAATCAACATGAATGATTATACTTGTACTTAATTTATTTCAAATAATAAAAACCCATCGCTCTTAGCTCAAAAAACAATAAAAATAAAAATTAAAAAGCTCAATAATTTATTTATTTATTCTTTCTGATATTTTTCAATAAATATAGTCACAGTTCAGATACCTGAAATTTATTGAATTATACGAAAATTAATAATTTGTCTAAAGCCACTAATCGACATTCGTTTACTTTTATATAATTGGTTAACAATGTTGCACGTCGTGCTACAAGTTCTTATTTATTTTGTTGATCTCCCCATTGGTCCTAAGATCCAAGAGTATCTTTAGGTGACCCTCGGGAGATTTTAGGAACTACTTTATTATTGCATGGGATTAACATGAACCACTACTCCATATTCATCGCCACATCATATCTTATTCTACTCATTTATGAACCACTACTCCACATTCGATCACAGCGTATGAAAATTTATCTCACTTTGTGTGAGTTATTATAATTTGTTTACAGTCATATTGACCTATTAATTAATTAAGTCGAGAGTTATTGTAATTTATTATTTACTTTTTTTAATAGATTGATGTATTAATTGAATTGATATAATACTTATCGAACAAATAATACGGAGCACAAAGTGTTTTTGAAATTTATTTGAAATTAGTTCATAATAGAACATCCAATTCGATGAAATCTCAGATACAATTGTTGTTTGCATTGGTGAGACAGAGACATTGTTTGAAGTAGTCAACTCGCACGCACGAGGGAACTTGTCATGGATCCCATTTTATTTTAATTTAAATTAAATAATAGAACAGGAATTCAGACTCTTGACTAAAAATTAAAAACAGAATTTAGTAGTTAGGATGTCATATTTTCTGCGTGAAAATCGAGGTTTCTAGAAAAGCAGGACACGTCGGGGATATAATTAACAAAAGAATCCTTATAGAAATTAAAGTTAATATTTACATTATGAACTGCTTAACGTCGAAAGTTGTTGAAATGGCTCTATTTTTTTTCAACGTAATTAATTCTTAGTGTATAGTTTGTCTCATATTGAATATACTGAATTAATCGCATTTTTGGACATCCCAAAAAAAAAAAAAAAGCATTCAATCAAGAATGTTGGAATACAAGTTGGTATAAAGAAATTCTAACCCAGATCGGATTTGGTTGGATTTAAACCAATTATACGGTAAGTTTGTCGTGTGATTAACTTTATGATTGGTGTGATTCAATCGAACCTGAGTTGAATAAAATGCAGAAAAGAGAAGAGTTTCAAGATCATAACTATGATCTGCATGAATATATATTGACAGGCAAACCTTGATCATACCTGTAAAATCTTGCATTTAAATAATGCATGAAGCATGAGTCAGGGTCCATCATCACCATCTCCAATCAAGTTACAGATATCAGAGCACTCTGACAAACTGTACAACAAAATTGGAAGGGAATTTTTTAGAAATATAATCCGAAACATAACCAAATTTAGATTTCAGTGAACTGTCGATTAGGTAAGGAAAGGGATTTACCAATATTTACGGCTGCGGAACCCATCCTTGAAGACAACTAGAGGCCTGCAGGTAAAGAAAACGGTTCGAATTACTACTGAAAACAAGGTAATAACCAGCAAACCGATGTGCATTTAGCAGGGCTCGTTACAGACAAACAATGGAAGCCATTTTGGGAAGAAGTTTTAGCTCAGCAGATGACATGAGTGTAATACCGTGATAGTTCCCTAACTTCAAAGAAAGATGAGAAGCAAAATCAATCAGTATCTGTGGAGTTGATCTCCTAGTATGATGAAACTCAGCATATCCAGTTGCATCTTTTATTTCATTTAACATATACATTTGACGTGTATAAAATCTTCTCCTAAATAATATAATTGCCGGTAATCTTTATACATGTGGCATGGCATGTACATATTAATTGGAATAGAAGATGCAATAGGGCTGGGAATAGAAAATACATTCTGGCCTTCTACGGCCAAGAAAACAAATATTCATCGGCCACTAGCACAGGTGTGAAGCACAATACTAGAATGCAAGAGCCAAGAATGAAATCAGGCATAACACAGGTGAAATACAATAATAGGATGCCAGAGCCAAGAATAAAATCAAGCATATACTTGACGATGGCCTCGCAACTGTAGCTTGCCACAGTCCATCGAGTTCAACTATAATAATCTTTTATTAGTTTGAATGGCTATCCACGATGAATGTGGAAAACTGTAACCTCGCACGCAAGGCTAAATTTCTTCCTGTTTAATGGTTAACTTGGGGCTTGTGAAGGTAAAAAGCAACGTTGCAAACAATAAGCAGTATGAATATTGATCAATATGCCAACAACCTCCCTAAACCTTACTAATAGAAGCATTAGTTTTGGCTTTGGGGCATTGGCATCTCTCGCATTCCTCTGCCACGTAAGTCATTTTCGCCGTTTGCAATGAGACATTAGCAATAAATTGCCACAGTACCTGCCTTTCTAAATGCAGATGCACCACGGATATCAGCATGCATAAAACCATCTCTACAGCCTTTTGTATGCTACTCAAGGAATAATACCCACATTCAATAAGAACTTTAACACAATGTTCGTTAATAGCATTGAGGAAGCATGTGTTAGGATGTGATTAAGTATCAGGCATACGGGAAATTCTAGCCCAAGAGCAGCATACGACAACCCCTCACTTTTGTGATGATTGTTAAATAAAAATATGAGTACTAATCTTGGAGATCACATTCCCAATTACCTTCTCATACTGAATGGGCCATCGCCGGGAGAACCAAAACCACCCTGCATGCAAGTGGCTGTGCATTTACTGGTACAACTCTCAGCTTTTCTCGACTTGGGCCGCTGGATTTTGTACCTTTTCTTGCAGTCCTGCTGTCCGGGAGCGCACACACTCGATAACGACTGGGGTATGTTTGAGAGAGTCTCCTCCGGTTCTTGTGGGGCTGCCACCTCAATGGCGCCCGCAGACAACACCAATGCGGTGGCTCCGGCGGCCGCTAGCACAGCAGCCAATTTCTGGCCTGCAGTGACTCGAGTGGAAGAGAGAGTAACAGCCCTTTTTGTCAGCAATTGAGTTTGGGCATCGTTGAGGCATATCGTCGAGCAGGGTGTGGGAGTTGTTCCATGGAACAGCAGCATCCTCTGTTTCAGTTGGTTTCGGTTAATTGTCTTATCCTAAAGTTTTCTTTGCTTCAATTTCAGCCCCACATTTTTGGCAAAATTTTTGTTAATGAAAATACTCTTCTAACATGCAAATTAACTTAATCACATCATTTTTTTTTCTAACTTCTTTAATCAATTAACTCTTTTAATGATTTTCTATCCATGCCTATGTATTATGTAATACTAATTTATTTTATTATTTTTGCAACTTATTTTTTATTTTATGATAAATTATAACAAGCTCCTCTAAAATTTGGTATAAATTACAAATATCCCTTGATTTCTTATGAAATTATATCATTCTTAAATGAAGTTTGGAATTACCAACTTTGTCATTGTTGTATGTTTTTATTTCTTAAAAAAATCGAATGAGGTGAATGAAAAAAATTTTAAAATCTTAGTTCAACAAAATTATTATTTTAAAAAATAAATAAAATTATAATTCATAATATACAAGGAAAATTCACCCAAAAAAAAAAGAAAGTATAAAAATCTAACGAATTGAGTTAATGTCTAAACAACAAAGAATATTTATAATTATGATAAACTTTAAAAGAGTTCGTTGTAATTTATTTTTATTTTATATTCAAAATTTTAAATTAAAAAATATTATAAAATTTTCAATTATGCACACATGTGACGAGCTTCGACTTCTAGTATGCTATATTAAATTTCAAAAAATGAATTTGAGAAAATTTCAGTTTACCCCCTGCAAGTACTGATTGTTGTAACTTTACCCCTCAAATTATGAAAAATGATTTATTCTTAAACTTTATATACTACTAGTTATGATTATGAAGAATGAAAATAATGTATATAAATAAAAAATGGTTGCTCTATGAATGTAGACATAATTTTACATAGTAGGGATGGATTGTTGTATTTGATAAGGTAGGATCCACTGCTTTATCCAGCGCTGATGATTGATCCTGGATGGAACCTCCAGCTGAAACAGCGACATACCAGAAAGACAAGATTGACCCTAGTTTTTTTGTCCAATTAAACACATTATATAAAATGATAAGGGCAGAAATGTAATTTCAGCACAATACGACGAAATTTTTCATCCTGCATCCCCAAGCATAATATTACTTGCAAAATGAAGACTATTCCCCATTCTAATCATTTCTTACCTTAAGCAAGTATCAAGTTCCATCATGGGGGTACAATCCACCCAATACTATGCTGCTTAAACGAATCCTATCACACGAACCAATCCAGCACTTACAATCAAATCTAGTCCCATTACCGGATTAGTTTCTAAGACCACGTTGTAGTCACAGCAAGAAGTGCCGTGGCTGGAGCTGCCGAAACCTGCCTAATCATTCGGAAACACATTACAGCAAAAGGAGATAAAGGAGGAGGGTAGATAAGTGAAAAAACTAACTTGGGTTTCCTTTAATCATGCACTCCTAACAACAGAATATCACTGATCCACACCTCCGTTTACCTTGCTACTAGAGTCTACTTTCTGGAGGAGTGATACCAGTTGAATTGTTGATGACACTTTTATCGTTTAGCGAGTGTTAAGTTCCTGGCCTTTGTTACGGACCGAAATGGGCTGCCCTGCTAATTGCTGAGTTCACGTACCATCACATAATATATACATTTTTAGAGCACAGAGTAAATATGACAAATGAAAGTTACCAAGCAAGTTAGCTAATCTACAGTTAATATTAATAATTTTAAACATGAGATGAAAACATAGTAAAAAAAAATCAAGATGTCGACGATCACCTGCCAAGCTTGAAAGGTGGTGGCTGTGCTATATCTGCAATAACCTCTCCTTTATCCTTCATGAGGATCGCAGTTGCTGTAGTTTCCGCTCTCAGGAGCAACAGACATGTCTTAATAAATCCAAGTATAATTCTCTATGAGTGCCGATGCTGAGTAACGTCGTTCTAATAGTCATCAGATAAACGCTAAAAATTCCATTGGAACTTATCCGAGTGGCTCTTGTTAGAACTACTTTAACTCGAACAAAGTTTTAACTTCTTACTCCATCATTTAGATCTCCGCATACACGATAACATTTGATAATCAATGTGGGGCTTAAGGTACTTGCCCGGAAATTTACCATAGCCACTGTTATCCATGTTCAGATATTACCATAAGGATTAACAATGACTATTTTGAATTCTCACTTCCTGTTCATAGCAGATATACATTAAGGAGTATTTGAGAGATTGCAATAATCATTACAAATATTATCATTATTAGTTCTTATAAAGCAAAACTAGGTTCTGCCAGGCTATTTTATGTGTTATGTTATCCCTTCATACATAAAGATTTATGGGAAATCCAGTTAAGGAGATATCGATTATCTTGTTTTATGAAAAATTCTGCACTGGGTTCTTTATGTACCTACCACATTACAAAGCCTGCTCAGGGGTAACATTAAGAACATAAGAGGGACTAAAAGAACATACAAAGATAACGGTTATACGTTTAGGATTATTGAATTGATATCAAAGCAAAATCTTTTATTTCTTACAGCATCAGTGCAAAAGAATAATGAATCTTCTCTATTGCATAAAGAACGTGAAAATTGTAATGTCATCGAATCTTTATGATCAGATATTACCAGCTAGGTTGAAGCTCCATACATGTTGGCAAAAGTAAGACATAGCTTATGGTCTCTGACATCTCCCCAGCCTCCCCAACCCTTAAAGCCAGCTCTGTAACCTTCTTGGCGCTTGTGTTGATAGACTTTCCAAACTGATTTAACATTAGGAACTCTATCGATGTCTTCCAATTCTAAATTCAGATCACCCTCATCGATACATGCCTCCTCCTCATCCTGACCTTGATGCAAACCACACTTCCCAAAGTGAACAGCACTTGTTCTAGGTGCTCGTAATGTGTAAACAGGTCCCCCAAATGAAGGATAAACTGTGGCCCACATTGTTATGTCCCAGTTGTAATCATCAAACAAACAAAATTGCCTTGCATTCCTATGTATGATTCTCCACACAGTACGATTAAATGCATATCCCACATTTCCTATCCTCTCCGCTACCAGAGCCTCCCACCCTTCTCCCTTTGATTTCACATCAGATGGTGCCAGATTTGCAGCATAGCATTCTGGACATTTTTCAGGCTTCAGCTCCGTAAGTGACTGCAGGTTACGATATGCATTAGGATAAATAAAGTGGTCCTCTTCAATGAAGAGAATATGACCAGAGTGCTGCCTCGTCTCCTTCAACCCATCCCACACCGTATTCATCATCCACCACCAATGATGCTTCAACGACGCGATCTTTGGCGACCGGTTGTTCCCATACTGATCTCGAGTTCCTTCACATCTCACCTTAGTAGGTTCATCTTTATCCTTGCAATCAAATGGTGAAATTCCAGGAAAGCTATTACTAAATATATGAGGGGAATAAGGTGCAAATATTTGTTTCACTTGGCAGAACTTGATGCTCTCTACAATCTTATTCATCCCTTCAAAGTAACCATCATGACTAACGATAAGTAGAGTCTCGTTTATTCCAGCTACAAGGGAAAGGCTATCCAAAGCCACTCGAAGGTACTGGGGCCGGTTATGAACATACAACACAATGACTATATGATCCTCTGCTAGCTTGGGATACAAATCTAAGTTCCTTGGAGACATCCTATTACGTTTTTCTAACCAAATTGAAAGCTCATTCTGTTTGGGAAGCTTCAAGTTCTTGACATCAAAACTGTAGTTATAATGTCCAACTCCAGGACTTTCATCAGTCTCAACTGAAATACTGGTAAGTGATTCTATAAGGGCATTTATACTCAGCAGTAACAACAATAACACAACTCCCAACAACACTCAGAATTAAACGGCGTAAAGCCGCATCTTTTCCTCGGGCTTTCCTGTAAGAAGCCGCCATATGCCACTAATGCTAACACCAGTTAAATTCAGAGGAGCGTAAGTAGATATGATAACCTCTTGGACAACAATAAGAAATGATGAGCCAAATGTAAGAAGTGAGCTTCAAGAACCTTAAAATATGGGTCTTTTCCCGAATGACGATAAGGCAATGAAGCAATCCCAACAGCTGTCTTCTTCTGAAAATCCAAGGAGTGGAAAACCCGTCAAGAGAATTGGCTTCAAATTGTGAAATGGTGAAGAAAAAGAGATCAAAAGAGAGACCCACAGTGGGGGACAAACGTGGGATTCCAAGAATTGCAAGCAATGTATCTAGATTTTGGAACTGAAACACGGCGTTCAGTGTAGTCCAGATTTTGGCTTCCGGATAATCGAGTGTCAGTTGAGAAAAACTCAAGATTCATAATGGAAGAAACAAAATATAGAAAATTTTCAAAGCGACCCCTAAGGTTTCTGAATTTGGTTAAAAGACACTTCTTTAATATATACAGTCTTTATTAAAAAAGATGCTCAAGAAATATCAAATGGTTGTCGGTTGATTATATACCTCAATAAAAAAAAATTTGAAGTCCTAGAAAGACAATTATACATTTTTTAGTTCATTTCAAGCTTTATAATAATTGTGGGTTGGGTTGATATAGTATTACACATTTTGTAACTAGCATGTTGGACACGAGAATAAACACCAAACTCGATCCCAAAACCGCAAGCCCATAAACACAATTACGTCCAAACTCATCTATTATACATTCTAAAATTAAGCTATAAAAAAACTCGTTAAAAGAGATATGTAATTATGTACTTAAAACTTTTAATCAAAACTTACACGATACTTAATTATTGTTTGTTATTAATTGATATGGAATGGGGCATCATATATCTACTTTGAGTGTGAAAAGAAATTAATAAAAAAAAATTGGTAGACATAGATACAAGTTTTGAAAGAGATATATAACTATCATGACATGCATGTATGGTGATGAATATTAGTTTAAGATTTTGCATGGTTTACGTACTAAGTGCATGAGATATAAATATACGTAGTAAGGACAGTTTGTACTTTGTAGCAGTGTGTGTGTGTTAGAGAGAGAGAGATGAGTGATTGTGTAGATAGATATATGCATGGGATAAAGATGAGGGGGGGCGTGAAATTCTTGTGTAGAAAAACATGTGAAGATTGACTCGTGAACACTCAGTACTACTACTTGAAGAATTATTGTGAGAGAGGTGATGCTCATGTTCATGTTCATGTTCATGTTCATGTTCTCTCTATCTCTCCCGACTGCCACTACATAGCAAGGGATCCGAGGAATTCTAAGTACTACTACTGGAGACATACATGTATGTTTGTTTTTCATTTTCACCACTACTGCAAAAAAACTAAAAAAGAAAAACTCCTCGGATTCTTGCATCACTCAATTGTTGCTGTCCTCCACATTCATACTTGTCTCGTGCTTGCATGCCTCCATATATTTTGCGCTCTCTTATCGCCATATTTCCTCCCACATATAAGACAAAACAAGCCCTACTCCAATTAAATTCTAAATCAAATCAAAAGAATGACCAATCACATAATAAATATATCTCACTTATCATAATTAGTTTGTTTCAGCCTAACTGCCCACCTATCATTTAACACCCAAGAGATAGAGAGGGCAAATAAAGCGTCGAGAAAGTATAGGACGATAAATATACTTCTTTTTCAACTAACAAGGAATAAAAGAACAGATGAGAAATGGGTAAAATTTAGAGTAAGAAATTAGAAATATTACACTGGAAAATGTAGAAAACATGTGAGTTCTTGCAACCAGAGTGCATGTATCACTACTACATCATAGTAGTAGTAGTAGTAGTATAACTTAGCGGTCACATGGAGGGTTCAAAAACTAATTTTGTCCAAACGTGAACACATTTAAACCAAACAAGACTCACACACACTCCTCTTATACATATCCCGCGCCATTCTTTACTATAACGCCTACAAAACTTCTACCCCCACCCTAGCAAACCTGATCCTCACACCTTCCCCTCATGGAAAACTGCAGGAGATCTCCCCTCAAGCCCTGGAAAAAAGGCCCCGCGAGGGGCAAAGGCGGCCCCCAAAACGCCATGTGCGAGTACCGTGGCGTTCGTCAAAGAACGTGGGGCAAGTGGGTGGCTGAGATCAGAGAACCCAACAAGAGGACCAGACTCTGGCTCGGCTCCTTTGCCACTGCAGAAGAGGCGGCCATGGCCTACGACGAAGCTGCAAGAAGATTATACGGCCCGGAGGCTTACCTCAATCTGCCTCATCTCAGGTCCACATTCAACCCTTTGAACAAATCACACAAGTTCAAGTGGTTCCCTTCGAACAATGTCGTTTCCATGTTTCCCAGCACTGGGCTGCTGAATTTAAATGCTCAGCCTAGTGTGCGTGTGATTCACCAGAGGCTGCAAGAACTCAAGAAAACAGGGGTTCTTGGCCAGGATTCTTCATCTAGCTCATCATCCAGTGATCCCAAAACCGACATGCACAACGTCAGGGAGCAGCCCCAATTAGAAATTCCTGAGCTAATGAGAAAGAGAGCACTGAATTCTCATCTGAAAATAAAGTACTTACCTCTGAAGAGAAGCCTCAGCTTGATCTGAATGAATTCCTCCAGCAGATGGGGGTACTGAAAAAAGATGATAAGCCTGTTCTAGTCATGATATGCTGTCTAAAAATTTCACAGAGATAGAATCATTATCATTCAAAGATGATGAAGATGGATTTGGCAACTTGGCAGAGAAAAACTTTAACTGGGACGCATTGAGTGAAATAGCTGGGGCAGATATGACCCTAGGAGCAGAAGCCAGTACCTTCCACGCACATGATAGCAATGAAGAGCTGATATTTCCTCCATCCATCTGGAATTTTTAGAAGAGTTGGGAAATTTTTGTAATCACAAGGGTCAATACCATAGGAATTTATCACCCTATAATATATATACGAGTAAAAGTCATCCTTTTATGTATGATAGTGTTAAAAACAGAGCTGAGAAACAAACAAGAATCATTACCTGGGAGCGATAATCTTAGCAGCAGATGTAAACATTAGATCTATAACAACGTAAAGAGACTACGATAAAGATAGCAGAGAACCAAGATTAAACTGGAAGAGAATTCAAAAAAACCTTTCTCTTCTTTTTCTTCTTTTTTTTTTTTTTTTTAAATCTAGTTTCCTGTCGACGACAGGAAAACACTACATATTAAACAACAGCTTTACATGTCAAAAAGGACCTTCCAAATCCACGTTCATCTGGAGAAGAAAAACTTAAACTGATATATTCCCACCTCCTGAGGTACCCATTCGACTTGTTTTCCCATGTTCGCAAACTAAGAAAAAGACAACTGCAGCCATTGCTGGCTGGTTAGGTAAAACCGGCTATTATAAATATTAGGTAAAATATAACAATTCTCTGAATTATAGATAACCAAGTACATAAATGATTGTAGATGTTACAGTTACAAACGAAGTAGAATGTTATCTTCAGTAACAGAACATCTGTTACATTTGCACCAAGTACTAGCGAGTGTCAAATCACAGTATCTACTCATGGCATCAGCATCCTCAAGAAGATGCTTCAGTTCACAGAATATGATCTTGCGGGAATTTTTCTGATTCATTCAGTACCATACTCTGAAGCGCTCAAATATTCACCATGTTCCTCAAAGTACTCAATTAAACGCTCCAAGAATTTATCGCCGCTGACAGTCTCAGTGTCACAAATAATGCAACATTGTCTCCTTGCTCGTGTCACTGCAACATTCATCCTCCTCCGATCACTAAAAAGCCAACCTGAAAACAGACCACTCCCTGTATTAGAACCTTTATCTCAAGAGGAAGTTTCCTTTATCATTTGGCACTAGTAGTACCTCTCTCTTTGAGTTGACCGGACCATTGAAATGATAATTGCTTCCTTCTCGCGACCTTGGAAACCATCAACTGTAGATATTTCCATATCTTTTAGCTTGTCTTCTTTGCTTTTCAACATCTTGAGCTGCACAACCTGGAAGAGCATAGACATCTTGAATCAACATCCCTTTAAATCCTTAAGTAGACACAGTTTTACAATTTCACCAGTAATATACCTGTGCTGCATAAGGTGTAATAATTCCTACGTTGGCAGCTTGAACTCCACTCTCCACTAGTCTCCTGCATGTGCTATAGCAACAGCAGCTTCCCCCTCATTGAGAGTACTGTCTTCTTCATCCTTCTTCTCTTCCATGTCACAACTGGAGAGAGTCTTACAACATTAATAAAACGGGACCCACTTACAGCAGAACAGCACAAGTGAGAAGTTATCAAATGTTCATAACCTTCTTTAACTCCTCCGCTATGCATTTAGCTATAGGGCCAAATACATGCCAGAGCACAAAACAAATGGGAATAAAATAGCATACCCAGCTATGTCTATGAGAAGAAGGGTTGGCTCTGTTGAAGATGACTTCTTGACATCTTCAAGCTCGTATAAAGTATGGCAGCAACACTTGAATGGGCTTTTCTGTTATGCAAGTTGGAATAATCACAGTCAACAAGAAAGTGCATAATCCAGATGTCTGAATTAACTAAGTGTTTGGTGACAGTCTTTCAGGAGCATAAAAATCAATGTTCGCTAGGTCTTCAGAAAGGATCTGGCAAAATTCAAGGATCTCAGAAAGAATTCTCTTGAAAGTAAGAAGTGTCTTTCTATCATCAACCTATTTCAGTGACAAGCTAATCGTAACTTTAGGCATAAGGAAGACTCGAGCTAGCCTAGGGGCGTACATCCCACAACCTAGACAAGGAAAAGATGGAATATCAATTACAAAGAAGAATAGGAAGAAGAAGACAATAGGTTAACATATCCGAGCACCTTGCCATCATAGAGCTCTTCGGATGACCAATTCATTATAAGTTCATGCATGCGGTACTGAACTGTGAGCATAGATGTGACATCATCTCCATATAAATCTGTGAGGCGTTCAAAGAGGGTTCTTCCTAATCCTTTCTTCTCAGCTTCAACACTTTGAATAGTTGGGGGAAGCTGGAGATGGTCACCTGCCAATATACATCTTGGACCCTAGTAAAGCAAAATCAGATATTTCAGTGGTGGTCTCAGAGGAAAAAAGGTCTTGGTGACTACAGGAAATTAAAACGCATGAATTCAGCTTACAGCCTCCTTCATTCCATCCCTATGGTGATTAAGAAAGAAAAAGAAAGATGCAATTTGTCTGCCAGCAAATTGCTTACTAGACATGAACAGTTAAAATATCCTTTCTAGTTTCTACTATTTTTCATGGTTAGTCTCGCTATATGACACATGGATTGCCAGCTCTCAGGCTGCAACCAGGGCTTACTCAAAATTAATGTTACAGAAATCTCAGGGTGTCTTGCTGAGAGAATACTGCATCTTCTAGAGTTACCTAAAAAGAATGCTGAATGCTAATCTTATCAATGAGAATTGCATTAGCTATATATGGTATACACTCCCATCTCCTCTCACCCCATGGCCAGAAAATAAGAGAAATGAAAAACATAGTCAAACTTTCTTTACCCTTGGAATATATGGGGTCCTTGTCCTTCATAAAGTCACCACAAATTAACTTGACTGTTCTTAGAGGTATATTGCCGAACAATATCTTAGTATAACCCAAAAAAAGAAAATTCTGTCGCTAGCTTGACAATTTGGCTAGTACAATTCAGGATCTCCAGTTCTATAATTACCTTCAGCAGAGCAATCCAGCATGCTATTTCTAATGCCTGGGCAGCTTCATCAATAATAACCAAATCGAATGAAAATCCATCCAACTTCTTAGACAACGCACCAGTCAAGGTTGTTAATACCACATCTGCATTCTTAATCACATCGGTCACTGCCAGCTGCTGCCTTTTACGCTCTTCTTTGGATAGAGTCTTCAGCTCCCTTCTAATCTCTCTCTTAGTATTTTTATCTTTGGCTTTTAAAAGCTTGCCATTCAAAGCCTGCAAAAGTTCATCAGAAATATGAAAAAGCACCATGAAATTATGCTCAATCGTATAAAATATTACTTGGGTTTTATATTGGGAGAAGATGAAATGCGTCAAAATTTAAGACCCACCAAATAGAATAGTTTGGCACATAAATGGGAACAACAGCCCTGACGCTAAAGCATGAGTGTTAAGTATAAAGTTTTTCATTTCCGATCGGCCAATATAACCAACCAAAAGTTCCCAATATCACGTTGCTTGCAAACAAATTGTTCCAACATTAAATTTTCCAACAAACTGTAGGCAGCTGCAAGTTCTTTATTACAAAAGAGTAAGTAGAAGTTCATTAGAGGGTATGTTACTACTCAAAGTGCTCCAGCGTGGCAACCCCTGTGCTCCAACCAGGGTTACAATTTATATGACCAGCTTCACAGAATTTTTAGGAAAATAATTTGAGCTCTCAGACTTTGTGGACTCACCTTCGTTTTCCTTATCCCTTTTGATCACTTTATTGAAATTGATTCAACAAAATACTAAATAAAGCTTAAACTAGCTTTGGTAAGTGGGGGTGCAAAAATCAAACATCATATGCGTCTATTGGAAATTAGTATAGACTTTAAGTGGAAGTACTCCTGATAATAAAAAAATTTAAGCCCCAACTATTTCCGAATGTAGAGGTAGTATATGTCGAGCATATTTCTATATCCAGAGGTAGTATTTTTACAAGGGGCAATTTGAAGTGAGAAATATTTTTCTAATAAACATAGAGGAAAGACACACTTAAAATTGTCATATCAATACTTTCCACAACAAAATAGATGGAAGTCTAATCTCCAGGTCAAATCAATAAATGGTACCAATACCATTAGCCTGATGTCCTGTATGTCAATGTTAGAACTTTCAAGAGATTTTGGTTACTTGAGGAAAGAGCCTGTATGTGAAATCGGACTTTGAACAAAGACAGGGAATATAAGAGAACAAAAGCTAGCGAAACATAACATGCCACAGAGAGAGTTAATATTCCATTCCCAGGGGTCACTCACTTTATTATTTGACTCTTTTCATTTCTGATTTAGCTCTGATCTCAAATAATATTGCAGTTAATTGAAAGTCCAATTACCATTATGACCTTTCTTTGGCCAAAAGGATAATATTTTTATGTGGCCCTTATATACTGAATATCAACAAATTAATACAACGGTTGGAAATAAAATCTAGATCAATGCAAGGCTCTGTCACAGGGCAAGATGATTTTAGAAGTTCTTTGTGTCATGTACCTTCATCTCCTTGCAAATGTCATTTGCAAGCGCACTATTATCTCCACGTAGAACCTGCAGGAAACTAAAGAAATTGTAACTGGGAATCTTCAACTCAATAACATCAAGGAATGTCATGAATTCACGAATAATCATTGATGAAACTTGAGTGACATTAGCCAAAATGTCAAAGTGAAGTACTAATTACTCTTATAGACTTGTACTAAAGAGAAAGATTTGGAACGTGTGGATACAGGACCAAATACATCTGAGGAAAGCTCATCTGGAGAAGGGAAGCAGCAGCAATGGTCAGAACAAATGAATGTAAACATTCAGCTGAACTTTAAGGATGCCAGCCTCCATATCATGGTTTCAAGTAGAGAAAAAGGAAGAAAACAGCAAAAATGAGTGAAAGAGGAACAAGAAAGATAACTACAAACAGCATCTTGAATCAAGGCATCACCTAAATCTGATCAAATGGTTATGATATGCGTAAATGCAAGATGAAAGAATGATACTCTGGAGGAGAACCCAAATTTTAACTGTGGAGCACTAGAAAACATTACCTGTGCATCCAAAGCGCTCTCCAACACTTGAGGAAGTAAGCGTGCAGGATGCCCCACTCTTACCAACTTGACTCTGTTACAGTCCAAGAGAGAGTAAGTAACTTTGACAAATAGGACCTTCACTGAGAACAGGACTGAAGCTTGATCATTCTATGCTCAAAGCCAGCTCACAAAGCCAATGGATAATCCTAACAATAATTTCAAAATGATGTGCTGAAACATAGTGAGCGATTAGAGAAATCATCACTAGTATCTCACGGCAATATAGGAAGAGAAAGCAACATTATTTCAATTTAAAATCTAGCTGAAAAGAGCTTTGTGTTAATATCTAAAGGAAGACGTATGATGTCATAAAATTTCGTGGAACTGATCAGTGAAATTATTACTCGAAAAAGAAAGCTTCACAAGGTCAATTTAAAACCTAGCTTTAAAGAGTACGTAGCTTCTCAGAAGTGCGAAATATGATAATAAAACAGAACGAACGCTCATACACAAAATAGTTGCACCTATTAACATGAAATAAGAGTTGTCACATTGAACAAGAAATTTTCTTTTACGCTCATCACAAAATAGTTGCATCTATTAACATGCATTAGAGTTGTTACATTGAAAAAGAAATTTTCTTTTGTTCAAGCGCAAGATATAATGCAACATATTCATGTTAGAATTTTAGTAAAATAATGCGATGAGCACAAACAAAGTGGAAGCAAGGAGAAATTGAAAACTACAACAGAATTTTCAACTTCATAGAAAAAACTCCAACCTTTACAGTGTTTTCTTTCCCTGTGGTTATTTTTTAGGTATCAATTAAACACGTAACTAGGGAATTATCTCACCATATCAAAAAAAAAAACTAGGGAATTATCCATACCTATGAGGTACAAGTCTCTCCACAATGTTATCAACTGCAATATTGGAAGCAGCGCAAGCAAGAATTTTTGTTCCCCGCTTGACTTCTTGTAAGATAATTTCAACCACAGTTGTAGTCTTCCTGTTCCTGGCGGCCCATGCAGCAAAAAGAGGTCCTTGGACGACAGAGCCTTGGATATAGCATCTTTCTTAAATATTAAGGTAACTGATTTAGTTTGTAATTGGAAAATATCATAAATGTAGTGCAGCAAAGAAACATGAAAATCAGAAAGTGACCCTACTCTATTAACATAGATAATTTCATTAGTGAGAGTAATATAACTAGCAACTAATAATATCAACACAAAATAAATCATATAGATAATCAAGGTAAAGCAGACTATTACATCAAATGTTTCAATGACAAATCATTACTTCATACTATTTTAAAGACTTGAATGGAAAGAGATATATTCCAAAAAAAAGTTGATGCTATAACTAGATAGAATTACAAAACAGTATCCAGTCTCAGAAAATTTATCAGTAGAGGAACCAAAAATTGAGAACAAGATTTGGTAAATAATAAATATACTTCTTCTGTGTAAAATTTCTCCAACCATCCAGCCTATGGCTTTTCAAATTCTTTACATTTATAAGAAAAAAGCAAAAATACTAACAACTTTCACCTCATGCAATATATTGTATGACCTAATCATGTGACATACAAGGTTCCAGCAGCTAAAGGTCTTATCATGTCCATATAATGAGCACACTTCATATTGACAGAAGATGCACACAGATGCGATCTGCTCAAGAGGAAGACATTATATAATTTATTTGGGAGACCTGTGAATGATCAAGGTTCAAGTTTACTGGAGTGAACTTGATATCCTTCCTGGAAACTGTTGGTGGCCTCTCCCCAAAACACAGGAACCAGATCAGCAGCAGGACCCTTCTGCACGCTTTTACTTAGCTGAATCAATGTCTCCTTCATCCGACGATATGTTACCTACAAATTAATCACAATTCAGAAATGTTTCTCATGTTCCAAATATTGAAGGTTGTTTTCTGGATTTAGTTGTACCTGGATGAGAATTCCTTACCCTGATGTTAAATATACACTTCCTTCATTTTAAAGCCATAGCAGGTGAGATTCAATGTGAGATCTTTTATCAAGAATATCACCATATATCCAAGATCTTATAAATCCTTGAATAAGTCGATGAAGCTATAACATTTTCAGAATATTTGGAGTCTATTTTGGGCAGCTCCTGGTAACTAGGTCGTTAATTCTTAGAAAGGAGATTCCTAAAGCTCAAGTTACTCTGGATTGAATTGCAAAAGCAAAAGTAACCAGGATCCAGGCTTTATGGCTAATTTAGATTAAGAAGCTAGAAAGAGAGTTGACCATGTCCAGAATCAAAAATTCGAATATCCTCTTAGAGTTTTTGGGACAGCAAGGTTTTGCGATATATCCCCTAGACCATAAGGAAACAACAATACTCTACATATACCTTTGTAGTAGAAATGCTTTTTCCATGCATAATATGACATACTTCTCTCATGACCATCTCACCAAGACCAGTCAAACAGTTTAATTTGGATAAGAAGCAAAATAATGCCATTCTGCATTTCAAAAACTATACATTTACCTATCCTCTTAGTAATAGCAAAAAGCAAACCATAATAATCTAATCAAACAGGCACTGTACCTCATTTGCCACTTTTTCAAGGCGTAGGGGACTATTCAACCCCTCTTCTGGTATATCATCAAAAAGCAACAGTAATAGATGAGTCCTGCTCATTGAAAATGTAACTACATTCAATTATAAGAACGTGCTACATAATTTTTAATTAAAACAAACTTTAAAGTACCTTTATTCTGTAAACAACACCCTGTCCGAGAGGAGGAGAGCCCAAATCAGACTTGTTTGGTTTCAAAACCACAACATCATGATTTCCAAACTGGAAAGCATAAAAAAATGTGAGTCATTATGCATTAAAGAGGAGGGGGGAAATATTAAAGATTTCAAAGACAAGGACGTTATTCACAATGCTGCCATTGGACAGAACTTTTTGCAAGTCTTAAATTGAGTCTTCCACACCTTAGGAGTTAAAGTGTTGCTTATATATGATCTCAGGAATGGGTATAAAGAGCTTGACACGACAATAAAAACAGCATTCCCTACACGAATAGCAAACTTGCATATTTTTTGAGTGAGCTATAGAACAAGAAGAAAAGGACGTCATTTCATCTTGACTGAGTAGTATAGAACTCTCAACTGCAAATACCAGAAAGACCCCTTAACTCCACTCCAAAAATCACTAGATTGCCAAATAGCATACTGCAAGAACATCTCAAAGCCCATTCTCAAAAAAACTTAAATGAGGACATTACTATCAGTGAAATTATTAAGAAAAAGAAACAAACAAGCGCATTTGTCTCTCACTGATAGTAACATAAGTTACCTGCATATACTATTGAAATGCATAATCCTAAGGAAAGTAACGCCACTACATGGATGGTTTACCTTGTGAGGAGGGAGGACATCCCCTTTATTAGACTGAAACTCAAGAAGAGTTTTGCCCATTAACCCTGTCTACAAAAACAGATTTAGAAGGCCAGACAAACAATAATATGCAAGAACACATCTGAATTTATATCACCTGAGCATCCACACACTTCAAATTAAGAATAGTGGACCCCTTTTTTTGTGCACTGTCCAAACTCCTAGTTGCCCCGAATTCATTGAGAGAGATATCTCTGCTTCCTGAAACAACCACATCATACACATTTTACATTTATCCTATTAAGAGGATGAAAAGAATAAATCTTCCAACCAATTATGATACATTTCAACTTATCGGAATAATTCAAATTTTCATATTTCCCTTATATATAAGTAAATGAGGAACAAAAGGTTATAGCAATGTGTGAACACATAATATGCAAGATATCCAAGTACATAATTAGAAGTCCAATTTGTAGATTAAAACAAACAGTTAACAAACACACGGAGCTTACATTAATCCTTTCATTTTCAGAAGATAGGCAAAAGTCACACATATATATATATATATATATATATATATATGGAGAGAGAGAGAGAGAGAAGAGAGTGTGAGTTTAATACTTTTTCCATGTCGATAAGAGGGGCCATTGTGGAGACGAACTGTTCGAGGGTAATTTTATCATTTGAAGATTTGTTGTTGATGCTCTTTCCTTTCGCTTTCTCCATTGCCGCAGCTGCTGATTTCCAACTTCCCCACTCTTTTCCTCTCTCTGTGTTTCGGAACGATTCGGAATAAAGACGGCGTCTTTATACGAGGACGGCAGCCAGAACTCGCGTTTCACCACCTGCAGATTTAAGAGTCACGCATAACACGATTTTCAAATTGTGTTCATTGCCTTATTCTCCTCTAATTTGATTAATAGAGTCGATAAAAACGCTACTATGATACTAATATAAACAAATACTACTGATATCACTAATAACATGAGGTTGGTTGAAGTTTTCAATTTTTCTTTTTAAAACACTCATGCGCATATTCAAGATTTGAATACAAAACCTCTCGTTAATAAATTATATGCCAAATCATTGAGCTGTCTCTTGAGGACGAAATTAGTTGAAGTTGAAGTTGAAATTCCTCTATTCTAATTAAATAATTTTTTCTTTTCGTATTGAAAAATTTTCATTGTAATTCGATCCAATGTCAATCCAATTCGAAAGGGTGAAGTCCGGTATAACATTTAAATACTTAATGATTTAAATCCAAAATCAAACTTGCTAAACATCCATTTTCTTGTCATAATTTGTTAAGCAATTTTAACAGTTTGATTTATGAAACAAGATAGGTTGTAACAGGTCGTTAACAAGGACTTACGTCAAGAAATGATAATCCGCTCATGATTATGTATTAGAATAAGGCATGATAAGATAACTCATCCTGCCGCTGCCCTGGTATAATCCAATTCTTATCCCAAATTTTATCCAACCAGACAAACACAAAAAGATTATTAACTTGTTATATCCCATATTTTATAAGGTGAGCTATCAAACATTTATCCCACACACACAAGTAACCGGCCCCTGTGCATGCATATATTATACACGTATGATGCGAGAGCTGCCCCGTAATTGGTTGCACTTCTATCTATCGGTCACATATTGCGCAGTGCAATCAAAGCATACAACGTTCAGTTTGATTAAAAAAAAAAAAAAAATCAAAATCAGCTGTAGAGATCAAACACGCATAAATTTTACACTAATTTCATGTTACCAAATTGAATTTCTGAGGTTTTATTCAATAAAACAACAAGCGAAACCTGGGGCATAAATCTTCCAGCACGAGAAGCACATTCTCAGCCAAGAGAAGAGAAGAATATCCTCAAAAAAATTACTAAGTGCCAAAAGCTTTTTATTTGTATATAAGGGCATCGCGTCCTGGTCCAACACCAATGTAGTGAATGGGTACCCCGACGAGTTCTTCTATCCGTTCTACATAGTTACGTGCAGCCTTTGGCAGGTCAGAATAATCTCTGATGGACGAAATGTCACACTGCCACCCAGGCATAGTTTCGTATTCAACCTAAACAAAATTGAGAAAATCACATTAATAACTTCAAACATATATGTACGTAAATGAGAGAGGATGGTAATACAAAATTGAAAAACACACATTACTATTGTCGCACATATGTGTATATTTCGACAGGATGGTAAAATGGAGTTCTTAGGAAGTTAGAAATGCAATATGCCTAATAAAAGGAAGCCTTTAGGAATTTTAAACTCCGACCATGAGATAAAATCAAGAATTAGGACTTCTGAATTGCAATGCACATGATGGGACAAGTCTTAAGGGATTGATCACCTCATTTCGACATGCACATTATATGGGTTGCGTATTATTGCAAGTGCAGTGATGCCAATTATACATTAATCCATCTCCACAGTTTTGCCATATGTCAAGCAGTTCTTGAGGAGTGGAGGTAGGAGGGTAAGAGGGGATGGCTTAGTCCAGATAGCATAAATGAACATCAAAGGTAAAAGATGAATCGAATGGATCTAAAAGAGTTGAGTTTAAGACACAATTGGAAAACAAATTGAGTTATCTCAAGGTAACAAAATTTTAAGAGTCCAAGTGGAGATAAAGATTAAGCTGTGGGACCTCGACAAAGAACAAAACTAAAACTTGCCTGGATCTGCTCCAGAACAGAAAGGTCTGCAGGGAATGACTGAATCAGAGTACCATCATTCTGTTTGTACGAAACGCCCAACTGAATTTCTGGTAGCTCAGACAACACATCAAGTTTGGTAAGATTTAAAGATGAGAATCCATTTATCATAGAGCAATATCTCAATGCAACAATGTCAAGCCAGCCACAACGACGAGGGCGACCAGTTGTTGTGCCAAACTCCTGTCCAGCAGTCCTGAGTAGATCACCACCTTCTCCCAAGATTTCTGTAGGAAAAGGACCCGAACCAACTCGTGTAGTGTATGCTTTGACCTGCATAATAGCCAATTGATAAATTAAGACAGAAATGCAATTCCCAGCAACACCTCTGGAGAAGTACAGATATTTCTTCTAACCAAGATGAATTCAATGAAGAAAATATTTCAACGACTGGTAAAGAAAGAATTATGTTTGCACTTACCACCCCTATAAGATCACCAACAACTCTAGGAGCAATACCAAGACCCGTGCAGATTCCCCCGCAGATGGACTAGAAGAAGTCACGAAGGGGTAAGTTCCAAAGTCAATATCTAACATGGTCGCCTGACCACCTTCTACCAAAATCCTTTTCTTCTGAGATATAGCATCATTTATGTAGCGCACAGTATCGGTAATGAAAGGTTCCAACCGCTTAGCATATTGCCTGTAATCTTCAAATACTTGCATGGAAACATCAGGATGCTTATAAAGTTCAAATCTTGCGGCAGCATCAGATATTAAAACCTCAAGCTTCTCCCTAAGTTTATCCATATGCCTCAAATCACCTACTCTTATGCCATTCCGGAGAACCTTGCTTGAATAGGCAGGTCCAATGCCTCTCCGGTGGTTCCAATGAACGACTTAGCAAGCTCAGCTTCCCTAAGCCATCTACTACTTGATGTATATCAAATAACAAATGAGCACGGTCAGAAACCAAGATCCTTCCTTCACAAGAGACACCCTTGGATTCCAGACCATCAATTTCTTTAAAGAATGAAGGTAGATGCACCACAACTCCATTACCAATTACACAGACAGTTTCCTCATTCAGAATTCCTGAGGGAACAAGGTGAAGCGCAAACTTCTGCCCTGCTGCATTGTAAATAGTGTGCCCAGCGTTAGCTCCACCCTGACAGTAATAAGTTTTCAGAATAAGAAAGCCCAGAAAATGAAACCACACATCTGTTAATGCAATGCAACCAATGGAAGTGATTTAGCATAACAAAGTCAAAGCCATTCCATTACATGATAGATGTATCCTGTCTTTCTCAATCCATGACGCAAGCTAAATGTTCCTTCGATGGACACCATTTAACGTGTGCTAAAAATTCAGGGCACAGGAGAAATGAAAGCATTACTTACTATAGCATATTTAACTTTAATCTACATCTGAAGTTACAAACTAAAAGATACATCATCCAGGAATAGTCTCTATGTCAATTTAAAAATAAGTACACCTAAAAGTCCGTAAAGCTTATTTTTATCATGAGCTAATATATGAGACTAGATTTGACCAAAATCAGCCTCTGCAACTGTTACGTCCTCCTTTTATATAAGAAAAAAGGCATCAATCTGGTAACATACAAGTCTTGACATATTTCATCAAGGAGAACTGTTTTTTCCCACATAAGCACAAAAGGATCTGTTTTCAAGCACCCATGCAACAACCTCTCCATCGCTGCTTAATTTCAGTAATTATGAACTTACCCCTGAGCTTAATTACAACATTTTATTGATTTGGACAAAGGAATCTATACAGTGCTAGGAAGAAAAAACGCAAGTAACAAGTTCAGCGATTTATACAGACTCCTAAGAGAAACTGTGAATTGAATTGCAAATGAAAAACACGTATTTCTTTTCAGAGCTAGAATAAGTTCTAATAGCAGGAGTCGAGGAAAAAACCACCAAATATAAATAGTTTTTTTCTTATTATATACTGTTCTACAAAGAAAATAACTAGAAAAAAAGAAAATCGCAAAGAGCGAAATTTAAATTTCATACGTGTCTTAAAAGTAACATTCAATTCTACCACAAAAGAAGAAGCCAAGACAAGTATTTCACCCACAGCTACCACAATTTTTTAAATTTACATAAGTCGAGGAAAACTCAGCCAGAAACGCGCAGGAAGAAACACGAAAAAGATAATCTCTATATACAGTAACTACATGCCTGACAGCGCGCGACGACGTCGAAGTGCTTGGCAAGAATATCAACGAGCTTCCCCTTGCCCTCGTCCCCCCACTGGCATCCAAGCACGCCGGTGACCTGACCCAACGAAGCAATCCGACTCGGCACCGAAGCCGAGTAGCTAACCCCTTGCTCTATCACCGTCGCGCCTCTATTCGCGTCGGCGGAGCAAATAACCGTCCTCAGCTGCTTGTTGTTGGGAAAGGAGAAATGGACGCTGACGCGGGTCCCATAGAGCTTTGCGGAGTAGCTCCCATTGCAGATGGATGAGGCGGAGGAGATGGAGGCAGACGAGGAGAGGCTCATGGCGGCGGCGGCGGCGGGAGCGCAGGCGAAAACAGAGAGAGAAGGAGAGAGCGAGAGTGATGGGGGTAGTGTCAAGGGTTTAAGGATATTATAGTGACAGTTTGTACACCGATTGCAACTCTGAAAATTACTTTTTAAAAGCTCTATTCTAATTACATAAATTAAATTTAAAATATTGTTTGGTCAATTCTAATTTTTCAGGGTATTTTTTTGTTAAGAAAATTAAAAACTATAGCAAAATTAAAAATAGGAGTATTTATTAAAATAATAACAAATATATAAAAAAACTAAATTATATAGTATCTGAGAAAAAAAAAATATTTCTAAAACAAGCTTGTTTTGTCGCCACGGGCTATATGTTAGAAAAATATTATTTTTATTTAATATTTACACTTATTTTTTATTAATAATAATTTTTTTCTTAAATAATAATACATTTTATTTTAGTTAGTATTATTTTATATTTATTTTATAATATTTGTCATTTATATTATCAAAAAATATAAAAAATTAAATATTTAATTCAATAATGCTTCAACTAAATACGATAATTGTCCAATCATAACGGATATATCAATTTGCATGATTGCCAAATCATATACTTTTTTTCATATTTTTCTATTATACATGAATATTATAAGATAATGTAGCAAATTGTTAGTCATGGATATATGAATACTATATTTTTTTAAGCATATTTTTCTATGATATATGAATATTATAAGATATTAAACCTTATTATTGAGATCGATGAAATTCATTGAGTCACACTGAATGGGAGGATATTTTTCTTATTTTATGTGAATTATTTTATTTATTTATCGTTGGTCTCGAGATGAATTATTGTAATTTATTTGTCGTTAATAGTGAGAGAGAGATTTGAAGAAATTGCTATTCCCATTGCCAATATGAACACAACTCCTCTTTCTTTTCAAAGGAATGGCAAGAAATCTATGACAAAATTCTCATGAACCACTATATAAACACCTTATTCTCTTGAGTTGTCTGTGCAAAACAAACAAATGAATCAAGAATCTTCCGATTCTGCAGTGGTAGTTTCTCAAGAAGCAAGAAAATTGTGTGGCTCTATATGGGCTGATCATCGATAAGTTTGTGTAACGTTCTGGCTCTAAGCTCGTCTGCTTGATAAGTCGGTATGGTGGATCTCACAGAGAAGTTCAGTTTCAGCTACAGAAACAGCCCTCTTGTCAGTTGCATGTTCTTGAATTTTGTCTTTTGATGTATTCAAACTCTTTGGCTATGGACTATGGTTGTATCAAGCATTCTCTAGGTGTACCGAAGTCTTTTTTGGCAGGAACGAGCTCTCGTCTCCAAGGGTCATTATGCAACTTGTAATGCAAAACCTGGTAGGAAATATTGACAGTACATTCAATGTTTCTACTTTTGTGATATGGCAGCAGACACGTGATGGCAAGAAGAGAAGTTCGGGTAGTTCCACTCTGTTTATATTTCTAGAGGGTCGAACATACCTGGATGAGTGTGGTGAAGACGTCGTCTTCCTTGAGTTCTGAGAATTTGATTGCCCAACTTTCTTCATGACCGACTGTAGTGTTTTGCCTCTTGGCTTCTAGCATGATGGAATCACGATACAAGAATCTCTGCCAGATGTTCCTCACGTTTGCCAGTTTGAACTCTACTTCAGTCTCGTTGATACTCTAGTAACAGGAAAACTCACCATTAATCGAATGAGTTTGGCGTGTCATCAAGAGAAAATGTAATCACATGAGGATGCCAGTTTAACAATATCAACTAAGCACATACCCTCAGAATATTTATCAAATTTGGAATTTCTTCTTCACGTATCCGAACAGCAAAGCTATCGTAGTCGAGAACATTCTCATAGGGTAGGTAGATTCCATCCTAGAAAAGCAAACAGCAGAACTTCAGCAATAAGAACATGTTATGAGAATGTACCAATTGTCAAGTCATTTACTAAAAACACAATTCACGAGCCACAAGCTATGAAATGCTTTTGCAAGCAATGAGTCAAGTAGTGCTTAGCAGCTCGATCTAATCTTACGATGATGGTTTTCTTGATCTCATTGTTTAACAAAAAGAGTCAAAATTCTACCTGAATGACGACAGGGATGCAGCCTTGCAGTATACTATCTTCCATTCGACCACTCCACCCGTCTCCAGGCATCACCCCACAGAAGATGGAACTGGCTAATTCTTCATGATAATCAACTGCACGTATTGGTGTTACGACCACATCTTCTGCATGCTGCTTTCCATGTTTTCCTTCCTTGTTAGGGACTGATCCAAACTCCTCCGCCACTTTCTGCCTTATGCCCATGCTATATCTGTATACATCACCAATTGACCATCTGTCCCATCAAATATACTATACTACCAGATATGCTCCCTCCAAAACCATCATGTTTGTCAAATAGTGACAATAGAATCTATTTCATCAAGTTGCTTCAGATGAATATAACTTACGTAGCTTCAGGCCTTCCGTGTTCATAAGCTGGTCCTAAATTTCCATTAAAATAGAATAGCATCTTCCTTTGCTCACGAGGCCTGCATAAACATCAGAATACTTATGGTTAAATATTAAAGGATGAGAGTGGTGAAAGCTACAAAACAAACAAAACTCGGATCATCCAAGGAGTTTATAAGTGACAAGCATGTGCACCTAGCCCAGAGTTTGGCAGTTACAGAACGTTCATCAGGCACTTTCCACGCAGGAAGTACAAGATCTTTCTCTGGGTCAAAACATGGGTGATTTCCCCTTCTGTCAGGCGAAATGGTATTCCAGTTATCACCCCAATATGCTGTCGTTGAATGGTTATGCTTTGAGTTTGTGTTGCCCCAGTGGACTAACATCATACTGTTCCATATTTCCTTTGGGGCATAGCAAGCACCTTCATCCCATGAAAAGAACTGCCTTCAGAAACAGAGAGAGCATCATTAGCCTCAAGGAAAAGGTTTTTTTATAGTATGAGGGGGAGAGAGTCGATCTCTGCTGTTCCTCGGGAAAAATATTGGGAGTTCTACGCCAGTGGTGACAGCATACCCATATGTGATCTTTTCCCGATGACTGATTCCAGTAAGGATATTGCAGCATAATGTGCTCATATGCCCTCTTGTAGAAGTCCAGAGTGAATGAACTCCTCAATCCATGATGATCCTGAATTTCCACGAAATATTAGAAATAACAAAAAGCACAATTGTTGTTTCTCTGCAAATAAATGATCGCTCGAATGAGAAAATGTCAAATCTCCAGTTGAAGGAGGCATATGACATGTAATCAAGAAAATCACAGTTGCATCTTTACCTTCATGCTTAAGTGAGGAGCATCGTCGGCACGAGTTATAATACATGAATCAAGCACCGGGACAAAGAAAAAATCTGCTTCATCACCGTTTAATGTCCTGTGAGGGCTAGCTAATATACTTTCATAGATTGCCATCTGTGGATGGGGCACATTCAGTTAACTCACGCATCTAACAACAGAAATTTATCAACTTTTATCAGATGGATTGTTAATACCTGTGCGCCATATAGTTGGTCAGTCCACAATGTTGCATTTCTGCCATCATATATTCTGTTTACGCACTCGAACTTGAAATGACGTCCCTAGAATGATGAGCAAGTAAGCAAAAAAAAAATATTATTAATTTTACCATTAAAAGAAAAAATAGGGTGTGCTGATAAATATTACTTACTTCCAGGAGAAGGCTGTTGAAGTCAGGGGGCAAATCGTAGACATATATAAGAGGTCTTTTCTTCTTAACTACAGCATTGAGATTGACAAGATTTCCTGTGAGCCGTGCATCATCTGGAATATCAATATGCGCTGGTCTCAGCCACTTGGGCCACTCCGTAATGGACGACAAAACAGAAGGAATACTACAATCTACTCCATACCAGCCGTTTTCACACTGCAGCACATCATTATATGTATATAAAGAGTTAAAGGAGTACAATTTGGTGTCAAGACATTCCAATTGAACAAAAAACACATATACTAACATTTCTGTTTTGAGTCAAAATACAGATGCTACATGCATCTAAATATCTGCCTATTTGAAAATCAGACATGATACCATGCATGTTTGGGTTACAACACACAGAATCCATCAGATATTCCTTGCGTTTTGTCGATAATCCAAAATTGGTGAATATAGATAAATAAATATCATCTGAAAATTGTATGCTTCGCTTGCAAACTTCCAACTAATAATAACCAGATCCCAAAAAAGTTGGTTCCTTAGTCTGAGAGCTTTCCTGGAAATTTGAAAATTTTCGTAGGACCCTTATAAATTTCTCTTACTTTTCACTCTGCTATCGAACGAGGCTACAAACGTAATGCTTCGGCAATCAAGTGATCAACCATGAGGAGGAAAATGGGTGATGATCGATCATACCCGGCAAAAACCACCATGACAAAGTCCATGACCGGAACATTGATTAATGCACACACTTAAAACCGGATCCTCACAGAACCGGCCCCAAAGTCCATCATACTTGCAATCACATTCTTCTTTGATGTGGACCTTAGAAGAATAGGCTTCAGCAGGATCCACATTGCACCATCCTGGTTTACTACCATTCGTAGTGAAAATATCCTGATCAGCTACTGCCCAATCAGTCATACGTGGAGCGCCAGGTTCAGAAGGTGAACTAGAATATTTGCAATGCAGTTATGAGAAATAAAAGTAATCAGGTGATTAGAAATAATAGAACTGAAATATTAAGAATCTATGGAGCTTACTTTATTTTAAATCCACATGACTCAGGAACAGGGCGATTCGGATACTTTGTACCTTCTCCACAAAAGCACATAGCTCTAGATGTATCGCAATAAGCAGGACAAATGGACACAACCCAGCGCCCATATGGTTGCTTTTCTGATCCAGGATAGTTGCAGTTCAACTGCAGTCTCTCGGAACATCCTTGCCCTGTCTCCAAGAAGAACAATTGGCAGACAGAGTGAATAAAGTCTCTTGTGCATATCTTTTGGAAAAAAACAAGTCATGGACATACAATAGTTTTAGTAACCAAAAAAGCTCCATGAAGAAAAACGGAGAACTACTTCCTTTAAGACACGCAAGTTCACATAACATATGGACAAATTAATAGAACGAAAACTACCTAGAGGAAACAGGTGTTGACATGAATAAGGTCAAGAAAGTCTCACCACTAAATCCATGAAAGCAGCGGCATTGCCCCAAATCACGATTACAAATGCCTTGACCACTGCATTCATTTTTGCAGCTCGTCCCACCAATTTTCTGGTATAAATGTATGTACCGTAAGCAGATAAATCAACAAAAACTGGAACTCAAAATAAACATCCAATTTTGAGTGCAAAATCCGGTTTACTTTACCTGATCAAATTTATAGGTGGATGAAATTAGGGTAGATATGAATTAGTATGTTTCTTCAAAATTATATTATATACATCTAGACAATTCATCTGATCACAAATAAGATGCCAAAACAAGTCTAACAAAATCATATCAGATTGTCATACAATTGAGTACCTCGACAATTTCAACAGCCATTGTGTTTGAGTCACAGCCGGATAACCATCTGCCAATCTCAGCCTTCCATGGAGCACCACGGTAAGTCACAGCATTATGCAAGTCAGCTGGAAAAAGAACCCTTAAGTCAACCATTGGCCGAGGGTTCTGTTTAGAATAGTTCTTGATTCCTACATTTAATCCGATTCCCGGTTCATACTTTTCACCGACTTCAACGGATCCATTAACTGGAGACAAGAACTCTGGGCTTGTCTAAGCCTCAAGTAATCTAAAGAAGGGACAACTGGATACAGAAAAAGATGAACAACCGAAACCAACGCCAAAATTGAAGCAATAGAAGCAACCAGGGACCATGAGCAATTCCATTTCTGGATAGAGAACATGATCCCTACAAAACCTTCACCCCAATTTACACCAAAACAATGTTCTCCTCTTTCAATCAACCAGTTCTTGACAGACCAGCAACAGATTAAACCTTCTACTCCTCCTTCCCAATATCACAGTCCTACAAAAGTCCAACACAGCTATAAAGATCATCCCTTAAAAGGCGAAAACGACGAAGCAGATTAGCAAATCATAAATGCTTTCTAGTATAAGTCCAGAGATTCAAAATCCCATTTCATCAAGAGAAGTCATGCAGTTCTAAGCTCAACGTATCAGCTGAACAAATACAATAACTACATAACACTCAATGTACTAACATAGCATTCAGAAGAAAAGAAGGAACCTCTGCACAAAGTCAACATGGAGAAAAGTCCAGCCCAAGAACATCCAGCTATAGTTTTTTCCTAAAAGATGACTTTTTACACAGCCATGTCAATGGAATTCACTGATTTCCAATACGAAAACGCTTTAACTCAAGTAATACTACAAGAATTCAATACGGGCCACCGCAAGAACCATAAATTTAAACGCTGAAGAATCCAAAACAAGAGCCCAGTCAACAAGAACACACATGGAAGAACAAGACTCAGGAGCAAAATTCAAAGACTCTCATACACCCTTCCGCAAATTCATGCCATTTACAGAGACAGAGAGAAATTACCGACTGATAATGCAGCTAATTCTTAGTTTTCAGCTGAACCCAGATGTATAATCTACTAAAATACTCACATAAACTACTCTCTCTCTCTCTCTCTCTCTCTCTCTCTCATACAAGCCGCCAAGGTTTTTTGGCTGGAAAGTTTGAACAGAATATTACTATAATAATAATAACAACATTAATGAACAGTGAGATAAAACGATATTGACCAAGAATAAATTAGAGTGGATTTTTTAGTCTGAAGCAGCGAAATTGCCTTAAAAGTTTTTCCATCATTGCATATATTGCCTTCTTCCCATTAAATAATTTGGAAGCTGAGTTGTTTTCCAATTTAATGTTTATAGCAAATTATATTTATATATTCCTAAGTCATATATACAAGTTCCAAAAAGTTATGTTACAAGATTCTCGTTCATAATAATTGAGAAATTAGTTCTTGCATTTATTTATTTTTTTGTATAATTACGTCATTATGATGTTTGATGTAATTATACGTAAATTTATTGTTGTTGTTTCCGTTCAATAAATTAGTTAAAATTTACTAAATTTATTCATATAAAAAAAATAACTATAAATCCTACGATTAATTTATTATTAACTTGTTGCAGATCGCCAATGATATTAAATATAATTTATTAAAAAATAATAATTATGTATAATTATATCAATATTATAGGAGAGCACTTCTAATACTTTTTTTTTTTTTTTTGGGTCAAGCTATAAAATGGGCATCGAGAATAAAGTTAAATAGAACAGTGACTCGTTATTAATTATGATCAAGATCTGGGGTGGGGGGGGGGGGGGGGGAGGAATATGGATCTGACTAATAACACAATTATTTTACAGATAATATATTAAATTTTGTCATTTAAATTATGTTTCTTGTTATACTTTATTATCTAAATATTTTTTAATCAACTTATTATTTATTTTTGTGAAATTTGAATTTTGTTATATACTATCATTTTATGGTTGATTTTTCTGTCAGAAAAAAAAGAAAAAGAAAAAAGCACACCACATACAGTGCATATGTCGAAAAAATATCTCTACATTATATTTAAATATCACACGTGCATTGTATGTTATTTTTTCAAACAAAATAATCGACTAAAAAATATTAATATATGTCAAAATGCAAATTTTATAAAATTAAACTCGTAAATTAGCACAAAAATGGATAAATATCGAAGTATAAAAATAGGAAAAAATGCAATTTACTCCCCTGTGTTATAAAAAATAGAACAAAACACTCCCCTAAGCCCGATAGTGTATCACACTCTCCCCTCTTGCAATTGGGTATAATTTTTAACAAAAAAAATATATATATTTTGTATATTTTTTTAATATACTAATGTATATATATTTATTAAAGTATTATCTAATAATATATATATATATATATATTCTTTCTTCTTCATTTTTGCTGAAGCACCATCGCCGCCGCCGCCGCCGCCTCGCCCTCCCCGTGCCCCCCCCCCCTCATCCGCCCGCCCCTCCTCCTCCTCCTTCTCCCGCTCGCCCCCCCGCCCAGATCCGCCTCCACCGCCTCCTCCTCCTCTCTCCCTCCCCTCCCACTTAGCCTCCTCCTTCTCCCCCTCGTGCCCGCCCCCCTATTCGTCCAGATTCGCCAGCGCTCCTTCCTGTCCGCCGCCTCCTCCTCCATCTCTGCCGGCATCGATATATATACATATAGATATACACTATATCATTTTATTATACAAAAATTATATATATATAAATTTAATTATATATTATATATTATTTTTATTTTTATTTACTTAAATTTAAAATATTGATTTGAATTAGATAAAATTTACACCGTTGATTTATTAGTTAAATTTGGACATTAGATTGATCAAGATCCAACGGTTATTAAATAAAAATAAAAATATTATTTTAAATTTAAATTAAAAAAATAAAAAAATAAATAAAAAAACACACGTGTGATACACGAAACGCGTCAAGGGGTATTTACTCTATTTTTAATAACACATGGGATAAATTGCTACTTTATTTTTTACAGAGAAGTAAAGACACAGGGGCAAATTGCATTTAACCCTATAAAAATAAGTATAATTTAGACAGCAAAAAACGTAACAAGTGATGAGTTTGTTAGTAATGTTCATGTTAAAGTAGAAAATCAAGTAAGGAAGGGAATAGTCTTTGAAGAATCAATCATGAACATGGCATCATGCATTTATTTTAATCCTTCCAATCACATTTATTGTAGCATTTTTTTTTTTTCATTTTTCTCTATTTAAATAATCAAATTAAGTCAACACCTACTCTACTCGTGAAAAGTTTTAAAAAAATAAATAAAGATAATTACATTTAGATCCCTAGATATGATTTATTTATACAAATCATCCATTTTTTGTATAATTACAAAAACTACCACTAACAGTAAAAAATAAGGGTAATTTGTGTAATGATGCTAACATTTTTAGCGGGTGTCTGTATAATTTTTAAAATAAATAAGAAGTGATTTGTATAAGTGATAATAATATTTTGATGTATGTATTGTAATTATTTAAAAGATATGAATAATTTGTATAAATAGGCCATAAAATCAAGATGTGGAAATGTAGATTAGACTATTGGGTCAAGAGTTTGGTTTCTCAATGTTAGTACACTCTTATGGGCTACACAATTTGATTCTTTTAATTGGGCCAAAAATTGGGCTTGCCCATACTCAGTTGGGCCCAATAGGGAAGTATATGCAGCAGCGTACATACATCAGAGCGAGAAAAGAAAATTGAAATAAATAAGGAAAATTACACAGCGAGCGGAAAGCACTAAGGCAGTGCCGATTCACTTTCTCTGTGCCTCCGGGGGATACCACCGGCACCGCCGCAGCGACGCTTTACTATACGCCGTTGTTTGTTTTACGGCACAAGGATTTTGAAGAAGTGTTTGGATTTTCAGGAATTTGGAGGTTTTAGTTGGCCTGGATTCTGTTGATTGAGGTTCGGATTGTAGGTACAGTAGTCTATTCTTCTGTTTCATGCGATGAGCAACGAAAGGTTCGACCGGGAATCACGTAGTGGTGGAGCCTACGCCAGGAGTTTCTACTACGGCAGTTCTGATGATGATCATGTGGTCTATAAAAGAAAAAGATTCCACTATAAAGTTGAACAAGAAGTAGAAGCGCAAGAGACTGGAGAAGGAGAAGAATTTGGCGAACAGGAAGAGGAAGATGAACTCGCCGCGGAAGAAGGAGGAGAGGAAGGAGTAGAAGGGGAAGAAGAAGAAGAACTCGCCGAGGAAGGAGAAAATTACCGTGTGGAAAGTGATGAAGAAATTAGTTCAGCATTATCATCAAACAAACGGGTAAAGCGAATGTCCATTGATCGGCTAAGTGCATTGCCGGATTCACTGCTTGTTCGGATTCTCTCTTTTCTTGATATGAAGGAAGCTGCGATGACTGGTGTATTGTCGAAAAGATGGCAATTTCTCTGGACTGGCGTTCCGAGGCTTAAATTCTATGAGGGCAGTAACCGGACTGAGAAAATACGCAAGTTTGTGGCTTGGGTTCATAGGACCCTTGTTATTTGCAGCGGCCATCATTTGGAGACGTTTGAGATTGACTTCGGGTATGATAAATGCTTTGCTTCCGATGTTAATGTTTGGGTCGACTTTACCTTAAAAAATAAGGTGAAAGATGTCACATTGCTGTTGAATTCCAGAAAAGATTTGTATCTGCTGCCTCAGATGATGTATTCAAATTCATCCTTGACACGGTTGAGCGTGGAAGGGTGCATTGTATCTCCTAAAAGAACAGTTGAGTGGGGATCATTGACTACATTATACCTTGACAAAGTGGTGTTAAATGAGCAAGTAATTGAAAAGATATTGTCTGGTTGTCCTGCATTGTATGAGTTGGAACTAAATGCTTGCACGGGATTAAATTACTTGAAGATCGACAATCAATAGGATACTGGAAAGGTGAGAACTACGAAACCTGTCTGGAGATTTCAGCACCCTATATACATACGTTGCAGATCTCACTGCATCCTACAGGGAGGAGGTTGCGGCTTACAAATGTCACATCTCTTGTTCGACCTAACATTGATTCTGAAGTTGATTTGGATCCTGGCTCTGTGAAGTTGATCAGTTGTACAAAAGAACTTTTTAATTACCTTCAGCATGTCAAGGAGCTCGAAGTGGGATATGGGTGTCTTGAGGTTTGTATCCATGCTCTAGGCTTTCTACTGATTTTCTAACTACAGTTACTACACTACCTAAATATGCATCAAGGAACCTATAATTCATTTGAGCGGGCCTTGTGTAGTTTTCCTCTTTATGATTCAATATGTTTTTCTGGATATGGATGGTATTCTTTGTCAATTTGGAGTTTTGACTGTTTATTATATGTCCCAGGAGATGCATGGATTTGGAGTATTCTTATTCTCCTAACTTAGGTTGTAAGTACAACCAAATGATGGATGTTACGCTAACCCTGTGTATTCTTTATCTGTTTCATGTACATTAGGTCCTATCAATGTTGGCGGTAAAGGGCTGGCTGCTTCCACATTCTGCGTGTAGACGTTTGACAGTACATGCTTCAAAGGATGAACACAGCATTCCTGGAATTTTATGTCTGCTGGAATCTTCTCCATACCTCGAGACAATGGTCATATCATTACATGGGTTTTGCGAGTTTGGTGAGGTATATATCTTGTCACGTATGTATAATAAATGGCAATCCTTAGTTTGGTTTCTATGGCTACAACTTAACTTGTTCTTGTTAATTCTAAGAATATAGAATTACAGGATAAAACAACTAGCAGTTAAAGTTTAATGCTGGTTTTATATGGATCTAGATAGAAAACTTGGCTGCTAGATAGTTTGTTCAACGATCAAAATGGATCATGTGATGGAAGTGAGAGGTGAGGGCTTCAATTCATCGAAGAGAGAGACTGAGCATATCTACATGGGAATTTTCCAACATCTTCCAGTTACAATACAGAGCTTTAAATTGTAATATATCATACATGTATACTGAAAATTGATTTTATGAATTTTGCTTGCTCAACATTTATGATTTTCAAATAAGCACTGTTACCAAAAGTTGCTGGAGCGGAGGGCTGTTTCATTTTACAGGAAGCAGTAGGCCTTTGGTTTCCTGAGCCATCCCATCATCATCGAAATCTTTCATGTCAAAAACTAGTCCAAGAGTCCACCTCATACTCGTCAATGAAAATCACATAGACTTGGTTATTTGATGTTAGTTTTAGCTTATATATATTATCCTTTTTCTTTGTAGGACTGGGTCAATATCAGTCCAGCTGCATCATACTTAAAGAAGGTTGATTTGCAAAGCGAGTTATCGCATCTGAAGACAGTAAATATCACAAGCTGCGCAGACTCGGATCTTCCCAGTGAAGGTGTGCTAACTCTGGCACAACTTCTGCTTAAGAGAGCAAGGGTCTTAGAAAGATGGTGATTGATACCAGAAAAATTGTCACATCTTCATCAGCAAACGTTGCAAGTAACTATATCAGGATAGCTCAGATGCTGCTTAGCTACCCAAGATCCTCAACAAAAGCAGTAGTCCTACTCCGTTAGTCATCATGCGATTGCAACATCATCAGTGTCCCACCATTTTCATGGTTCTTTACATTATCATAGTACGTTACTTCTTTCCTACAACTTAGTCTTCGAGACATAATCCTAGACTATTAAACCGCAACATATTTATGGTAAAATGTTATTTTATTTCATGTTTACTCTTACTAGTGTTTCCAGCATATCATGTTTGCTTGAGATTTGAAACAGATACTCAATGTTGGGGATAAAGATGTAGTTTTATGTTACAACCTTAACATTTGATGTTGCCTTGGTTGACATTTTAAAGTTGGAGCAAAAAATACTTCAAATATGAGTATTTATTCATTCTTTTATTTAAATTTCACTTATTCCATTTTACAACATAAACACTTATTTATAGCATATACGTAACTTTCATAAATCTGCTTACATGTTATCAATGTGAATTCATACCGTGAAATTTTACACGGACAGAAAGATGGAGGCAATATGGGAACAAAGTGAAAGTGGTGGTTGAATAATTTGTTTTATCATTAACATCACATTCATGACCATTAAATAGACAGAAGAGAAGTGTTGTAATTTGTTGGTGTGGTTGGTTAACTGGTGAAGCTATTCAATGCATTGGGAGGTGTTGGTTAGCAGGTAACAATTTCTAAGTGGGAGCTGGACTTGTTTAGGTGCATCTGATTCCTACCAAGTACCATAACAAGCAGGGATAATTGTGCTCCTCTTTCTTGAGATTTGGTGTAATTACATCTAATTTTATTGTACTTAAAAAATTTACATTTAATACATTTGAGATATACTACCGTCTAACAAATAACTCTTTCAATTGGTGAAAATTCATTGAATCTGTTGAATTAAAAAAAAAAAAACTTAATCAAAACTTGTGTTTTTCATTTTCGTTGACTTACTACTGATTTTTTGCAAGTCAAACAATTTTTTTTGACTAAACTACACTTATAACGTTGAAAATATACATCCTCACATGCATTAACATGTGAGAACATATGAGTGTAATTTGGTTATAAAATATCTATTTGATTTGCAATAATCAAGTAATAGTCAATTATGTGAACTTTGATTAATTGAGGAATTATTCTTTAAGCAAATACCTTGAGTGTTAAATGTAATTTTTCAAACCACAGAAAAATTTACGTGTAATTATAATAAATATCAGAAGAGATGAGTGCAATTATCCCTACCGAGTAATTTTAAAGAAATTTCAAGCGCACAGTTATTAGCACTATAATATAGTTCCCATAATATGGAAATATTCTAAATTCAGGATAAAGTAATAGTATTTTTAGAAATTGTGAATGCAAAAAATAAAATCCAAAAGGCATTTATTTGTTCATTATCTTTTATGTATTTATAAATTAAAAAACATTTAAAAATATAAGAAAATTAGCTCGGAATTATATTTCATCAAACTATGTCCTCACCAAATCTTATGTGTAGCTCTAGTAATATAGCAATAATGATAATAAACAATGATGAAATTTAGGTATTAATAGCTTTGACTGACACCTACAAAACTAACTACACCAAATCTGCCAAATAAATGTTGTATCCACTAGTCTCTCATAATTAGGCGGCAAATGGTTCGAATGGAGTTCAACACATAATTATTTTGCACTATTATCGAATGTGAGAAATTCTGTTTGGATTTAGTTTGATTATTAATTTAATTGAATTCTGACAAATTTTAATTGAATCAAACATGAATCGAGTTTGAATTATTTGATTCTTTTAATATATTTTTATTATTTTTATACTGAAAATTTATTTAAATTTAGTTTGTTAAGTTTGACAGATCAAATTCAAACTATCTTTTTATCGAATAATTTAATTTATTTTTCACGTCAACATACAATAAAATTTATTTTTGATATAGTGATGGATTACTATAATTTCAAAATTTGATGAAGTTCGAATAGTCATGTTTCTCTTGCATAATTCTATTTTTTTCCGTATCAATTGATTGAGTTCATTTAATTTGAGCTAAAAAATAATTAAACCAGGAAAATATTTAATTTAATTTAAATATAATTTTTAATAACTTCATAATAAGAACGATAATTTATATATCTAATACATACTTCAAATACCAGTTAAATATATTTAACAATAAATTACAACGATCTCTCATGAAGTTTGACATAATTATGATATATTGAAAAATTATCAATACTCTATTAATTTTAATCATTGTCTAACAATTAGTCAAATTCGTTAATCTCGTTTAGGTTTTCATTCATTTTTTTTTAGTAAACTAACCAAAATGCCATGTGGACTAAATTATAATTTTTATTTATTTATTTTTTTTTGAATTTTTATGAATTAAGTGGATAACTTTTATATCTATTAAAAAATTACATAATTTCATCTAATATTAAGGAGTATTTATAATTTTTCAAACAACGAGTGGATTTTATAATTGGCTATTACGATGATATATTATTAGACGATCGTTAATTATATAGGGTATTTATAAATTTTTAAATAGAAAAACAGTATTTTAATTATAATAAGTTTTAGAGGAAGCTGTTGTAATTTATAATAACTAGACACTGTGGCACGCACTATTTTGCGTGCGTAATATTACTAATGTTTTATTTTATTGAAACTCATAATTTATTTTATATATTAAATTATGTTATTGACTTGCAACCTTACATATAAAAATTGGTGATAACCTGTTTTGATGCATTTAATTGTCAATACATTATACATATTTTACTATAATTAAATTAAAATTAAAACTTTGTACAATATATATTATATTAGTAACGATGATTATATTTACATGCAAAATTAATACTAATTTATTGTGTTTAATTTAATCAACAAAAAATTAAAACAAAAGTGGGTAAATTGTGAATATAGTAATTTAATGGAATTAATTTTTTTAAGTGAGGTGATTGATTAGTTAATTTAATATAAGTTGAGAAGTTAAATAGGTTCTATTAATGGAAGAGCATTTTTTGTATTTTAAAATTTTAGTGCAGTGGTATGAAAACTATCAATTTGAGTCTATAAATCCCATTTTTTTTATAATAATATAGATAATAATAATAATAATAAAGAGAGATTTGATTTTATAGTAACTTGGTTTGTATCGAAGACATGATTATACTTTAATTTACTTAATTATCAGTTTGTCACGCTGTCCGTGACTTGTACGGTACAACTCCAATGCATGCTGCCCTGACCCCCACGTAAGCCTTTCTCCTTCACACCCACATCTCTCTATCCAGTTCTTCTACCATACTAACTACTTACTCTCTCTCTCTCTCTCTCTCTCTCTCTTCTCTCCGATTCTTTGCCTGCAAGAAATTAAATAAATGAATTAATGCTGCGCCTCAGCATGATATAGAGCTGCTGCAGCTCTACTATCCTCTCACGGACCCAAAAGATTGATTGTTTCCATAATTATAAATCCGCAGAGATATATACGCATTATCATAATCTGTTCACGAATTGGAATCTTGATATTGTTTCTGCACATTTTCCCAGATTCTTGGCCTGTATTTGTTGCAGCAGCTACCCTCTAGTTTCTACGCTATCTCCTGCAAGGAATTGTGGCCCAAAATCTGAAGTTTTCTGGGGTGTATGCGTAGATATACCCGAGTATGGCGATTGCAGCCGCGATAGTGATTGTGCCCTTGGGTGTTCTCTTCTTCGTCTCCGGCCTCGTGATTAATTTCATACAGGTTTCTGCCTTTTACAGCATATGCATGAATTTGGATGGTTTGAAGATTTGGATTTTGATTTATCGAGTTCATTGTGAGCTCAAGGCTATTTGTTTGGGGGTTGGATAACTGAAATGATTTCGTGTGGTTTTATTTTGCTTGATGTTCTATGCTTAGTTGCTTGCTCTTAGTTTTCATTTTGAGTTTTTGTTATTTCAGACTTTATTTAATTTTTAAATCGAAATGTGATGGATCCTTCTTCCAAATTTCCAGGCAATATGTTTTTTGCTAATCAGACCGCTGTCAAAGAAGACATATAGGAGGATAAACAGGGAGGTGGCAGGATTGTTGTGGCTGGAACTTGTGTGGCTGATCGATTGGTGGGCTGGTGTTAAGGTGAACCTATTGATAATTTGTGGTATTATGCTGTAATTAGAAACATTCTGGTTCTTCAGACATATTATAGCGCAGTATAAATGTTAGCCGTGGTCTTGATTTGTCACTTTCATCTGACTCATCTGTCTCATACCCCACTGGTAATTTGGTTGCAGATTGAATTGTACACTGATTCTGAAACTTTTAAGTTGATGGGTAAGGCCAAAAATTTTGCTTATAGACGTTGTTTTGCTTGTGACTGGAAATTTTGATCTTGCTTGAGTTATTTATACTTTGCCGTCCTACCTTTTCCAGGTAAAGAACATGCACTTGTCATATGCAATCACAAAAGTGACATTGATTGGCTTGTTGGATGGGTGTTGGCTGAGGTTTGCTTTCTGCTCGATGCTTCTTTTCATCGAGTTACTTGTTACTGCAAATCTCTGTATCATCTCTACCCTTGTCACATATCATGATCACCCTGTGCAGAAAATAAAGTTGGTCGTCTTTTGGTATACTAAGCTAAGCAAGAGTAAATGCAACTTGTTTCTTTACGTAGTGAACATCAACAAAGACGTGCTTATCTGGAATTGGAATATCTAGAGACATGATTGGTTATGGCAGATGCACACATCATTATGTTTATATTTTTGGTTGAGTGTTTATTGTCCCCTTAGTGAGGCTGGGAGTGGGCTAGGCATGTAGCAGAATGCATAAACACATAGAATGTAAACGAGGTTCGTCGCTGTATCTGTACTCACAGACAAAGCAACAAAAATGGGATAAAAAAATTGAAATATCTGACTTCTCCTTGCTTTCGCTGACTGTTTAGTGTTGTTATTACTTTGAATCTTCTGTTAATTGAATTTTGGATCCTCTAATGACAGCGATCAGGTTGCCTTGGTAGCAGTTTAGCTGTTATGAAGAAATCATCAAAATTCCTTCCTGTAAGTGGCAAATATTGAACTTCTTCTTATGGCATTACAGCTGAGACTTTCACTTTCATCTTAAATCCATTTCTTCTTGCACAGTTACTGAATGCATAATTTTAGTTGTCTGCCATTAAAATACAAGAAGTTTGACCCATCAAGGACAACTTAAATATACCTGGCCACATCTGATAGTTCCTACTCCAGTCTTGTTAACTATTGCTTTTAATTATGAAGGTGATAGGATGGTCCATGTGGTTTTCTGAGTATCTCTTTCTAGAGAGAAGCTGGGCAAAGGATGAAAGCACCTTGAAGGTATTGTTTGTTAGAATATTTACATTAAATCCTATTTCAAATATTCTCATATTCTCTTTTGCTTTGGTTTCTGGTTTTTGTAGCTGTCATAATGTATGCTAGTGTTAACTCCGTTAAAATCCATTCCAGTCAGGACTTCAACGGCTAAGGGATTTTCCTCGACCATTTTGGCTGGCACTTTTCGTTGAGGGTACTCGCTTCACGCAGGCAAAACTTTTAGCTGCTCAAGAATATGCATCCTCGGCAGGGCTACCTGTTCCAAGAAACGTCTTGATTCCTCGTACTAAGGTTACAAATTGACCTGCTTCTACAGTACAATACTTGCTTCTGTTGCCTGTGCTGAAGCTCCATGTTTATTTAGGAACTTTGTAATTTTGACAATTTAGGACACTTCAGCTCTTCGACTAATCTCTCCATTGATATTTAATCTGCCTTGTGGTGGTATCTAGTTTTAGTAGTCCTGCAAATGGAGGATTCACATCTTTTCAAAAGTTTTATAGATGAAACAGCATCTTTGCTATCAGAATAGCTAGCTTGGTGAAGTTGCTTGTTTCTTGTTTTTATTTCCCTTGCTAGGATGGCTCCACTTGAAAGTAGAATCTGGTTAAGCAATTGCTGTTCTTCTGCGACGAAGTAAATTAACCTTTTTTGTTTCCCCCCTGCTTACATGCATATTTTGATAGATGGTCATTGAACCAAATTTTTCTGTGTTTCCGTTATAGTGCTACAATATTTTTGTCCCTCAGGATTGCAAACTTTTTTATGTGCTAGCAATATTTAGATTTTAACATCAGTTGCAATTTTCAGGGTTTTGTTACTGCAGTAAGTCATTTGCGCTCATTTGCTCCAGCTATCTATGACGTAACTGTTGCCATTCCCAAAACTGCCCCTGCACCAACCATGCTAAGACTCTTTAAAGGGCAATCTTCTGTGGTAAGCCTGCAAACTATCACTCAGAACCCAGTCTCAAATTTGTCAACGTTTTGGTAACTATACGGAAATTGGAGGTGATTGTTGCGGCTTTATGCTTATCTGCATGGTGTTACAGATTTTATATTCCCTCAAGTATAGATTTAAAGGTAACTGCAGGTGACCAGATCAACTGCAACAAAGGTTATCAAACGAGATCTAGGATGTGTTTGAAAATTTTCTTTCTACATGAAATTGCAGCAGATTATAACAATTTGCAGTTATAGTAATGAGCGTTCAGACTTGAATGGATTTGCTTATTTTATTTCATGGAGTAATATTGCTATTTTGTTGTCATAAAGAAAAATTGACTACTAGGAAACCAACAAAAATAAGATGATATGCTGATAATTCGAGAATTTCTTAGGTGCATGTCCACCTCAAGCGACACTTGATGAAGGATTTGCCAGAAACTGATGAGGCAGTTGCTCAGTGGTGTAGGGATGCCTTTGTTGCCAAGGTGCACCATAGTCATTGATGTCTATTATTTACCTTTTCTCCTAAATATTTTGGGGTTGCAAAAGAGTATTCAATAACTGATCGTTTTACGATTGCACTTTTCCAAAAGAGTATCTGGTGTTGATCGTTCTATGATTGCATTTTGTCCACCCAGGATAAGTTATTGGACAAGCATATTGATGAGGATTCCTTCGGTGAACAACTACAAGACACTTCTCGCCCCGTGAAGTCCCTTCTGGTAAATTTCTTCGCTAATCTCTTATTCTGTATCAGATTGCGCCTCTGCATATCAGACAACTATGAAAGCCTTCTTGCAATAACAGGTGGTCTGTTCTTGGGCAATTTTGCTTATCCTGGGAACCTTGAAAGTTATCCAGCGTTACTCTCTTTTATCTTCACGGAAAGGCGCCGCCTTGTCAGCCATTGCTTTGGCTGTCGTTACGATTCTTATGCAAATCTTGATCCAATTCTCGCAATCGGAACGATCAACACCTGCCAAGGTCGCACCATCAAAGTCTAGAAATGGGGTAGAGCCCTCACGAGCTAACTAGACAAGATAAACAGCAGTAAGTACACTGTATTTCTGGAACAATAGAAATCAATGGCCTTATTACCAGTCGCCTTTCTTTCTGGCCAAATATGTATCGTGCAGTGTGTTTTGCTGCTCATTTACACAGTAACTTATTACGGTAAATCTGCCTGTGCTTGAACTTTATGTACTAAAACGGACTTCTTTTTAACTCTGATGTGATGAGGTATGAAAAATTATTTCTTGAGAAAGTCATTCTATAAGTAGTAAGAAATGGTAAAATTAGGCAAAATAATCTCAGCCATAAATTCAGATTTTCTATTGAGTGAGATTCATCTCATAGTAAACTATTGATAAGTGGATCTAATGCTTTGCGGGAAATGAAATCAATTTATTTCTTGGATTCAAATAATTTTAAAATATGTTTTTTTAATTAATATTAATTGTTGTGCCACATCGTTTCTGTTTGTATATATAAATAATATGTTACGCTATAAGATGTATTATAAATAAGACTAAAATATATAAATTAATATATATATTAAAAATTTTAAGTAAGAAAGAAAATAAAACTAATTTATCTGTGAATGTAAAATTTTAAACATTGAATAAGTTAGTTATCTGCATTTTTTATTTTACAAAAATTTGATGCAGATGGTGTTATTAATTATTGTTTGTGAGTGTAAAGGTTTTTTCTTTTTTTCTTTTCGTATATTAGTATAGACACACATATATCATATATATTCATCAAATGTGTGTGTGTCTATATATATATATATATATATATATATATATTATAATCGACAACTCGCTCCCGCACAAACTCTGGGCGACAACAAAATAGCCCGAGTAGTCTGGCCAATGTTGCCGCCGCCCAAAGTAAAAGGGGATGACGTTAACATCAACTATGGATGCAAGGGCGACCTCCGCCTCCTGATCTGGGTGATGGTAGTAGTCAACTCCTTTGAGCGACCGCGGTCGCAGAAAGGCCATTTATGGGGGAAGAAGAGGGACGATTTTTTTTTTTTTTTACTATTTATTTATTTTATTGTATGTATGTTTGTTTTTATAAATTTTACACATACATAGATTATACAAATAAAATAAATATGAACCATTGTTTTGATAAAAAAAAAATATATTTTTTATATTACATAATTAAATAAAAATAATTTGATTTTTCATAAATTAAAAAAAAAATAATAAAAGAGTATAAATTTTTGTTTTAAATACATAAAATGTAACTTTTATTTAAATAGTATTTTAATATTAAATTGATATATTTTATAATAAAATAGCTTATTAAAGCATATTAACCTAAATAATAATTTAATTTAGTTACTAATATATATTATTATAATTGCTTTTTACTATATTCCATAAATAAATAAATAAATTATTAAAACATATTGAAATTAAATAGAATGTCGAATAAAACGGATCAAATATATATATACATATGCATTAAAATATATTTAGACTAAATGATAATTTAAATTAATCAATAAGATATAATTTGTTAACATATATTTAAATGTCGAATAAAATGGATAAAAATGAACATTTGTACACTTAAATCAACCCCGACTAATACCAAAAACGGTGCCCATTTTGCCAATATTCTCGTGTCAATTCTTACTCGGGGTGAGGTTTTTGTTGTATTCTGAGTTATTTCACCAAAACAAGGGGGTGTTTTGCAATTTACCCTTATTTCTTTTTCGTGCACTTATAATTGGATTCAACTTTTTAATAATTTTGTCTTTCCTAGTGTAATTTGGACTCCTCTATTGTTAATATTTATATCAACTCACGAGTACAAAATTGTTGTGTTTTTCTGTAAACAAACTATCATACTTAATAACAACCGAACGAAATTGTGGGTAACCATCAAATAACAATTCAACCAATTATTTTCCCAATTTAATAGTTAAAAAACCAAGAACCGAAAATACCTTTAGAATTCTGTCTAAAAATTTAGGATTTAAGTTTCAAAATTATGATAATTTATCAAGATAAACAAGAACTATACAGATAAAATCAAGAAGTCAATTGGAGATTCACAAAGCGGATGGAGCTCTAGTCCACTATCCGAGAATGTTGTTTCGGGCTCTAGTTAATTACTTTCGGGATATCCAAATTGATGATTGAAGTTTTAAGCCCTTGTTGGAGTATGTTATTATTGAATTATCAGTTGTGATAAAAATTGAGATATCTCAATGGGTGGTCCAATTAAAGAATCGAAAGAAAAAACGAGACGAGGACCGCGAATGTTAGAAGTCTAAATTGTTATCAGAATATATTATTTCAAGACCTATTCCTGATCTTGATGCATTCAAGTTTGATCATATTAGTTTTGATATATTCTTCAGTGACGTTCAACATGATGACGATTAATGTATTATGTTATATTTTGTGTAACACGTAACTTTGAAGATGGAAAATAATTATTTTATTATTTCTTTAATAATTACTATGTTACTTAAAATATAATTGAAAACTATAATTTTCTGTATTTGTTTGAAATAAATTAAATCACAATGACTTTCATTTTTATTTGTATACGTTTAATTAAAATGGAAAATTTAGCTCGATAAATTTAATGTTTTTAATCATATTACCTCTTAATTTGGACAATGATAACTAAATACTTAAATAATTTCCTTGTAAAATAGTTGAACAAACGTAGACAGCCCAATACTACGTTTTTTAATGGAATTCAAATCCACGATCCTATGTCACTTAATCCTCAAACTAAATTGACATTTACTTAATTATATTATATATACTTAACATGATATTAATAATCGAAGAACTAATAATAGTGAATTATTATTATTTTTCATAACTAATAGTGAAATACTTTATTATAATGAATTAGTAGCTATGGCATGCAATATTTGTGTATAGATATAATCAGATAAATGTGACACAATTTTTAAAAATATAAATCAATATATGATTGAAAGCAGATCAAGTGATTAATATCGCAGTACATTGACAGTTAAAAAACAATATACGTAGATAATTTAAAATAAATATATAATTATATCAAGATAAATATTTAATAGTATAATTGATATTTACAATTTGATAGGACGAGATTTACAGTCATACACGGTGAGTTCTGTGTTACGAATAGTTTTTATTTTTTATTTTTGTTTGTATTCGCACAGAAAAAACAAGGTTTTAGTTTCGGAAAAAGAATAAAACTTTAAATTGAATAAAAGCTATTATTAAAAAAAAAAAAAGGACTGTAAAGGGCAAAAAAATTGGAGGAGGAGGAAAGTAACGGTCATTGACATATTGTATAGGCCAAAAAATACATACATATAAAACATATATTTGTAGGGTTTTGTAAAACCCTGGTCTGCTTTCTGAGTCATCTTCTCCACTCTAATAAAGAGGGCTAGCACCGCAAACGACGCATACGCCCAAGGGAAAGGAGGCGGTCGGCGTTTGGAATCACCGGAGATTCGGAACGGCGAGCCATGGTACATGATTCATGTTATTCCTATTACGCTTAGTTTTTGGTTTTTTTTTGTCAGTATTAAACATTACGTGGAAAGAGTAGGCAGTTTTCGGATTGTGGAATTAGAACCGTAGAGTTTGTACTGGAAACGCTTGCGGTTGAACTTGTTACATCGACGATTCAGAATGAAGAATTAAAATCAAGTTCGGGGAAAAGTAGGGACGTTAGAGTTACAATACCGTGTGTGTTTGTGGGAATCAACCTCGGCGGGTTGCAAAAGGGGGATTTGATCTGACGGCCGGGGTGCAAGCGGTTAGGAGAGAGGGAAATTCAGCCGCCAGTATATAGTTTGCCTTCTTCTGTTTCTGGCAAATTTTCAGTTTCCTTTATTTCTAGCGTAATTGAGTCATTGCTGGTTATCAATTTTCAGCATGTTTCAAGAACTTGTGCCTTACCTAGTTTATTTTTTGTGTTCGATTTCAATCCTTTAATGCTCAGTTTTCTCCATTAACTTTATTGTTGGATTGTTTCAGAACTTAGGTAAATTCTGTATACTTCCAGTTTCTGTGATTACATATTTGGAGAAACTAAAACTTTCTATTCTTCTGGATTTAGGGATACATCTCCAATATCGGCAATAATTTTATTTTTTGCTTGCGAATATTATTCAGTAGTTGGTTTTTAATATTTAGCTGTTATTTATTTAGGCTACAACGGAAGTTGTCGAGGCGGTGCGATTCGGGTTCATGTCTGATGAAGAGGTGAGGAGGCACAGTGTTGTTAAGATTACGAATCCCAATTTGCTTGACATACTGGAGAAGCCAATTCCCGGTGGACTCTATGATCCTGCAATGGGACCACTTGATGAAAATTCTCCGTAAGTATATTTCTTCTCAATAGAGGATATTTTTTATGACAATATACTACTAGCCTGGAGGTTTTGATGCTTATATGACATGTTATAGCCTGTGCCATGCAGATGTAAATCATGCGGGCAGCGTGCATACCACTGCGCTGGTCATTGTGGGCACATTGACCTTGTTTCCCCTGCCTATAACCCATTGCTATTTAATACGTTGAGTAATCTTTTGAACAAGACATGTTTCTATGCTTTCAATTTCGAACCAGCAGAAGAGAGGTAAGCCAATGTGGAGATTGCCATCTTACTTATGGTACTAATCTTGCTTTTAGGACTTCATTTCACTCCTCAAAGTATTGTTTTTTTGATTCAGGTGGAGAATTGTGTTTCTCAATTGGAACTGATTACAAAGGGTGACATTGTTGGGGCAAAAAGGTTGAGTATGCGACAAAACTTACAAGACAAGAAAACTATGGACTGGGTCTTATCAGATGATATAGTTGATCCGGAGGATAGTCAAGGGAGCCATACATCACATTCTTCAGGAATATCTGGTGATCAGAATCACTATGAGCACAATAGTCAGGCATGCTGGGATTCTTCTCAGCTCACCGAAGCTATGTCTGTTCTGAATGTTTTTGAAGAAGAAAGGAAGGAAGTGCAAGAGCTGCGAATGCAACAACCCAAAGATCAATAAACCAACTTTTGGATGGTTTCATGTGGTATGTTTGATCTGACTGAACAAAGAAAAACCCTTAAGGCTGAAAGGTTCTCTAATTGAACTTCTTAGAGGCCTGTTGCGTTGGAGAATTTAAACTGTCATGGAAGGTCTCCAGTTGAACTTAACTTATTAATTGTAAGATCCTGAGTAGTACTACTATAATAGCTGCCTCGACTTTAATGTCCTTCCTCCACGATCCAAATTACTCATTAGATTTCACAGCCATTAGAACCATTTGGATGTTATTATGTCCATATTGTTAAATATGTCAAAGGTTCTTTTTTGTCTTTAAGTATGTGCTTAAGAATTTGGTGTTGTAAACCAAAGTCTGAAATGTAAAAACATTGAATCTTGATTTGTCGCAACTAATTAAGATAATTAATCGTTATGCTAAGGTTACTTGCCCTACTTGAAGCTTAACATTGAACTGCACCAGTCAAGTTCCAAAATTTGACTTTGAATTTATCAGGTGGTGGTGGTGTTGTCTCTCTCTCTTCTCTCTCTTCTCTCTCTCTCCGTGGGCATGTAAAAATTGACACGTATGTGGGAGCAAAAATGAACAAAGAATAAGCTTCTCTGCCGGAATGTAGTTCGGAGATCTCATCAACAATTTGAATTAGAATGATTTGCAGCTGAGATGATTTTATTATTCTGCTTTCCATTGCCTTGAACTAGATTCATAGTGGCAAAATGCATGAAAACTTTCCTGCATGATGCATGACAGATATAAAGATAGGGAGATACTTAGTCCTTTCCTTTTGATGGGGAGGTATCAACTGCAAAACAGATTGAACCAAAAGGCTGGCAAGGGGAACTCCTAGTTTGCTTGTGAAGAAATAATCAAAGTTCATTAGAGTTACATGTATTCATCAAGATGTCTGATGGATGAAGTGATACAATTGTACTGTTTTCCGTAATGCTAATATTTTGTTCTAGTTTCTAATTCTTCATTGTGCTGCCTAACCTCTTTATACAGAGTGGCCTATCTGATACTCAGCTCCGTTCGAATGCCATCCGAAGAAGCAGGTTGGATGTGGCACACAGTGGGGGAGGTGAGGAGAGGCCTTCATCTGAGGTGGTAAATGCTAGTGACTATTCGTGGAAGGATGATTCTGAGACAGTTGAAGCGAATTCCTTTATTGCCACCTCTGATACCCTTAAAAAGTCTGGCAAGAAAGGTGTAAATCAAGCAAGAAATCAGGATCTGGAGGAGCCAAATAATTATTTTTCAGGACCTCTTTTACCATCAGAGGTGGCTTCAGCAGCTCTTAATTCTCAGACACTTGTTTAACCATATAGTTTTTGTCTGCGATGATTTGATCTGTTATTGAATTTATCATAGGTTAGGGATATTCTGAGGCGTTTGTGGGAGAATGAAGCTCCTCTTTGCTCATACATGTGTGATATTCAGCAGCAGCAACGTAAACTTTCTGGAAATGTAGCTGGCTACTCTATGTTTTTCTTAGAGTCTATTCTTGTACCCCCAACAAAATTCCGGCCTCCAGCCAAAGGTGGTGATTCTGTAAGTGTTAAAGAACATCCTTTCAACAGTTGTTATGTGACTTGCATCTATGATCTTTGTTTCAAGATTGAAAGTATGCTATCTCTTCTATTTGCTAATTTTTTTAACATGATTGCATGTTTACCTTTAAAATAATTTTTTTATTCTACAGAAATCGGACTTTCTCTCTTTCTCATTGTTCGTCGTCGTATAGTTAGACGTTATAGAGACTGAGAAACATTCTTATAAAATGTTAAATATTTTCCAGAGATTCGCATTAGTGGTTCTGCCTGTTTATTGTGTCCGCAGTCATTATTGTGATTTTCCCTTCAGGTGATGGAGCATCCTCAAACGGTTCTATTGGGGAAAGTGCTGCAGTCAAATATCGCTTTAGGAAATGCTCATGTAAACAATGCTGAGCGTTCAAAGATTATCAATCGCTGGATGGATCTTCAACAATCTATCAATGTCTTATTCGATAGCAAAACTGCAAATAGTGAGCCCGTTCCCCTGGTTTTTGCTTTTATGAGTGCTCTTATCCTTCTTAAACAATGTGCATTTGTTGTTACTTCAGTGTTATTTTCATTTTGATATGAAGTTTTGGCTAAGCTTTCCTGTCCAAGCCAAAGTCTTTGAGCAGTTTTCCTATATTGAAAAAATATATGGAATTAGTATATTTGTTCTAGGAGCAAAATGCTGTAGGCAAGAGGTTCTTGTGCAGATATTAACTGAACTGCTACTGTTTCTCGGGTGACTGTCGTAAATCTTGGTTATCTATTCTGCACTATGAGATGCAACTTCTGTTTCCTTACGGTTCCTCTTTCCTGTGTTGAACCATAATTTCTTATTACTTTGGTTCAATGGGTTTTAGTTGCAAGAGAATTGCTTTTCTTAACTCTGAGTTGTGTTCCTCTCTATATTATTATGGCAGGTCAAGCTCAAAAAGATGGTACTTCTGGAATTTGTCAGTTCCTTGAAAAGAAAGAGGGTATTTTCCGTCAGAAAATGATGGGCAAAAGGGTTAATTTTGCTTGTCGGTCTGTTATATCTCCTGACCCTTACTTGGCAGTCAATGAAATTGGAATTCCTCCGTACTTTGCTTTAAGATTAACCTATCCAGAGGTACACATGAAAGATCTCCTTCTGCATAATTAGTATGTGGAATGTCTAGACTGTCTCGTATATGAATGTGTACCAAATAGATGACATTCTTTGCTTACTGTAGTGGTGGGATTACTAATGAAAATTGTGCCTTAATGTAGCAGATATGTGCCCGTCCGTCTTATACGTATTTAGTATTTACTCAATGTGAGGATCAAAATGTTGTGAATTACCAGCAAATTTGTACCAATATTTTGTGCATAATTCATGTCACTATTTGAAAGTGAAATTACGCTGCCCATATACAGAAAATTTTGTGGTCTTTTTGCTATTGTGGATAAAAAAATTGAAATAACGTTAAAAATAGAGATAAAAATGATGCAATTTTGAAAAAATGAGATAGCCATCGTTTTAGAAATAAATGCATGCTTTTACTACATTGCTTATTAATAAGGTTAAGTTTTCTATGGTAAGTCTATCTCCCTGCAAAGCCTGGAATATGTATAATTTTCAGTGACAAAACAGTTATCTTTAGATTTTGGATGAGAAAATTCCTTAGAAGTGAGCAAGCTGCATGCATGATTCCAGGGTATGCCTCTGCGGATCTTTTGAAGTAAAACTACTCAATTTGGATGGTCAGGGCTTCCAATGATACAGCATTGTTCTGTTTGCCATGCTGGGGAGCTCATGTGTTTTATGATCCCAGGGTATGCCTCTGCGGATCTTTTGAAGTAAAACTACTCAATTTGGATGGTCAGGGCTTCCAATGATACAGCATTGTTCTGTTTGCCATGCTGTGGAGCTCATGTGTTTATGACAAATATTAACTATTTAATTTGAAATGCCATGTGGTTAATAGTCGATGAAAAAATCCCTGCCTGCTGCATTGGAGGCTTTTAATGCAAGCAAGTTGGTCCTTGCTGGGTTCTGGGGTTCTGGGATTCTGGTCATGGTGAAAGTAAGTAAACCAGGCCATGTCCTTTGGCCTCAATGGAAACTATCCTTATTCTTCAGATCTGAACACTGATTATTAGCGTGTATAAAAGGATTAGGGTGGCATATCTATTTACTGTATGGTTTAAGAGTTTATATGTGTTTAAGTAACTTCTATTGTTCTAATTGGGGTCATGCCATTTGAGTCCAGTCCAAGTTTTAATGAAAAATCCCAGAAGGATGAACAAAATTCGGACTCTTGCAGCACTCTTAAGTTTATTTCCTTTAGGCCTATTCAGTTACTCCCTATGAATTAGCTGGTATTCTGGTGGGCAGATCCAACAGCACTGAAGTTACCCCGCTTATGTAATAACAGAAACATGTGACTACCTTTTCCTGAGGCACTGTATGGCACTTTGGATGTTATAAAAATGATTGCATTCTTTGTGTTTCTTATCTCAGTCATTTGATATATATTCTATATCAGGTTGTTCTCATGTTATTCCCTATATATTACAGAGGGTTACTCCTTGGAATGCTGGAAAATTAAGAGGTGCTGTAATTAATGGCCCAGAAATCCATCCTGGAGCTACTACTTATGTTGATAGTGTATCAACAGTGAAATTGCCATCAAGCAAAAAGATGCGTGTTGCAATATCTAGAAAATTGCCTTCTTCGAGAGGTTCACAATCAGGGAAGATCAATGAGCTTGAGTTTGAGGGCAAGTTTGTGTATCGCCATCTGCAGGATGGGGATATTGTGCTTGTAAATCGGCAGGTACGTGAAATGGTCCATTTCAAGCAAATGATTTTATTTGTATAAGTATTTTATCTATGTCTGAAATATACTTCACTTAGATTAAGAAGTTGTAGTTGTTTATTTCTCAATCAGCTTAATAATAACCTCATTATGTCTCTAAAGTTCAAATTGGGGGCATAAATTGATGTAACCCAGACAAGACTGAGAACTGGCAATGTGGCACTCTGGCCACCTTGAAGTGCGTGCATCCTAGCGCACATGTGAATTTTCTTTTTTCTTAAGTTAGAAGGTTATCCCTATTTTCAATCTTCAATTTTGTCCATAGCCTCTGTGGTCTATCTTTTTTGACTTGCTTTCTGGGGTGCCTCAGGTCAAACTGTTGCTTGAGATCCCTGAATGGCTCAAGGTCTAATGAAACAATGTCATTTGAGTTATAGTTGATGTAGATGTTTTTATTTTTCCTCTCATCACTGCACTGGGATCACTTTTTCCCTTGATCATTAATAATAAATTATGAATTTAGCAGTCTTAGATAAATGCAATAATGATTTTATACGGAATCTTAAAATATAGATATTTCACTGTTAGGCCATAATTGGTACGTAGGAATGGGGTGGGAATAGAATTGGCATTCCCAGTCCATGTGATTGGTATAAGTAAGTAAAGGAAGTGATGATTTTGGAGGAATTCCTATTCCCTTAAGAAGGATTGATGATTTCATCCCCACACCATGGTATTACCTATTCCGAACAGGTGGGGAATGATTTTTTTTTCCTTGTAAAATGTTAACATCTTTATTATTATATTACTATAAGCATAAATATTATATAATAGCATATATACTACCGTTGTATGTGTATTTTCGATATGTATGCTAAAGTATGTAAATAATGAGTATTATTAAAATAATTTAAATATATGAAACATTCAATAATATATATTATAAATTTATAATTAATTTAAGATTTCAAAATAATATTTCTTATGTAATAAGACGCAGCGTAGTTGTTGTTGTTGTGTTTTTTTTTTTTTTTTAATTTTCATTATTTACATAACATATAAATGAGTAATTTGTAAAGTTTTGATTCAATTCCGAATCAATTCCTTTTTTCTTTCCTTTGGTATACCTAACATAGGAATGATATGCCAAAATTATTCAATTCCTGAGTTTAGTCTATTCCCCCAAAATTCATTTCTACATACCAATCATGGCCTTAGTGTTGTGATCTTACTTTTTAGAAAATTTTTATTATTCAGTTCTGTGTGCCTGGATTAGACTTTGAATTCATGTTTGTTTGTTTTAATTAAAGTGAAATTGAACATGTTCGTTTACATGTATTCTCATTGAAAATATATTGATTTGACGTCACAGATCAATATAAAACACAATTTCATTAACTAATCCAAACAATATTCTCATTTAAGACGAAAACCTGTATAAAATTGAAAACACATATTTTCTATTGAAAACTGAAATGAAGACACAAACAGGTTCAAGCTTCTTTCCTTGCAACACTTTCTGTGGTACTCGTGTCATGATACTTCTCATTTTGTCTTCTCATCCTAAAATGAGAGAACAAGGCCATGCTTCTTGTCTCAATAGTTTGCTTGACCAATTATTTTTAGTTATTCTCCAAAAGCACTTGTATTTGAGATCATGTTGCATGGTGACTATTGTTAAGTATGCATTATGAAGCTGCCCCGTACTACTTAGCTGCTACTTAGTTTGATCCTTTTTGTGAATTTCAGCCTACACTGCACAAACCAAGCATAATGGCTCATGTTGTTCGTGTATTAAAAGGAGAAAAAACACTTCGCATGCATTATGCCAATTGCAGGTTGGCTTTATTTATTTTATATCATTTTATTATTTGTATCTTTTACATTGATAATCTACTATCCAGGACTGACATCTTTTCTGAAATTGGCTTCAGCTCCTACAATGCTGACTTTGATGGTGATGAGATTAATGTGCATTTTCCTCAAGATGAGATTTCTCGTGCGGAAGCATACAACATTGTAAATGCTAATGAGCAGTATATTGTCCCAAACTAAGGTGATACTGTGAGAGGCTTGATTCAGGTATACATATCAGTACTGACTACCAGTTATTTTTGCTCTCAGAAATTTTTTATGGTTATTCATCTTATGATTTTCTTTGGATATTCGATGGCTTCACCTGCATGGTTAACTGTTCTCTTTTTGTGCTTTAACAACCCAGGATCACATTGTAGGCGCCGTGCTCCTTACACTGAAGAATACATTTCTAACTCGTAGCGAATTCAGTCAGCTGCTTTATGGATCCGGTGTGTTTGCAGGTGGGCCTGGTTCACTTACAGGCAAGCAGTCCAGGAAGGTTTCTTTAGTAGATTCTGAAGGTCTCGTGGATTCTGTCCTGCCTTCAATATGGAAACCAGAGCCTCTTTGGACTGGAAAACAGGTAAAAATTCTGCACACTAATATACTGTCTAGATGTCCTTGAATGGTTAAAAAATGCCTGGATTTCAGATATAGTTAACTTAGCTGAAAGTGTTTATTTATATGTGGGAATATAATCATTTTATTTGGCCTTTCTAGGTTATTACAGCGCTATTGAACCATATCACCCGAGGTTGTGCACCTTGTACTGTTAAAAACCAGGGGAAAGTTCCAAAGAATTATTTCACTGGTAGCAGTTATAAAAATGGAGAGGAGGATGAAGACCATAATGCTGAGCATAGCTTGTTAATTTGGAAGAATGAGCTTGTGCGTGGTGTTATTGACAAGGCTCAGTTTGGAAAATTTGGGTTGGTACATACAATACAAGAGCTTTATGGATCTAACAGTGCAGGCATTTTGCTTTCTGCACTCAGCCGTCTATTTACAATTTTTTTGCAGGTGCTTGTTATTTAATTACAGATTTCTTTTAAAATATTCTTGTTGAGTATCTAGGCTGATTGATGAAACTAATGTCTTTATACATTACCTCAGATTCATGGATTCACTTGTGGGGTAGATGACCTTATTATATTACCTCATTACGATGTCCAAAGGAAGGAGAAACTTGAGGGCGAAGATGTTGGTGAAGAGGTTCACTGTGATTTTGTTAAGTTTAAACCTGGGCAAATAGGTATTATATTGTAGAATCCTTAAATGTGATGTAGCTTCTGTGATGAAATGTGAAGTATTTTTCGTTCTTTGTTACCAATTTAACCTTGAATGCGTTCTTAAATGGGCTTGTGTATCTTTGTATATTGCATTACAAAAGAAGATTACATTAAGATAAAGCCTGGTAATCTCCTTTGCATTTGGCTATCAGCTTGACTGTTCTGATGTAGTGCTGATATAGAGTTAAGATAAGTTTCTGCATCTGGAAGGATCCCTGGTTTCTGTTAGTTTCACGAGGATTGGTCATGCAAAAAATTCCTTGGACGACAACACACATGTTGTTAACGAGGTTCATGACTTGAAACAAGAACTTTTTTATGCTAATCATGAAGACAATGAGATGAGAACTGCTCAACTTTTCATGAAAAAGGACATCATCCTCAAGAAAATTTTAACTGAAAAGAAGTACAGATGCGTGTTCAGTGAGGATATGTTGCCCTTACTCTTGAAATTCACTTCTTTTCAAGTACAATTGGTTGATGATATCAGCCCAGCAATCTGCATTAACTTTAGCCTGTTCTGCTGCACTTCAGATTGAATTACGGACACCGTGGAACTCGTTAACCACATTCCTCTAGTTCCAAGTAACAGCCATCAGAAGATAGAAGTCACATGAAAAGCTAATGGTATAACCAACAACCCATACTCGTAGATCACCACAACCGAAAACTAACATCACTCTGGAATTCTACCTAATACATATCTGCATACATGTTTTCTATTTTTCGGTTGCTTGACCCTTCATTTCTAGGCTTTATAGATCGGTTACCATTTTGTGAGTTAGGTCTCTTGCCATGAGTGCTTGATTCTTGTTTATTACTTAGTTATCATTCTGTATTTGGTGCTTATTGAAAATATCACACTCATCAAATTTCTCTCTTTTACTTTCTAGGCCCTGAAGAGTTGCAGTTGGAAATTGAGAAAGTCATATGCAGAGACCGAGAATCTGCCACGGCAGCTTTGGACATGAAAATGAAAAATAAATTGACAAATAGGCTAACTAGAGAAGGTTCTCAGATCCTTAAACATTTACTGACCGCAGGATTATTAAAACCTTTCCCAAAGAACTGCATCTCAGTCATGACAACAACGGGTGCAAAGGGTAGCACGGTAAGTTGACATCTGATCGTCATTCATTAAAGTTGTAGCCCTTGAGTCAATCTGCTTTTAAAAGATTAGGCAGCTTTTGTTAATACTAGGTCTTGTGAGTTGGAGTTAACCTCAGTGATCACGTGAAGCTTTCTAGAAAGAGATTTGTTCCTCATCACATTTTGTGGTTTGTCCTTCACTATTAGTTGTAATCTTACTTAGCATATCTCCCACTCCAATTGACTTTGTACATTGATATGATTTATTTAAACCATTTCACCTGGAACTTGCACACTTGAGGTTTCAAGAGTTTTTTCTTGTTTCACTTAAAATAGGGTGATTTTGATTTTCAATGCATGCTGATAATTTTAAGTCAGAACATGATTTTGATGAGCAACCAGAATGGCATAAGATATAGATATATTTTGTGATTACCTTCTTGACCCTATCAGTTGCACTCCTTAGGATTCTCTTATCATTGAAAATAAAATATGGTATTGCCCATATAATTTGTTTCCTGAATTTGAGGAGTTTGTTAGATATATCAAGATTCATTGTCTTTTGCTAAGTGGCGGTGTGGATAACCCATTACTTATTGATTTTTGAGTTTAACATATTTCTTGGTCTTTCTTGAGGAGATAACTGCATAATCACTTAAATCAGCCAAATACTAAGGTATTTGCTTGCCTGGCTCTTTTCCTGATCAGCTAACCTCCAAAAAAGTGCTTTGCAACATTATTTTCTTCAGTAGGTGCTGCTCTTACTGAATTAAAAAAATGGCCTGGGAGGTGAAGTGCTGTGTTTTTACCTTTGGGAGGTTTCTGAAGGGAAGGCGGAGATTTGTCTAACAATATAAATGAATGGGATATGAACTATTGAGGGACTTCAAAATAGTAGAACCAAAGATACGTTGCTGCTCGTTAGTTAAATGCACATGGCAGTGTAGCAGTAATACTAAAAAGATTTAATTTACTTTTCTGGAAATGTATTTCAGAATTTTACTTTGTAAAATTTCTTTCTGATGCTGCAATTGAGATATTCAACATAGTCACTGTTTCCTGCTGGAGAAGTTTTGTTGTTCTGGCTGTTTTCAGTATGCCCTTTGGTTACAGAATGGAACGTGCACAGCTCTGTTATTCCATATATATATATATGTCTTCTTGGTGATGGCTTGTTCATTTGTTACAATGGTCCATAGTAGTTGCTTTAGTAATTTCTATCCATTTGGACAGGTGAACTTCCAACAAATCTCCGCCTATCTCGGGCAACAAGAGTTGGAAGGAAAAAGAGTACCTCGAATGGTTTCTGGGAAGTCTTTGCCCTGCTTTCCACCCTGGGATTTCACGGCTAGAGCAGGAGGCTTTATCACTGATCGCTTTCTGACAGGTCTTCGACCTCAGGAGTACTATTTCCATTGCATGGCTGGTCGTGAAGGGTAATTTATCTTGTTTGAATTCCTCTTTTTATAGGAACTCTTTTCTTAAGTTGCTTAGCTGATCACTGTGATCCACAGTAATTTCTGTTTGCTTGATGACACATGTAATCTCAATTTCCTTTTCTGCGTATTTTATTCAAATGTTGTACGCATAAAGCAGGCAGGACTACTTATATTTAATTAGTACAGTGCTCAGGTATTTTGTGGGTCTTGAATCAAGCGTGTTTGGTCCTGGGCCGTTAGTCATGCCACTTGCACTAAGCCCAATTTTTCTGTGAACTTGTTGCTAATGGTATTTTTGGTTTGGACTTATCAGTTTAAGTATCAAGAATCGTACTGTAGACCACTTGCTGTTGTGTTCTATTGGTGTACACTACAGGAACTTTAGCTTGCTGTTTTGTAGCATGGGTAGCATCATCTTTTCATTAAACTCATCATACTCATCCTGCTAGAGATTTGGGTTCTTTGAGCCTATGATATACAGTAGATAATTTACTAGAATGGAGTTACCCCTGAGCTCTTCTCCTGGAATGGTGCTCCATGGTTCTTAATTGTTTTCACTGCATGAAAATCTAATTTCCCGATGTGAGATGAACGAGAAATGAAAAGAGAGTGGATTCATCAATGATGTTTGATGCCATTGGATGAAGATAATATAAAAATCAGATATCACTTGTTGAGTACGCGGTGCTGCGAAGAGGAAGGAGCAAAGAGCAGAAGGGGGATATTTAGATCAAAGAATTGGCAAAGGGAGGTGATGGGGAGCTACTTCCATTTTGGATTTAAAAGATACAGTAGGTCTGGTGGTTTGCATCTTGGTTGGCTGACACCCTGGGTGGTGTGGCTGAGCACAGTGGACTCAGAAGCTGGCCTATGTTTCTTTCACGCATGCATAAAGGCATCATTAATCCCTCAAGTCTCACGGCACTCGCTGTAGTAAACTCCTTGTACTGGAATTTTGCTCTTGGTCCAGTAGCTTTGTGTAGAATTTATTGTCTTGCTTTACTTAAAGCTGGTTGCTTATTAAGGATATCTGGACTAAACCTTTACAAAAGTATCCTGTTAACCCTGGTTGGTGAATGCATTTGTGCTATTCCTTAAACCTTTGATTTGGAACTTGGGATGCTTTTTCTGTGTATTTATACATCAAGTCTAAAATACTTTGAAGTGCCCTTTGGTATTTCAGTAAGGTTCAGAAGTCTCTTGCTGATTAGTTTACTATTCATCTAGTAGTAAGGAAACATGTGCAGGATGTCACACAAAATATGTCTTTTATTTATCACCAGAGATTTGGTTTTCACTGGCATGTGAAGAATGAGTTCATTAATTTGCTTATCAGTAACCCGAAAAATTAATACAATTGATATTGGTATTTGTTCAAGCCCTTTCCTTGCATCATATCATTATATATTCCCTTGTGTTGGGAGTTTGTAAATTTTTAGAAAATGCTGGTCCAATAGATTGCAATAGAATATGTCATGTTTGTTTTTGCATTGCATCTTGAATTTAAAGTAGTATTCTGTCTCTTTCTCTGCTATGGCCTTATCCAACTCTCCGCTTATTTTCTACAGGTTAGTTGACACTGCAGTAAAAACATCTCGCAGCGGATATTTACAGCGTTGTCTAATAAAAAATCTTGAGAGCCTAAAAGTTTCTTATGATTATACTGTTCGTGATGCTGATGGTTCCATCATTCAATTTTACTATGGAGAAGATGGTGTTGATGTGCACCAGACAAGCTTTCTCAAAAATTTCAAGGCCCTAGAAGATGTAATTGTTTTATGTTCTCCTTTTAATATGCTCTTGAATTATTTAATTTCTGATGTTCTTGGTTAAATGGTAGATAAAGATTAAGAAATATCTCTGCATTTATCTGGTTCAGAATCAAGAAACTATTTTCCAAAAATTTCGAAATAGGCGTCAGTTTGATAGCTACATCCAAAAATTGCCTGAGGGGCTTGAAGAAGAAGCCAGGCGCTTTATTCAAGAGGCAGAAGACATGTCATTGGAAAAACAGAAAGAAAGTGGAATCAAGCACCTACATAAAAGCCGCAAGGCGATAAAGAAGGTAACTGGAAAGGTTCAAGACAAGTTTATAGAGTTGGTGAAGCAAAAATATCTATCGAGTCTCGCACAATCAGGAGAACCGGTTGGTGTCATTGCTGCTCAGTCCATAGGTGAACCATCAACTCAGATGACGTAAGTTCATTTCTGTCTTCTGCTCTTGTAGTGGATAAAGCTCTTTTCCAAATAAGTGGAGACCAAATTATCTGCAGTGATTAGAGGAGTTAGTTAACCCTACCCTCTGCTCTATATTCCAATGATAATTTTAATTTACAAAAAATCTTTAAAATCTCTAGTTTACTTCTCCTAACATGCACACCATAATAGTTAAATGAATGGATCAAGAGATAGTAAAAGGTACTTATAATTGTCTCTATATAAATTCACATGGACCTTTACCTTTGAAGAAGTCGAGGACTGGTTGTGAGGTAGTTTCCTGATTTGCAACCATATGTGCGAGTGATTGCCGATACATTTAGCTTTGTGTTAACTTCCAAAACCTGGTTGGGAACGGGAATGCTGGTAACCATTTAATTTGGAAGCTTGACACTGCGTTCATGCTATGATGTGCAAGTTTACATTTGGACTAAGTTGTATCATATTATAGTGAGGCAGCTCCACTTCGAAAAGTTGATAAGTATGGTGGTGATATAGCTCCAGGTTTTAATGTTTAGGTGCTGTTACAGTACAGTTAAAATAAAATTTTCTTCAGTGACACAATGTCATGATTGAGCAGGAAGGCAATGTCTCATTTGATGCTTGCATTTTATTTTCAGACTGAACACGTTTCATCTGGCTGGCCGTGGGGAAATGAATGTTACACTAGGGATTCCACGTCTCCAGGAGATTTTGATGACTGCATCTGATGTTATTAAGACTCCCATCTTGACGTGCCCATTCTTGCAATGGAGATCCAAGTGAGTTGTTGCAATTTCATAGTGAAAAGAACTTTTACCTTTTAGAGTGTTGGGTTTTAAGCCACATGTGTGTTACCAATATGTACATTTTCTAAATTGCAAAAAGTATTCTGCTCCAATTTTATGCTGCAATTAAGGAAACTCGCAACGTGATGCTGTTTATCAATGTTGATATTGAGATTTGCATGCACTAGTGTCTTTGTGTATCTCTTGGTTTCTGAATCAGTGGATATGGGATGGACGGGTGGTGGGTATGGTGAGCAGATGGTTAGACACACCACACACTATATTGCACGCTTCTCTCCACAGACCTATTTCATCAAGTTGGCAATTGGCATAATGCAACCAACATAAGCATCTCTTCGCCAGGCCTTCTGTTTCATCAAGTTGGCACAATGCAACCAGCTTAAGTGTCAAGCGTATACTAATTTATTGTGTGTCATTTGCAGGCAAGATGTTGTGTCTTTAGTTTCAAACGTGAAGAAGGTAACTGTAGCAGATTTGGTAGAGACTATGGAAGTTCAACTCTCAATACATCAATCTAGAATTTATAAGCTGAAAATGAAACTAAAAGATACCGAGTTTGTGTCATTAGAAGACATACAGGAAACCCTCAAAACTGTGTTTCTGAGGGAGTTAGAGGATGCAATAGAAAACCATGTCATCTTTCTCTCCAGAGTTAGTGGCATTAAAAATTTCATGTCTATTTCAAGATCAGAAGCATCAAATGAAGCGGATGAGGATGATTCTGGTCCGAGAGCACAAGAAGAAATTGATGATGATGATGTCGATGATGATTATGACAAGGGAGATGATCTTGGTTCAGATGTACAAAAGAGAAAGCAACAAGCCTCGGATGAGATGGATTATGAGGATGAATCTGATGTTGACCCTGGTGAAGATGAGGAGCAGGGAAAAGGAAAAAGTGGAGACCATCTTGAGGATATCGACACCAGAAATGATGAGGAAACTGTTGACTTTGATAACAAGGATGATGCTTCTAATGTGCAAAATGAGGATGAAACTATGGCAGAAGCTAAATCAAGTGGCAAAAAGGGCAGAGCAATATCAAAAGGAATTGATAAGTCAATAGAAGAATTATTATCTGATAAAAAAATACGTCGGGCTATCTACATGGAAGTTAAAGGATTGTCATTTGAAGTCCACTTTACTTTTACCTCGGAACCTCATGTATTGTTAGCTCAGGTATTTCTTCACCCTTCAGTTTCACATTTCTTGTTAAACATCTAACTCCTATCATTGAGTTATGCATTTGTTAGTTTTGCTATAGTTGCAGTGTTTTAATCCTTAGGCACTGCAAATGTATGCTTGGATGTGGAAAATGTTTTCATCATTTCCTTTTTCCTGATTAACTTACAGATTGCCCAGAAAACTGCAAAGAAGGTATTCATCAAGAGGACTGGCAAGATTAGTCAATGTAAAGTAGTACAGTATGATCCAGATGAAAAAACAGTAATTTGGGACAATAAGAAAAAACCAAAGAAGGGAGATGCCGGAAAGCAGCAGGCTGATGGAGAGGACAGTGCTTATTGGGCAGTGAAGGCATCTGGAGTAGATTTTAAGTCAATCTGGGAGATGCAAGATGACCTTGATCTATGTCGTCTGTATTCCAATAATATACATGCCATGTTGAAGACATATGGAGTAGAAGCAGCCAGAGCAACACTTATAAGAGAGGTGACACAAGTTTTCGATATTTATGGAGTTAAGATCGATTATCGACATTTAAGTCTGATTGCGGACTATATGACACACACCGGTGGATACCGGCCAATGAGCAGACATGGAAGTATTTCTGAGTCATTGTCACCGTTCCTCAAGATGTCCTTTGAGACAGCTTCTAAGTTCATAGTTGAAGCCGCGTCTCATGCCCTAACTGATAACTTGGAGACACCGTCATCTAGAATTTGCCTTGGCCTGCCTGTGAAGATGGGTACTGGTTGTTTTGACCTAATGCAGAAGTTAGATATTTGATGTAAAGTAAATACAAAGTTTTACTACCAATCTCGTTTTGTTGTATTAAACAAAACAAAGTCTGGCATATACAAGTGAGGCCAAACAGATCTCAAAGTAACATTTGGCCTTTAGAGGGCAGTGGTAAATGTTGTATTGATAGGACTGTAGTTCTGAAATCTTGATTATTTCACTTATAAATCTGGCAATGCAGGTATTTGGACCAATGAAACAAGGCGACACTATCTGTCCATCTTTGATATTTCACAGCATCAACCTTTCTGATGATAAAGGATGTATTCGATACTAACCCGCAGCCGTTGCAGGCGTCGCTGCCTTATCAAAGCCCACATTCTCTAGCACATTTCAATCAAGCAGCTGAATCTAAAACGTTGAAAGCTCACACCAATTTCAACTGTACAACCATAGCACACAAGCAATCCAAAAACTTCACTTTTAGTTTCTGGATTAAGTTTCATCATATCAGATTCTGCAGGCAACCTTAGGACAACGTTCTAATGTGAAACAAGGGCGAGGACGATGTCAGTATGAAGGTTCGGTTCCAAGATGAAGAGCACAGCACACAGTTGCTTTTTGATGCCCTCAGTAGATCTTGATCTTTTTAACCGTTTGCCATGTTCCATAATCTTGCAGTTGTATCAAAAGTAGCTGCAATATGAAATTTTGTAAGTGCTAAAATCATCTCATTAAACAGAAGACAAGCCTAAAAATAGTCGAGACATTCTAACATAAGCAACAGACAAGTCAAACTGTAAGAAACATAGAGGTTGAGGACTGTTTGAATTGACATGGAATCGTAGAGTATGCGGATTTCCAGCTGCTGCTAGGTAATCTCAAGCCGATTAACTTGCTGTCAGGTCAAAATAAATGCATCAGATTCCACAACAAAATTCTGAGTATTTTGACACTATCTGGCACATTTATACAGGCAGGCACATGAGTGCGTTAGAAAACTTTGAGAAGGAAGCAGCCCCTTGCCATGACTCTAATACTTAAATCCAAATGCATGGCAAGCAACAGTAACCATTACTGTTGTAATGCTATAGCTTTCAAACCTCAATAGGAGATCTAACATTTTGACATACAAGGTCAAAATTTTCAGAGTGCTGCATGTAAGTATAAAAAATATATTGTAGGAAATTAGATGGTCAAACACAAATCTATTTAAACAATAACATAATCCTACATAATTGCTGTCAAAATTTATATCTAACATCTATGTAGTAATTACATATATACATGTTAGATCTTAGAGTACGAAAGCGAAATAGTTTAGGATTACTAACTTCCAGCCATTGATTCAAATGCAAATCTAAAACGAAAACCAAAAGACTGCAGAAAATTGATGTTGGGCTCTTTTAAAATCTGGTGCAATCAAATCAATGATGTGTTTCTTCACAATCGCAGAATTTTAGGGACGCAAGCCCCAAATCATGTTTTCCATAAAAACTCAATGTTTCTATATATATTTTCCTATAGAAAATGTATAGGGCTTATTTACTTTTTGGTATTGAGTTAGATATCCAATGTAATCCTTTGTTATATTTTGTTTACTTTCAAACGTCAAAGCCCGTCACTAACACATGCGGCCCGCTACTAATTAAGATTATGCAAGGATTGTGATCCAAATTTTGAGGATTTTATTAAATAATCATTATTATAATCACAACTTAATCAATCACTACATAATCAACTCCTAAAAAGTAAATGGGCCCTTAATGTATATATAATTGGCTGTTACCGAAAGTTGCATAAGTTGGATAGTGGATCACTTAAGTAAAACTCTTACGCAGAAATAAGCCATGCCCACTGCCACGGCTTATAAAAAATGTGCAAAACAAAGACCACACATCTGATAAGTCGTGACAACAACTTATCAGACGTTCACTGGACAGAGAATGACCATGTGATAAGCGTGACCACAACTTATCTCATGTTCGCTTTGACTTCAAACAATTTGTCAAGACTATATGTCCAACACTGCAAAAATTAGAATATTTTATATTTTTTTGAATGACCAAAACCTAATATACCAGTGATCTAAGTAAATTTGTATATAAAACTCTTCAATTTATTGATATCCCTTAAATTTGAGGAAGTGCATTATAATTATATATTATTCTTGGATAAATAATAATTTATAGTGTTATTTTCTTTAATTTCTTCACCTATGTCATAATTCGGGCCTGGTTTTTCATCTATCTGGGCTTTGAGCATTTCAGCCCAAACAATTATGGGCCTGAGGTCCACTGAAAGGCCCATGGCACACACATCTTACCATGCACCTCTAAACACTCTAACATCCACCTCCATCAAAAACCCTGAACCCTAGTCCTCTGCAACGCTCCGCCTCTTGATAAACCTTCATTTCCACTTTTCACCAGCAAACCCTAACCCTAGAGCTCGACCTCCACCGCCATGGCTGACGTTCAGCTTTCTCACTCCGAGAAGACGAAGAAGAAGAAAAGCAAGTCCAAAGAAGAAGATGATAACGATGCCGTTGATTTCCTGATAAAGCCACAGAGCTACACGCCCGCCATCGACACCTCCCAGTGGCCCATTCTGCTCAAGAACTACGACAAACTGAATGTACGGACCGGACACTATACCCCTCTTCCCTCCGGTTACTCTCCCTTGAAGCGTCCCTTAGCCGAGTATATCAAATACGGCATTTTGAATCTCGATAAGCCCGCGAACCCTTCTTCTCATGAAGTTGTGGCCTGGATTAAGCGCATTTTGCGTGTTGAGAAAACTGGGCATTCGGGCACCCTCGACCCGAAGGTCACTGGTAATTTGATCGTTTGTATTGACCGAGCTACGCGCTTGGTGAAATCACAGCAGGGTGCTGGGAAAGAGTACGTTTGCGTAGCTAGACTGCATTCGAAGGTGCCTGAAGTCGCGAAAGTTGCGAGAGCGCTCGAGACTCTCACAGGTGCGGTTTTTCAGCGCCCCCCTCTGATTTCCGCTGTCAAGAGGCAGCTTAGAATTAGGACTATTTACGAAAGTAAGCTTCTTGAGTATGATGCGGATAGGCATTTGGTTGTTTTCTGGATTTCTTGTGAGGCGGGAACCTATGTGAGGACACTGTGTGTGCATTTGGGACTTTTGTTGGGTGTTGGTGCGCATATGCAGGAGTTGAGGAGGGTCCGGTCAGGGATTCTGGGGGAGAAAGATAATATGGTGACTATGCATGATGTGCTGGATGGGCAGTGGGTTTATGATAATTATAGGGATGAGAGTTATTTGAGGAGGGTGATTATGCCACTGGAGGTGCTTTTGACTAGTTATAAGAGGCTTGTGGTGAAGGACTCTGCCGTTAATGCGATTTGTTATGGTGCAAAGTTGATGATTCCAGGGTTGTTGAGGTTTGAAAATGATATTGAGGTCGGGGAGGAGGTAGTGTTGATGACAACAAAGGGGGAAGCAATTGCATTAGGGATTGCAGAGATGACTACTGCGGTGATGGCTACATGTGATCATGGAACTGTTGCAAAGATCAAGAGGGTGGTCATGGATAGGGATACATATCCCAGGAAATGGGGATTGGGTCCTAGAGCTTCAATGAAGAAGAAGCTTATTGCTGAGGGAAAGTTGGATAAGCATGGGAAGCCCAACGAGAATACCCCAGCTGAGTGGTCGAGGAATGTTGTTTTGCCTACTGGAGGGGATTCTGTGGTTGCCAGTCTTGCAGCAGCTGCAGAGCCACAGCCCTCTAGTGGTGGACATGTGGAGGGTGCTGTTGTTGAGGTTGATAAGAAGAAAAAGAAGAAACATAAGGATAAGGAAGATGATGGAGAGGAGGGGCGCAAGCGTAAGCTAGATGCGGTTGATGGTAGTCCTGTACCAGACGCTGTTGTTAAGAAAGCCAAGGTAGATGCTGCTGAAAATGTGGAGGTGGAACCAGAGAAAAAAGAGAAGAAAAAGAAGAAGAAAGAGAGTGCAGATGAGGCCCCGGCTTCTGATGGCGAGAAGTCTAAGAAGGATAAGAAGAAGGATAAAGTGAAGGAAGAACCTGCAGCATCAGAAAATGAAAAGTCGGAGAAAAAGAAGAAGAAAAACAAGCACAAAAATGCAGAAAATGGAGACTCTGCTTTACCTGCTGCAGTGGCTGGAAGTGATGATGAAGCAATTAAAAGTGAGAAGAAAAAGGAGAAGAAAAAGAAGAAGCACAAAGATGCTGAGCAGGAGTAGACCCGCAGATTTTACCTCTAGGCCGCTTCTGTCAAGGAATGGTGGCACTGCATCATGATATATCATCTGTATCAGAGTATAGCCATGAAGTTTTTATCTCTATTTGAGATACATTTTAGGCTGTGGCTCACTTTCCCCCGGTGATTGACATTGACCATGGGACTTGGTTTAGCAACATGTTAGTTTTGAATTTTTTTTTTCTTTTTCATGATGTGCTCAAGGTTTTGTACTTTATGAACTGGATGTTTTTCATTTATGAAAGTGGTAGTAATTTTGCATTGCCTTTTCCATAAAATGTTTGATCTTCATCTGAATGTTAACAAAGTGTTCCAAGTGCATTGGATGGTCTCCATGACCACCAACATAGACTTGCATACTTCCACTTCATCTATGCATCTACAGATTTTGTTGCGTCTTGTCTATCCAATCTATCAAAGATTTTAGCCACAACATGTAGGAGTAAATAAAGGTCGTGCTCGATCATACCATGCATGCATTCTTGAATACGGAATTGAATTTTCTATTTCAAATTCAAATTCTGTTACATTCAATATAAAAGAAATATTTATATCATTACTTTCATTAGTCGAGACGTTTACTTATTGATCACCATCTTCTTTGACTGCAAATTTTATTGGAAGAAACTTAATAATTTAACCACGACTAATTATAATGGTTAAAAATAACTAGTCGTAATAAATAATCACTGATCATAACTATACAATGATTGTTGGCCATGATTTTTGTGAATGTGATTAAAGATTTGTCAAGGTTAAAGCCCTTAGCAAAAAATATTTACTATGGCTCACAGTCATGATAAAAATAGTTTTCGTAATGGATAATCTAAATTTTTGTATCGATTTTTATTTAATCATATAATTAATAATAATTATTCCCCACGACTTTAGAGCTATTGAAATTGTAGTCAAAGGAAAATTTTATGTTTTAACATTTGTATGAGTGATAATAAAAGCTATGGGCCACCACGATAGTGTATCTGAGCTAAAATTAATTTAAGATTTTTTTCGTTTTTAATTCTCTCAAACTAATATTACAAATTAATAATACATAGGATAGGACCACAAATTCTTTACTATTTACTTTCTACTTTTAAAAAATTTTTGAAATTCAATCTGTAGCATAATTTCAGATATTAAATTCCAATTCTATTATTTATTTATTTATATATAAAAAAAAATTCCCATTGTCTAGAGCGTAGACCAGAAGTGAAGACCCATTTAAGTCAGCATTACGCTGTGCGTAACTAAAATCGTGAATTGACGAGATAAAGTGAGTCCAGAAACCCGATTTTTCATGTCAAAGTTAGAATAAAAGACTTTAAGTCTCACTCTCTCCCCTGCTAGGGTTTTTGCAGCAAAAGAAGTGAGAAAAAGAGCGCAAGAAATTCTCTGCAGCAGAGCCCCAAAAGCAAGCGGCCATGGCGAGCACGAAAGTCCAGCGTATTATGACCCAACCCATTAACCTGATCTTCAGGTTTCTACAAAGCAAAGCTCGCATTCAGATATGGCTTTTTGAGCAGAAGGATCTGAGGATTGAAGGCCGAATCATTGGCTTTGACGAGTACATGAATTTGGTTTTGGATGATGCGGAAGAGGTCAACGTAAAGAAGAACAGCAGGAAGCAACTGGGGAGGATTTTGTTGAAAGGGGATAATATCACTTTGATGATGAATACTGGGAAGTGATTCTGGAGAAAAGGTAACGGAGATTGATACTCCTATTTTCTTTCTACTGTTTTCATTTTCTTTTGGGATTTTCTTTTTTAAGTTTTTGCACTGCATCTTGACGGAAATTTGCCTGCGCATTTGGTGGTTTATCTGGGTTTTGAATGTTTATGTGTAAATGTTTGATGAAATGTCTCAATGGAAATTGTTGGTTGCTCTTTATTTAATGTGATAGGCTTATATACTAAGTATCCTGTCAGGGGCTGGGATGGGGTACTAACTGGTGCAGCAGCATGGAGTAAAAGTTAGTCTAGGACCATGAATTCTTTACTATTGCGGCAGCTTTATTGATGCATTGATACTTGTGTGTTAGTTCTAGAGAAGTCACTTATAGGGCTGAAAATACGGGTGGTCTAGTCATGGATTGTTGTATGAAGATTGAAGAGTGATTTTAAATTTATCGGGGAAGAAGTACCAGATGACTGTATGGTTTTTAGTCTCCATCGGGTAGAATGGATGATCAGCCTGTAATTACAGCCATTCACATACATAGTGATGTAAGTTATATCTTTTTTGTTTTCAGACAGCGACTCGATATGTTCAGCCTTTGTGTTTTAACTGAATTTTGAGTGTCACGAGAGTGGATCATCTCTTTAGTCATCTAATTTGTTTGCATAAATGAGATGTTTATCCTTCAAGTCATGAGATGCTTGTGAATTCTTACTGCATCCTATTGATGGAAACAATAAAGCCTTGTGTAAAATCTGCCTGTTTCCTTTGTCTCCCTTGTAGGTTTTCTGACTTGGGCTTCATTTTTGTTATTTTTGCAGGCCAAAAGTGTAATCACTAAATCGTAAAGAGGCTGGCTGTTGGTGGTTCTATGGGACTGCTGTCCCATCTTTGTATGAATTCAACTCTTTTAGGATCTATTTTCTCTTAGCCCATTGTCTTCTATCTCACAACTGTTATGTATCACCTTATCCTGCCTTTTTAATATCATGTAAAAGAATTTGTAGTACTTGAAACTGGATATCAGGTAAATGTTTGGCATGGCCGTTGCCGACAGTTGAATATGTTGACGGAGATGCATTCTTACTTTGGTTACAAGAAAGAGCTGTTGTTGGTTAGCTCAGAGAGATATGCATGATTTTGTTAAGCTTAGAGGAAAGTGTGAGAGGTTTTCAGGGATGCAAACGGTTGTAGTTGGAACTTTGCAGTTACTTTCGTTTGTGACGTAGTTCGTGATGATGTTTGCAGGCTAAAATAACTCGGTAGTAGAATATTATTAGGTCATACAGCCATAAGCTCTTAAAGTTTTATGATGTGATATTATTTAGCTGCCTAACTGCGTAGTTTCTGTGGCAATCATGAATTAAACTAGAACCGGTCAATTTATGTTCTATTATCCTGTCTAGAAATCTATCTATAGAGTGCCTATATGATAAACACCAGATAATGGAGAAAACTGCAATCGCACATTTGCTGCCTCACACATTCCCTGCTTTTTGTTTGCAATTACTGAAAAGGATTATAGCAGGGATGAAGCCAGGATGTCGGTCCGCTCGGACATAATTTTGTTGAGGATATTTCCATATAGTTCCAATCAGATCACACTGCTGAAACGAATGAAATCCTCTCACCATCTTCTTTTAGCTCTACCATCACATGGCATGTTTTGTTCATTCGTAGCGTATTTTTGGATGGAAATGATTGCCGGCTTATTATTGAGATAAAGGTTATTCTGTATTTCTGCAATGAATGCCATTGATACCTGATTTTGACCTTTATAGTTTGTAATTTGACGCTAGTTTGGCCATATGCATCTCTTGCTATTTGCTCAATCTATGTCGATTCTTTCTCAATGAACTCGAGACTAATGAGAGGACTTTGGATCGAAGATGGCTACTCGTATATATATGTACGTATATATTCCTCGGGGTGTAGGCTGTCTTGAGCATTATGCTAACTTGAAAAGTCCTGGAAGTGAATTATTCGAATTATTGGTCATTGTATTTAGAAAAAAAGGGGTTAATTTTTTGTCAAGTAAACATGCCAGAAACTATGGATTTTGTAATAAGTTGATTGTTTGATTTTTCAAGAACTTGAATCTCAGAAATTTAATTTATGTATTATAAATGATGGAAAATGTTGTGACAACACAAATTAAGAATGAACACAGAAAACAAATATTTTACATTTTCTTATGAATCCGAGTTATTCTTTTTCTTATGAAGGAACTCATCAATTTATGTTGAATATTAGAATTTATTTTATTCAAAAAAAAAAGAAATAATTAATGGTTGCTGTTGCCATGAACAGGTCCGGTTTAAGACAATAATCACGACTATAATACCAACATATTTGGTTAATCGAAAAGATTTAGTTATTAAAAAAAAGAAAGAAGGATTATGAAGTTCCAAGTCCGGCACCTGCTGATTTCATCATCTTCTCAGTTTCCCAAATGCTACTGTACGTAAGACTCAAAATTTCTCTTAATGCCAAAGAAAATGAATATTATAATAAAAATACGAAGAAGAGAAATCTGGAAACTGAGAGATTACTGTGAAATAAAAATAAATAAATATCAGTAGCTGACGACACGATTTTCCCCTATAATTCATTAGACTAATTATATAAGCGTTTTTTTTTGTTTGTACAACGCGACTACATTTATATTTTTATACAGAGTTAGCAGCAATTCACACTTGTGCTTTCTGCTATTAGGAAAAATAGATAAAGTTGCTATATTTTCATGATGGCGTTGGCAACTACTCATGAAATAAGGAATTAATAATTGTTGAATATAGCATGTTAATTATAAATGCTCCATATTATGTATACCAATTTGAAATTCTTTATATTAATCAATAAAATATATATTAATATATACATAGTAATTTTCCCTAGAAATTAGAGAGGCAGAGGAGACCTTTTAACACGGGAAAAAGGGGACATTGTCTTATACACTCATCATGCTTATTAATTTTGTTACAAACGAAGATCACTACACCATTACAATTATCATACATGTTAATGTAACAAAATACAACTCTTTCAATTGATTTTATCATCAACTTTAAATTATATTTATATGTATGTATATATGTATACATATATATATATATGTATTTAATTTCGTAGCTGCCTTTATTAGTCACTATATTCATACATGGTCATCTTGTCGACTTCCTCTCTCTCTCTCTCACACACACACAGTCATCTCTCTCTCTCTCTCTCTATAAAGGCAAGTTCCTCCTCCAGCCCACCATTTTCCTCTCCCACCTTTTTTCTTCCCTACTTCACTATGACTGATCCCCACTCAAATCTCTATGCTCAATGGTTCAAATCCAACCCTTTTCACCATTTCTCCACTTCAAACCCTCCTCTCCACAACTACTACTCCAACAGTAATCATCACCATCACCATCGCCATCACACCCCACCTTCTTCACCTCCCTTGAAAGAAGCTCTCCCCCTTCTCAGACTCACTCCCTCAAGATATGATGAACTCCAACATCAAGAACCCTCTTGCTCAGGCTTGGATTCCCACAAGACTAATAATGGCCACAACCACCCTCCTCCTCCTCATGATGATCATGATAATGGTGTCACAGTTGCACTGCACATAGGGTTACCAAACCCTAGTGCTGCTGATCTTGCTTCCATGGTCTCTTCTTCTTCTTCTTCTGCTGATCAAAAAGTGGAAGAGGGTACTGATCTGTCAGCCTACCCATCACTAGACTTAACAAGGGACAGTATTGGATTCCTACCCCTTCTCAGATTCTTATTGGCCCAACTCAGTTTTCATGTCCTGTTTGCTGCAAGACCTTCAACAGATACAACAACATGCAGGTAAGGATTATATAATTTGTTTCTTCAGATTTTGATGAGTTTTCCTAAATATACCTTCTTCCAAGATGTCAAGCTTTCAAGACAAGGAGAAAGTATATGGGATATTTTTTTTTCTTCTTTTTGTTTAATTTTTGGTTTAGAGGGTTTTTGTGCTTTTTTTTTTTTTTTTCAATGTTGAAATTGTTATTGCATGGGTATATATATAAGGTTGAGAGATTGATTGTTTCCATTATGCAGTCTGATGACTGATGTGATGAGAGTTTAGGTGAGATAGTTCAGTTCATTATGTGATTGAACAACTCAGGCAATGTTCCTTATGCTTTGATGTAAGTACTTGCAGTCTTTGAAGTCTGTGCTCTACAAATTGGTACTGTGTTGAACTGAAACTTGAACAGTTACCAGGGATTCAGATTGATCTTCTTCATCATAAAGTCTTGAAAAGCCCATACCTAAACTTTCATCTCAGAACGAGACTTGTCTACAACTCAACAGTTTTTCACTTTGGAAATTGTTTCTCCATAGCTAAGCTATTCATTTTTTAGTTTTTTGATGAAAGGGATGAACAGTAATTAAACCTGGGATTCACGGAGAGATCTCACTTTTCTTTTCTTACATTTAGCGAAGAAGAACAACCTCTTCCAATCAAAATAAAATAAGTTAAGAAAAAAGGTATAGTACTTTTTTGAAAGAAACTTCTAACAATTTGCAGTATCGAACGAATCTTTGTATTATCTTAAATGGATCAATTACTGATCAAGGACTCAACGTGAAGAATACACTGCTCCTTCTTTGTCAATGGACTGACAACACCCCCATTTGCTGCTTCAATTTGTTCTTTCTTTCTTTTTCCCATTCTTGGCTCAGGGCTGAGAATTTCAGAACTTTCCTGCATTAGGTACTGATTCTCGATCGCAGTCAGAAAACCCCTCTTGTATATTTTCAGACAAATGTGCTCCTTATCTTGCATTCTTGAACAGTTGTTGGACTTTGGTTATGTATGATTCAGATGCATATGTGGGGGCATGGTTCACAATACAGAAGAGGGCCGGAATCTCTGAGGGGAACTCAACCAACAGGCATGCTTAGGCTTCCCTGCTACTGCTGTGCTCCTGGCTGCCGGAACAACATTGATCACCCAAGAGCAAAGCCCTTGAAAGACTTCAGAACCCTCCAAACACACTACAAAAGAAAGCACGGAATCAAGCCTTTCATGTGCAGGAAGTGCGGCAAAGCCTTCGCAGTGAGGGGGGATTGGAGAACTCATGAGAAGAACTGTGGCAAGCTTTGGTACTGCATTTGTGGCTCTGATTTCAAGCACAAAAGGTCCCTCAAAGATCACATTAAAGCGTTTGGCAACGGCCATGGAGCTTACGGGGTCGATGGATTCGAAGAGGAAGATGAGCCCGCTTCAGAAATTGAACAAGACGATGATTGATCCATGATGGAAAATAGAAGATCCATCAAGGGTTTGTAGTGTTGATTTGCTTTCATTCTTAGGCATATATGTGCGGATGAAACTTATATAATTTCAGGCTCAGACTCAGTTTTAACACCATGTCTATTGTAAATCCGTTCTTGATTTCAACTATGACCATGGCTTTCATTTTCACCTCTCTTTTACTGCATGCTACTCAAGTTACACAATCTTTTGAACTAACTACTGACGTTTGATGAGTCCTAGAATGTTAATAACCATGATAACACCAAGGAACATTAATTATGACAACATTTGTTCACCTCTATCCATGTAGTAGAGCAAACAAGACATCTTCAGAGACAGTGGACATGGGAAACATGGCACCATAAAGTGCGGGAAAGTTTATGCAAAGCGGTCGGTCTGATATTTTCAATACTGTTATAATTACATTTAAAATTAAACACATATACAGAACAAGGCATGTGTATATGTATGTATGGTTGTGAATCTTATGATAGAGTTGATGAGGAAACTCAACAGTTGATGAGAATAATCAGACAGCCAAGTGGACATATGATGAGCTTTTCCAGGTGTTGTGTCTTAGAGATCATGTTGTTAGTCTTCTCTCTAATCCAAAAGAATCAAGAAAGATAGATAGATAGATAGATAGGGGGTGAGTAGTGAAGTGAAATGTGAGGGTACAGAGAGTATATTTTGGTCCTATAATGTAATAAGGGATCTCTCTCTCTATATATATATATATGTACACATAGGCTTTTCATGCTGCAAAAACACCAGCTTTTGGGGTGCATATGATGCCCTTTTGCTTTGGGTAGTGGGAGATAATAGCTCCTCTGCTCTGGTCTTGGATGGAACATATACCATATCTGCTGATTCACTACCTTTATATAATGCGCAAGGCAAATTAATGATTAGCCAAGTGTGTGTGTGTGTGAGAGAGAGAGAGAAGAGAAGCATTGTAAATTTGTAATTATAATTGGTGATCACTATATAATAATAATAAGATTTAATTTATATGATCATCATCATCATACTTAATTATAATCACTATATTATACATGCTAATCAACTACTTATAATTAATAAGCTTAATTCACAAAAGAAAATAAAGAAAATTATAAGGTTGTTCATGCACTAATTTGACTCCTTAATTATGATTATGCTCATTGATTATCTTGGATAGGTGTTGTTTGAACACTCGGAGAATAAATATTAATGTATGTAGTTCCAATTAATTGAAAATACAACTTGAAACGTTTTCTCAAGCTATTTTACAATATTATGTTTCTTTAAATTTGGGTTATATATTATTTTCATCAATCTTTATCTATTTTGCTATAATCATCGAGTATATTAATTTCAAGTGTTGAGAGGCTGTCATTTTAAATATTGATAAAATTATATTTTTGGCCATCTAACTTTATAGTGTTAGTATATTTGGTCATGTAAACTTACTCCATATATTTACACATTTAATCATTTCTTGACGAATTTAGTCCTTAACATCTCATATTTAGGCATTTTTTCACAAATTTTATATGTGTTGACAATTTTGCTTCCCTTCATACTATAATAGAGATCTTATTTTTTGTTCTGTGACTATAAGTCGCTAGGATCAAAATTGTCAATACAGGATTAAAATTTATCAAAAAAGACCCAATGTGAGATGTTCAAACCTAAATTCAAAAAAAAAAAAAAGAATTTTACATGATCAAAAGTGCTAACGAGACCTAAAGTTACATGACCAAAGATGTAATTTTATCTTAAATATTTTCAATTTCAAGGCTTTGATCACCAAATTTCTCTAACTCGTCGGAAGTTGCTGACGTAGATAAAGTTATGGCTTTTTAAATTGAGATTTTGTTGATCAATTATCCAATCAACCTCCCTAACCACGTAAGCGATGGTTAAATTACATTTTATGCCCTGTATATATATTGTTGGTAACACTATAACGATCATGGTTACAAGACGTTTCTTAAAATGTCACTCTATTGACATACGGGCAATAAATGCAATTTAGTTATCGCTTATGTTACTAGGGTTTTATTAAATAATCGGTAAACAAAATTTCAATTTAAAAAGTTATAATTTCATCCATATCAATAATTTCCTACTGAGTTATATAATTGTACAAAATGAATAAATTATAGATATTTAATTGTCATAATTTAAAATATCAGCTAACATAAAGAAGAGTAAGTGCAATATGTAGCCTGTTATTAATGTGTTTGTAACATAAATTGGAGGGACATTGGCATTAAATGGTAGGTTGGGGGAGAGGTATGGGAATGAGGAGAGAAGTAGAGACAAGCAAGAAAGATTTGTATTGGTTGAGGTTATATGCACATAATATAGAGCTCCCTCCCAACAAAGCACTGTTGCCCATACAACACCACACTCCTCTCTGAATTCTGATACCCACACTGTAGATTGAAACGACATTTCAATGACCCCTTTTGACTATGTAATGTAATATATATACCCTCCTCCTCTCTGTCTATCTCTCTCTCTCTCACACACACACTCAACATAATCAGATGTATATATGTACTGTAATATGTAGACAAATATAGAGATTAATAATAATGTTTGGTGGGGAATAGTATGAAGCACTAGGTAGCTAGCTAGGGTTGGTTTTTAATTTGTTGTAGACAAGAATTAAGGATTATTATCTCTGGTGTAAAAACAAACAGACCCCCTTGACCCTTTTGGAGGCAGCAGTGCCCAGTTATTACAAACATCTGCTGAGGTGAATTCTATGTTACTTGGCTGCTTGTTTTCATAATGTCCATATGTTTTTCACCCCATTTGTAACCTCTTACCTACCTACCCATTACCTCTTTACATGCACTCTTTTATTATTAAGTGATAAATTATATTTAGACCTACCGAATTATAGAGGTAGTGTCTGGATTCGTTTTCTTTCAGTGTTTTGTTGTATTTTGTAAAGATAAAGAAAAAAAAAAAGATAAATAAGTATGTATTTGAGATAGTATGTACGTTTGAATTTGTTTTTCGAGATAATTTAAAATAAGTATTGTACGTTTAATATTGTGTTTTGGAAGACAAAAATTACTGTTCATTGTCAAATCATGTCTTTTTTTATATATATTTATATATATACATATATGTATATATATAAGGATTATATGTTTAATGTTTTGTTTTGAGAGACAACAATCATTATTTATTGTCAAATCATGTCTTTTTTCTATATATTTATGTATATATATGTATATATATATATATGTATGTATTTATATTAAAACAGTTAAAAACATCTAGATAAGATTTTTGTGTACGATTACAAATATTGGATATGTTTTAACTCATTTCAAAGACAACTTAAAAATAAAAACAAACACAGTGAGACTGTTTATATAAATTATCACCTTTTCTTTTTTATAATTATAGAAACTATTCTTAACAATTAAAAATAGTATTGGATAGTTTGTATAATAACATTAACGTTTTTGGGATGTGCATCTATAATTTGATTTAAAAATAAGAATAATTTATATAAATAATGCTAAAGTTTTTGATGAATGTATGTATAATTATTCAAAATGCAGACATAAAGTGTAGTTAGAGAAAGTCCAATTGTTTAGGACTAAAAATATTTTGAGTTATGTAATCATACGACTCTGACATTTTAGATTTTTTATTTCGTTAAGGTTGCAAAATAGTCAATATACCTTTTTTTCAGTTTCTCGATTTAAGGACAAATTTGGATGAAAATTTTAAAATCAGCCGGGAAGTGGATAAGCATTACATGTGCCGGTTCAAAATTGGAGCTCCTGACCTTATTCATTGTTTTTTATAATTATTATGCCACTTTTTTTTTTATTGATTTTAATTTTTTTGGTTAAATTTGTTAAACTAAGAAATTCAAAAAGGTATATGACTATTTTACAATTTTAATAAAATGATTAAAAAATAAGAAAAACGCAAGCAACTTTTTTGTAATATTACAAATGAATAAATTATATTTTATAAGAAAAACAAGCAGTTTTACCCCCTAAGTTTTTAAAAATAATAGCAATTTATCCCCTGATGTTTTTTAAAATGAAGAAATTTATCCTATTAGACAAGAAGAAAAATTTATCCCACTACTACCTACTTCTCTTCCCCCCTTTCTCCATTAATAATAAAAAATATTACTTGATATTTGTTTGAGACTTTTAAGAAATATTTAAATTTTGATTAATTTCTAAATTTAAAAAAGTGTAATTTTTGTCACACTTTTTTTAAAATAATTAAACCTTCGCTTTCTATTTCTTTTTTATCAAATGTGTATTTTGAATTTATTTTTCATATATTCGAGTGTAGAAAAAAGGAAAATATCCTAGAAAATTCACTATGTTTGTTTTCATTTTCAAGTTGTTTTCAGAATAAGTCAAAACATACTCAATATTTGTCATTGTACAGAAACATCTTATCTTGGTGTTTTTAATTGTTTTAACTCCAAAACATACATATATATACACACACACACACACAAATACATAAATATATATAAAAAAGACATGATTTGACAATGAATTGATAATGAACAGTTATTTATGTCTCTCAAAATACAACATTAATCATACAATCCTTATAAATACATAATATATATATATATATATATATAATTTGACAATAAACAATAATTTTTGTCTCATAGAACAAAACAACAAACATACCATATTTATTTTAAATTATCTCAAAAAATAAATCCAAATATACACACTATCTCTAACACATATTTATTTATTTATTTTTTTTCTCTCTCTATCTCCACAAAACATAACAAAACACTCGAAAAACGAATCCAAACACTATACTTACGTTTTAGAAAGTTGTATTTCAAATAAATAATTTAGAAGTTTTTTATATTTTGTAATCATTCACAAACTATAAGTATTTTTTCAATTAAATATATATATATATATATATGTATGTGTATGGGGATGGACGAAGGAAGTGTATATACTATAATTGCATGGGGGGGGGGGGGGGGGGGAAGAGAGCAGAGCAAGAATCGGAACAAGAAGGATATAATTAATTATATATATATATATATTTTTTTTTTAAATATAAATATGGTGGGCTGTATTCATATTCCTCTACAAAGGAGACAGCTTTGTCCCCCTCTAATTTCCTCCAATCACACTCTCTCTCTGCATCCACTGTTTTTTTTTTTCTCAATCCCAATATCACTAAAACCAACGACACTCTCACCTCATTTCACCCCCACCATTTAATTTAATTTAATATTAATTTTAATATTAATACACAAGCACACGTGTGTGTGTGTGTGTGTGTGTGTGTGTTAGATAGATACACGCACGACTGCAAACATAATGTACAAAATTTTAATTTATTACTTAAATAAATATGTATTATTAATTTATTTATATATTGTTGTGATGTTTGGTGATATCTATATATAATATGTTACTACATATATATATATATATATATTATATATATATTATATATATATATGATGCATGGAACAAGTTGATTAATCTATGTTAATTAATTATGGACATCTCTAATAAATTTATTTTTATACAAACATCTATCTATGAAATTAATTAATTAAATTTATGTAATTATGATCATAATATATATATATATATATATATATATATATATATATACTAAAATAATTAATTCTTCATAAAATTGCAGATTGTAATTAGTACTCATCTAATTAAAATAATAAATGTATGATGAGAATTGAATTGATATAAATTGTATAATTAAATTTTATGGTAGACAACTTTTGTGAATAGGGCCAGCGGTTGAGGAAAAGATAAAGAGGTAAAGGGGAAAAATCAAATTATTTTGACTCATCATCACCTTTCAAAAAGAGGAATAATTAAGCTATTTAATTAATTAACAAATCAATTATTACTACGTACACAAATTAAATACCATAAGGCAGAAAATCCATAATCGGAAGAAATTAAAGATCTGCTTTTGCACTTATAATTATGTTTATGCCTACCAATTAGCTACCTACTTTGAATGAATTAATATAAAAGCTATCTATCTTTATTAATGGACCTCACATTCTCTAAATACATTACCCTATCTTTCTCTTTCCTACCAATATTATTTTCTCTACATAAAATCTTCATTCTCAAGAAATCGGAATATCACTTTTTTTTTTTTTTTATCAATTTGTTACGATTCCGTATTGCGTCTTAAAAGTTGATTTTTTTTTTCCATCTAATAATTAACAGTTGGACGAGGACTAATATTAAAAGGAATTTCGATTTATGAGATACAATATGAGAAAATCATAATAAATGGGACTAAATTAAAAAAAGACCATATATGTGTGTGTTCTTAGATAAAGAGAGATACTCACAAAATTTACGTCAATTTTTATTTATGTATATAAATTATGCATGTATAAATGTACTTATACGAAGCTTGTTTGGTCAGACGAAAATAAAATATATAATTGTCATTTTATCCAATAATTCATGCTACCTTTTTTTTTTTAATTTAAAGATCAAATGTAATCATTCGTTTACGTAAAATTGATTGATATACTTAACCATCATTATGGATTTTAAATTTGATTAATTAAAAATTAAAAGAAATTAGCTATCATTATAAACTTTTAATTAATTTCTCAATTATCGTGTTGAATAACCATTTCTTAGACTTAATCGATCTGCGGTACATAGCTGACCAATCATCAGTAGGACGAACTTTTGGACCATGACAATCTATGTATACATACAGCTTTTCTTGTACATCTTTAATTTAATAATATTATTAAAAAAAAAAAAAAAACAAAGTTGTTTGTCAAAGTTCAAAAATAAAATAAAATAAAGCGTAAACTTTTCCTTTTGAAAAGAGAACTTTCACCAGTTTTTGAGTAGGACTCTTTTATTTATTTATTTTTCTTACAATGTCTCAGCTGGTGACGTCGGAAAAACGTAAAAGTTTGAATATTTATATATATATATATATATATATATATATATATATATATTATATATATAATATAATATAAATAAATATAATCTTTAGTCAAGTGATTAATAATTTCTTCACTCACTCACCTACAACAAATATGCTATTAGAGACGGATTTTCTCACTTCTCCGGGTTTAATTTGTCCGTTTCTAATATGACATCGAGTACTAAATAAATAAGTAATGTCACCACACACATAATATATACACTACTTTTATGTACATCATATATATAATTTGTGGCATGTAATTCTTGAGTGCATCACTAGAAAAAAAGTTATTATTGTCTACGATTTTATTAGTTATAGATTAAAATCGTAGTAAAATAATTATTATCAATCACGATTAAATAAAAAGAGTTGCAAAAACTTAAAATATTCGTCATGAAAACTGTTTTTACTATGGCTATGAGTCATAGCATGTATAAGTCACACTTGCAAAAATTACGACCAATAATTGTTGCATGGTCGTGATTAATAATTTTTTATTACAGTTATTAATATTTAATCATGGTTAAATATTATATTTCTTGTAGTGCATGTAATAAATGATCTTTTATATTTTAAGATATACTAAAAATAAAAATAAAATATATAAACAAAAACATCACATTGAGAAAAAAAAAAAAAAAAAAGGAATGAAAAGAACCAACTTAAGGGTATTGTTAATGAAACATAAATAAATTATAGTGACACTGCCATAAATTGTGGGAAAAAAATACAAGCAATTCTCACGTGATATTACAAACAAACAAAGTACCCTATATATATATTATATATATATATATATATATATATATATATATATATTTGAGAATGTGATTCACAATGATATATATATTATATATATATATATATATATATATATATATGTATGTATATAAATTGTACAAGAGAAGATATTAAGAATAAAATATTAAATAAAAGTAAAGTATGATGATGATGGGGATGTAAGAATGAAATGGAGTTGTGAAATTCAAGTCCTTCAAATTCTTGGAAAAGGCTGTGGGTAGTGTTGTCCTCATCGGATGGGATATTATATTTATGCCCATACTCATAATTTCTCACCTCTCTCAATTGCAGTGCTCAGGCAGTTTCAGATACCATTTTCCATCTCACAATCTTCATTCTCTGCTCCATCCATCATCTCTTCATATCTATACCTTTTCAATACAAACCCTCTTTTCTTACACTAAAACCCTTTCATCCTCCTTCAATGTTGGGTTTTTTTAGCAATAACTTCTGTTTAAAAGATGAGTCTGCATCTATTACCGATGGGGTTATGTAGTAAAAGAGTTGCAAAGGACAACTTTACCCTTAAAAGGTGAAATATACTAAAAATAAAAGGGATTCGTATATTTTTTATACAAGCCAAAATCGACTTAACTTGACCTCTCGGTGCACTACCTATCCAAGGAATAGGGGCCCGACATGTGGCTCAGTATGAGTTCATACAAATGGCTCCTATAAATAGGAGTTGTCTCCATTTGTAAGGTATGTATTTATTATATTGGTATCGAGTCATGCGACCCTTATTATTTAACTATCCTTTTGATTTAACTTTTTGAGGTTTAGCTGGGGGCTTTTCACCCCAACAACTCTAACCATATTGTAGATCAACCACTTATCAAGTTTAGATTGAGAGAATTGAAAGATGATTACACATAAGTGACACTTGACATTCAATTCTACAACTTATCTTGTAAGAAAAAATACAACCTAGCTAGTCCACTTGAACTGCCACATCAATTTTGAATGAATGCAATAAAGTGGTCACATATCTGAATTGGAGTATGTGATAATATGCTTTTTAATTATGGGGTAGTTTAGTTGCTTTTTGTTTCTCTCTTTTGCTCAATAGCTTTCCAAAAGTTGACAAAATGCACTTATGTGACCTACCTTTTCTTTTCTTACTAAAGCTATATACATATAATGATGATTAATTAGTACAACGTATTTAGAGTGCTTTTATTAATTAGTTCCCATCATTTTTTCCTTCCCTCTAATTGTTCTTTTTTAATATATGGTACCTACATATACAGGTATTCATACATGTTCGCCACGTTTCTTGCATAAAAAACTTATACTTGAATCGTTGGAATTTTTCAAGAAGATAAACGAATGACATACTAAAGATTGTATTATATCTGTCATTCTGTATAAAATTTTTAGGAAAAAAATATAATTTACCCCATCTGATATTGTAAATGTGCAAATTACCCCCCTATAAAAAAATTAGTAATTTATCCCCTGTATTTTTTAAAATGTATTAATTTACCCACTGTATTTTTTAAAATGAAACAATTTACCCCCCCTAGAGGGGAGGATAAATTGCTATTTTTTTTCATAGGGGGGTAATTTGCCTATTTGCAATATCACAGGGAGTAAATTGCATTAAAACCAAAAATTTTATACAAATTATGAGTTTGTTTAAAAGAATATTTATTTTATAAAAGTTGTGTCTATTAAACTAAGATGTACGGTAAAATATTAATCTAAATAGATCTAAAATTAAATAAAGACACTATAATATGCCAAAACTATTTTGTGCATTGTAATTTTTTTAGCATTATATTGATTCAACTAATAAATTAATATAACAACAAATACAATAACTCTCAATTCAATCAATATATTAATATTATTATAAATAAATTATAAAATTCACATATTCGGTGTAATTCGAATCCATGACTTCGAAAATGTTTTAATATGCTAAAATTATCTTGTACGTCATATTCGATCAACAAGTTTTATAGATCTACTAGTTTATTTATTAACCTATTCTGGGATGGGCTTTTAATTGTTGATTGGGCCTCAGTTTCCAACTTATGATGGGCTTTGACAGGATAAGCCCAATGGTCATGAATTACAGCAGACCAGATTAATGATGAATGGGCCGAGTACATATATACAGACTTAAGTCCACCTGATAATACATCATAGAGTAAATTGCGACAAATTCTCATAACGTTTAGCATAATTATAAATATTTTTCATTGTTTAAAAAATTATTAATACTCATAATTTTAATAGTTATATAATAATTAGGTAAATTCATTAATTTTTGTTGTGTTTTCATCTATCTTTTGTATTAAATTAATCAAATTGTCCTTATGGATGATATATTATAATTTATTTATTTTTTAAAATATTTTAATTTTTTTTATGATCAATGTGATTTTTTTTTAAAAAAATCATCTGCATCATTTAATTTTTTTTATATAAAAGAATATATAAGGATAAAATTAATAATTTTAAATCTCCATTCAAAAATTATTATAATTTTATTAAATGTAAAAATATTTATAATTTTTAAATAACAATGTATTATTAGTAGTTATATCAAATTATAAATTAGGGATAATTACACTCTCCTCCCCCGATATTTGATGTAATTACATGTAAACCTCATGTGGTTTGAGAAATTACATCTAGCACTCCTGATGTTTGCTTTCGTCTAACACACAAGTCAATCCATTGGTAAAAATTTATCGAATTTATTTATAAAAACTCTATATTATCTTTGATTGACTTATTACTAATTTATTGCATGTTAAATAATTTTTTTATGATCAAATTACTCACATACTTCTTCAGGTATTAATACATGTGAGGAAATATATCTTCACTTTTTTAAGGGTAGTTTAGTTCAAAAAAAAATTATTTGACTTGCAATAAATCAATAATAAGTCAATCAAGAATAATTATAAATTTTTATTCAATTTTTTTTACTAATGAGAGAATTTATTTGTTATATAAAAATAAAATTTAAAAATACTAAATATAATTTCTTAAATGAAATTACACCCGATCCAAACAAATGAAAGTGTAATTATCCCTATAATATATTGATCTTTAGAATAAAAATCTACTAAAGACATTGGTCCAGTTGTACCTACTGTCAAGAGTTCCAGGATTCTGGTCTCAGTTCTCCACCAAGATACTCTGAAACACGCAACAGACTTGGCCACCACAGAGCTAAAGATTCATGTGGGCCATCACCACCCCTCAATCTCCTTCAATGTTCTTGATTTATTATAGATACACAGAACCAGAAAGGTTGTTCCAAGAGACGCACAATCTCCATGGAGGCCGTGAGCTCGAATCTTGATTGTAACACTCTGTCAGCACTGTCTCGACTCTCCAAGTTTTCCTCAAAACCCACCTCCAAACTGTTGTTCTCTTGCCGTTTATCGAGATCAAACAGCTGGAGCAAGAGGAATTTGGGGCTGAAGATTGCTGGGTGTTTGGACCAGAAAAGGGTCGTTTCAGAAGCCAAGAATGGTTTTTTATTAGCTGTGAATGGAGATTTAATTAAAAGGGTTGGTGGTGGAGTGCTTGGTTTTGCTGCTGCTGTGTCTTTGTGTTGTGATTCGCCGGCTTTGGCAGAGTCTCTCACTGTCGCTTTCCCTGTTTCTCACACGCGTGAGGTGATCATGTTTGTTCATGGCATTTTGAGGTTTTAGTTCATGTTATTACAGTTCAGTTCATGTTAGTACAGTTTAGTTGAGATTGTTTTTGGCAGGTGAATACTGTTCAAAGAACACTTGTTGAGGCATGGGGATTGATTCGAGAGACTTTCATAGATCCAACTTTCAATCATCAGGGTAAGTAGAGAAAAGAGTCCCTTTTACAATTTATGGTGATAGGAGGAGAAAATGAGGTTTAAAATGTGTGATCTTGAATCAAAACTTGATACTATGATCAATACTATGTTTTCAGTTACAGTCTATGTATGCTCCTGTTTGAGTTAATTGTCTTGGGAAGTTGAAAGATCAGACATTTTTATAGTATGTTTACTCCGAAAAGCAAATGGTTTAGAATCCTTGTTGTAAGGATATGCTGATTTGAAGGGACCTATTTACAGATTGGGACTTAAAACTGCAGCAGACAATGGTGGAGATGTTTCCACTGAGATCAGAAGATGCAGCATACAACAAAATCAAGGGGATGCTTTCGACTCTTGGAGATCCTTTTACGCGCATCATCAGTCCGAAGGTTTTTTCACAAGTTTTCTTATCGTCGACGCATTGTTATGTATCGAACTGATTCTTTTGAGATTTGAGCTATAACACATGATTGCAGGCTGAGGTCTGATGGCTACTTATTTTTGCGTGCAGGAATATCAAAGTTTTAGAATAGGAAGCGATGGGAATTTGCAAGGCGTTGGCTTATTTGTCAACGTCGAACCAAAGACCGGGCACCTGGTGGGTCGACACTTGACAATCGATCTGTTGATTCTTAGACATTGCCAATGCTCATGCATATTTTATTGCTCTAAGTCTCTGTTTATTTCGTTTCAGGTTGTGTTATCATGCATCGAGAATAGCCCAGCTGCACGTGCTGGTATACACGAAGGAGACGAGCTAATGGAAATAAATGGTACTTACCTGCTAAACTTCTGATGTTATCAATATGCAGATTGAGGAGAAAAGAAGTTCAGCACTTAGCATTGGATCAAACTTGAACCTAAAAATGATTGATTTACACTTTCTTCCGCAATATGTTGAAATAGGCAGTATTTGTATAACTTGCTAAATTTTATTTCCTTATGTTCTTTAAAATATTATCTTCTACTTTGTAAAGTAATCACCTTTTTCTTGAGGACCATCAGGCGAAAGACTCGATGGAGTAGCAAGTGAAGCAGCTGCCCAGAAGCTCAGGGGACGTGTCGGAACAACTGTTACAGTAAAAGTCCACAGTGTGAGCATTGCACGCCTTACTCGCATGGGATCATATCGTATTTTGAGATAAATTTTTTTTAAAATCGATGCTATTCTGATTGTTTAACTTCATTTTATTTTATTATCCAGGTCGATGACTTGGGAAGTTCGTGTGTCAGAGAGGTATAGATCTAGTAATTCTGATTGATACATTAACATGTCATTGTTGGTATGCCGTCATGTAAAGCTAATCTTGAAAAGCCCCACTTTTTTTAAGGTTAAAATACCTCGTGAAGTGATTAAGCTTTCGCCAATATCTAGTGCCATCATTCCCACAAATCGCCTGACGGCCATCTATCAAAGACCGGATATGTAAAGTTGTCAACCTTTTCTCAGGTATTTTCTTAAGTATGAAGTTTTCTTAAGCTTTCTTTTCTCCACATGAGATGGAGAAAGATTATCAAATGTAGACTTTTTTTCTGAATATTATCAATCAGTAAAAATTGGTTCAAGAAGAATTAACATTGTCCTAATTATGACAGACTGCTGCAGCTGAGATGGAAAACACGGTCCATGAGATGGAGAGTCAAGGTGTTCAATCATACATATTGGATCTCAGAAACAATCCAGTAAGATTTTGTTTCTTCTGTTCGAAACGTAATTTTTCTTGTTTCCCTTTTTATTAAGCATTTTGATTTCAGTAATGCTCATTCCTCCTTATCACCATCTCCAGGGTGGTTTGGTAAAAGCAGGACTCGACGTTGCTCAGATTTGGCTAGACGGGACCGAGACTCTAGTGAACACTATTGACAGGGATGGCAATATGATACCTATCAGTATGATCGACGGGCATGCTATAACACACGATCCACTCGTCGTCCTTGTAAATTTCGACTCAAATCATTGTTTTTTTTCCTTAGACATTTCATTCTTGAAACGGTATCTGTAACTGTTCTTTTTTCTTCTGAAACAGGTGAACGAAGGGAGTGCAAGTGCAAGCGAGATTCTAGCAGGCGCACTCCATGACAACGGCCGAGCAATCCTGGTGGGGCATCGAACTTTTGGGAAAGGGAAAATACAGGTTTTAGCACCATCATTTTTACATGAAGATCATTTGCTATTCCTCTAAAAACGCCAAGAAAACTTCTTAGTTTTGAAAATTTTTACTGCAGAGCGTGACGGAGCTACATGATGGATCGGCCCTTTTTGTTACAGTTGCCAAGTATCTGTCCCCAGCACTTCACGACATCGACCAGGTTGGCATAACACCAGACGTACAGTGCACCACTGACTTTCTGAATTCACCAAAAGACTCGTTCAAGAATGGGAGCTCGAATTCTTCCCTAGAGAGCGATTCTTGTATCCTGGTCGCCGAGCATCAGCTTGATGTTCAAGAATCCAAAGGCTCAGCTTCTTGATAAGTGATTATAAAGGTAAACCAAGCTCGGTTTCAGCTTGATTAACCTTGAAGATAGCATAAGTTATCGTTCTTGCAGAAGCAGCATGTAGATACCTTTGTAAATATGTGATGTTAGCCTGATAGCAAAACTTGTTGTAAACAGTATCCGGACATATTGGCCTTTGTAAGTTAACCAAAAGGGCTTGTCAGAAAATCATCTCGGTGATGTTTCTTCAGTTAGTACTTGAATAACAGACTCATGTTTCTTCAGTTAGTTTATCAAATGTTAGCTTATTCTAATATTTTCTAATAAATAAAACGGCAAATACCGCTTAAACCAACACACGTACAAGTCGATAAACATCCGCATGTCTAATTAAGAATGTAAGAAATCTTTGACATTTTTGCTTGAACTCAATTGATTTTAATTGATAATGTTTTGCACATTGATAGTTTCATTAATATCGATATCATTTACTATATTTTACTAATATATTACAAAACATCAAAACCAGTAACCTTTTTATTAGTCATGCATCATATCGCATCAATACAATATTTCAACAATATATACATACACGCATCAGAAAGACATCATAAACAAGTGACAGTCACTCCACCCCACCACACCAACAAAACAATAGCCAAACATATACGCTATATGCATATGCATAGTAAACTCATTGAGAAAACAAAACAGCAATAAAAGAAAATAAAACCGGTGAAATGATAAGTGGATCAAAAACTGATAGTCGGAAGGCACTTCCCGCGTCCATCGCGGGCAAAGGCGCCATTGCAGCATCTTGCGCGATGACAGTCGACAAAAGTACAATCATCATGACCAGAAAAATGTAAATGTAGGTGGTAGACTTACCAAAATGCGCCATGCTGATAAAACTTAAACAAAATGTAGCTTAATAATTTGGTAGGGTGGTTGATATATAGGAATTTATAATGAATGTTTTGAAGGGATTTTGAGATGTGAAATAGTGTGGAAAAAATGTGTGATTTTATATATATATATAGTAGAAGTGGTCTAAATGTCTTAATCAAAATTCATTTTATTTGTTTGCTACCATATTCATTGCCTTTGGTGTGAAGGCTCATGGGATCCACAAATGTGAGATAAGGTAGGTTATGTATCTCACTCATCTTGAAATGAAATTTGACAAATATTGCTTCAAAAGTTTGTCTTTTTGTGGTCACATTAATCCTTACCCATTCTTTTAATTATGTGATTTTTAGGTGATAATATTTAGGTGTAGATACTAATAGGAAGAATAAAATATTATGCAGACAAAAGGGGAAAAAACAAAGAAAATTCCTGAGTTATATTTATTAAGGTAAATTACATTGACACCACATGAGGTTATATCAAAATACACAAACTACTCATATTTTTTGTGAATTATAAATACGCCCTTTAAAATTATAGTTGTAATTACAACTATATCTCATCTTCAAATGCAAAGTTTATACAAATAGTCTCTAAGAAAATTACACTAACACCTCTAAGAGAGTGCAGTTACAATTTTACAATTACCATATTTATTACTTTCGTTAATTTACATAATTATTCTAAAAATATATGTGTGTAAGAATTAATTTGGATTAAAATAGCTAAGAAATTGTAGGTGAGAAAATGGTGAGGGGGATAGAAGCTGCAGATACCTTGCATGTGTCAGGAAGGGACTTCTGTCCTTTTTCTTGTCTTTACAATATCATAAACAGGTGAGCCCTCAAATCAGTTTTTTTTTCTTTTTAATTTATGATGATGATGTCAATATTTTATTTTGAAAGATGCATTTATGTTCATCCTTCATAACCTAAGCAAACATCAATTATTTCAGAAATTGAGAGGTGGTTAATTAGGCCTGTTGCACACTACTGTTGATGTTTTTCATCAGAAGCTGCCTCCATCAGAAGAACAAAGGGAAGGAAGAGAAAACATTCACACGTGTTGTTTGATAAATGCAATCCTCAAACTCCAATCCAGCATTACTCTTTGGACAAACAATTTATACATCCAAGCTCAAGAAATCACAACAAATCTTTACAATAAATTACTGAGATAAAAGGCCTTTGATCATGTCCAATGCTTGAAACTAGGATTCTTTAGCAAACTTCTGTGCATTCATTAAGCTTTTTGTCAGCCATATTGCTGTTTCTCTGGAAGAGACAGTGTCGTCGCCGAATGGTTTCAGCACACCAGAGAGCTCATCATATTTGTCCTGTTTCAGCAATCTTGCACATAATTCAAGCAAGGACTCTAACGCGTGGGCTCTCTGTCCTCCTGGAATTTCCGGCTCACCTTTGCTCCCATCACTGTCAGCTGCAGCTTCTGTGTTCAACGACCGATTGTTGGTCGTAGCTTGATTCGTTAGTTGAGTTTCTTCTTTCTCAGTCTGCATTGTCTCATTTGCGACCTCGTCTTTGATTTTCACTGTATCCTTGTCTTGGCAATTTTCGGGATCTTCAGCATCAGGTGCCGATCCTGAACATTCACCAGTATTTTCCTCCACACTCGATGAGCTTCTTGGTTCCGCATCAACTTCGGATCTTACCTTGTCATTGATCAATGAAACGCTTTCATCAAAAAGAGACACAAAGTTGCTGCTACAAGTTGTACCAGGTGTGCCTGTTTCGCTGCACATCTGAAGAGCAGTATCCTTTGACTTTATTTCCATTTCCTCAGCGAGAGAGGGACTGCACAGAGGCTCTGAATCCACTGTATTTTCACTCGCCAGGTCGGGATTCTCCAACTTTGTTACTTGCTTGGTTAAATACTTCTCTTGTTCTTCAGGTAGTGCATTTAGAGGTAGAGTCGAAGCATCCGTCGTGTTGAGGCTTTCTTTAGGTGATGAAGAGTCATAATTCTCCCGACCATCTCCATTGCAAGCAGTTGTCTCACTTGTGTCCCCACTCTTTGAATCTTCACTGTCATGAGACATTTCTCCCAAATAGCTCGTGCGATCAACCCTCTTAGTCTCGAGTTGCTCCTCTATTGAGATGTCATCGTCCAGCAAACTTGGATACGGCGCATCAGTATTTTCCTCAAACAGCGGAAGCAAATCCCTCTGTTTTGGTTTCATCTCTCTTTCTTTAGAGTCTTTACTGCCAGCAGAAGTTCCAGGTGACGGTTTTCTTGATTTCTCATTTGTATTCTTGGGAGAGGGAGACTTCACAGGGAGAAACACAGTGGACGGGTTGTGACACCGAAGGAGGAATGGTTGCAAATGTGAGTGTCTTAATAGCTCGGCAGCCTATCATGTGCAAATCTATATATATCAACGACAAATTTTGTTGCACGAGTAAAAAGGGTTGTGAAGAAGTATGAACTTACAGTCGGCCTGTGTTCTGGGCTCTTCCTTAGCATGCTCTTCATGATCTGTTTTCTGGAGATTATTAAAATCATTATACGTAATTTCAGCAATGAAATAACAGAATTTTCACTGCTAATCCATAAAGAATGAAGAGAAGACTTACAGAGTGGAAGAGTACACAATCGGCAGCGGGGAGATCAAAGATCTGTTTATCTTGTTGATAAGTCCAGTCATATCCTATTTTGTTCAAATCTTCTAACTTTAGGAATATAGTAACGAGAAGGCGAATAATTCAAGAATCGTCAATTCTATATGCCAAGCAAATGGTTGAACTTACAGGCGCTCTAAATGCTTGGTGGTGTGCAGCAATCTCAAATATACAGCAACCTAGACATAGGAAACACGGCACTCTCAGAAACAAGACCATGAAAAGTATCAACTTACAGATTCATAAGATTTAACTCATTACCTAGTGACCATATGTCTGATTTATAGCCATATGGAGTATCTGCAAGAAGCTCCGGGCATATATAGTTGGGCGTGCCAACAACCTAGTTTGAGGGTCGGAAGTTATTGACCAATATTTGTGGAAATATTAGAGTGAGATTATCATTAACACACGAACCTTGAGTTACTACATTATCAACATATGTCTTAAAATAATGCAGTGGTAAAATGTAAAAGTTCAAATCATTATATAATCATACCGACGATGCACGACCTTCCTCATTGAGAAGCTTTGCCAATCCAAAATCACCTGTAAATTGGATGTAGTGAACAAACTGAAGAAAATAATGCGAATGAATATAAGTTTTTGCAAGGACTTGCTTTTGGCCTTCTTACCAAGATGGATGTCATTTTCCTTTGTGAGGAATATGTTAGATAACTGGAATCAAGAAAGGGGTTCGTTAACAAACAATCAAGTTCTATATATGGCAAATACATAACATGATGACCGTAGATCAAACCTTGATATCCCTGTGAAGGACACGATTGGAATGAAGATAGTCGATAGCTAATAGCAACTGAGTCAGCCATTTACACAGTTTCTGGGTCATAGACAAGAATCGAATGTTCGGTGTGAATTAACTATGTGCAGATAAGAAACGGTTTTATACAAATATCTATGAGATTACCTCCTCTGGGAAATAACCTCCTCTTGTCTTCCTCATAATCTGGGATCTGCATATTGAAAAACAACATAAATGGACTATTCAGCAACATTCAACTTTCCAAAGGCTTGTTTACTTTCGAACTTCTCTTCCCTTTCCCCTTCGCCCACAAAGTATACAAGATTCTCGACTTAATAATAGAAGTTATAGGACAGCCCCCAGTAGTATGGGTCTATAAAATGATCTATATGTTATAATATAGAACCTTGATCAGTTGCTATTCGGATATGATTGAGTCGAGTTCAGCCTAAGAACTTACATATTTCCAACTTCACAATAGTCGGTCACGATGCATATACAGCTTCCCTGCAGAATAATGAAAATGAGAGAATTTCTTTAGCATCAGTTTCAAGCCAGCTATATCAGACATTTAGATGACCTAAAAGCTATAGGGGCAGCTTTCAACCACGAAATCAAGACTAATAAACAACAGAATACCTTGTCCACCCAAACATCTTTATATTCAAGAATGTAAGGATGTCGCATTTTTGCAATTAAATTCATCTGCAACAAAGATAAGCACACATTATATAATGTTGAAGAAGAACGACAAATGATGACAAACTTTTCGTTAGCACTTGCAATATAAACTAAAAAATGGTGATCAGAGTCGGTGGTCATGAAAAGTGGATAGAGAACACAAAAAGGTGGAGCATAACATGCTATAATTTCCAACAAAAAGTGAAAACACATCCAATAATTTCTTCTCCCAACACCCTATTACATGAGTCTTTAAACTAACCTCCTGGTACGCTGTGCGCTTGAACTTCTCTGTCTGCCTAGAGAGACGAATTTTCTTCAGAACATACCTGCCCGAGATGACAGAAACAAGTACTGAATCCCCATTCAGAGTTCATATACCGATCAAAACACAAACTGAGCATATGAGAGGATTATTCATGATTACGCTATTCCTTTCAGCATTTCATCTGGTTCATGAAATCGAGCTCATTAAGAATCCACCAGCTAAAGATGATTCCATACCATTACTTTAGTAAATTCATGAGCTCAGTTTCTGATGTACATTAGATGCCCAGAAAATATATCATCCCACAAGAGGAATACACTTGAGAGAATAATCAAAGTTATACAAGCAGCCCTTCAGCTCAATTCCACTACCCTGTAAATACACCCTATAGCATGACTAAACTCCTAAAACTCTCACACACAACCAACAGAGCCAAACGCAACCCCAAGTAAAAAGTAAAATTACAATTCAAAATTCAAATACTACAATGTTTATGCATGCAAAGCCGTAAGAAAGCTTGGAAGCAGAAATTCTTACTTCTTATTCTGAGGTTTATGGAGCACAAGAAACGTAGCTCCAAAAGCACCTCTACCAATCTGCTCAATTACTGCATAATCTTCCGTCTTGGACTTAGAGTCACCATTTTCTGTCTCCATCAACCCCTTCAAACCCAAAATCTTCACATGGGTCATCCTATTTTCAGCTAAAGATTCAATGTTTAGTGAAGATTAATCAGTTATTGAACTCACCTAAGCTCCAATTTCACCAGAAACTTCGAATTGCAGAGACTCCACAAGCAACCAAGAAAAAAAAGCAAATCTTGAGGTATATGCAGCAGTGTCAAGCGGATGACCCTTTCAAAGCTCAGTTATTGAATTCACTGACAGTAATTATGGCTCTCTCAGACGCCTTCAAAAATCGAAACTAAAGTTGTGAAGTTCTTTATTGCACAGTTATGAGACCAACGTAGAGTGTGTGTGTGTGTGTGTGTGTGTGTGGTGGGGGCTGGGAAGGAGACACAGTCAGGCAGAGAATTAGAAGCATAATTATATAGTAATTAAAGAATTTGTCACCAAAAAAGCCATGCTTAACTAACAAATTCTACTATGGTTATGGAGAAAGCTAATCCACCTGGTTAATTAAAGAACAAAAGAAGATAACCGAGTTTTCAGGGTGAAAAGCAAGGAAATTCTTGTGCATATTTAATCCAATCAAACTAATTACAGAGCAAGCGGCAATATTATTTTTTTAAAATTATATATCAATCACACAATAAATATATTATGATTAATATGTGATTGATTCTGGTTCAAATAAACTCAATTTAAGTTAAAATAAAATCGAAAAACAAAGACCAACAGCTTTACAATAGTATGTGGTAAAAAGAGTGCTGTATTTATTTAACATTCACCAAATAACAGTTCTGTCCAAATTTTCTTTGTTTATCATTCGTACATGTAAGAAATTTGGTCTACAGAGAATCAACTTTTGTTGTATTTAGAACCATTTTAGAACAATGATAATGAAGCCACACTACCATTTCCTCACCCAAAAGCTTCCTAAATTTCAGACATCAGCCAAATTCAGGCACCTTTTATCTGATTCTCAAATTATGCCATCATGGGATCTTGATTTTGATTGCCAGAAGATTTTTACCCAATTAGGTTTGTGAAGTGGGGATGCCAAACCTATTGCAAAGGTGGCCAACCCCAATAGTTTGTTAGGATTTTTGAAATCTTGAACACCAAGAACAGATCAAACTAATTGTGTATAGTAATAAAAAGTATTGCAGATTATTACACACTCGATGAAAATAAATAGACTAAATTACAACGAGTTTCATATAAAATTTGACATAATTATAAATACCCTTTCATAGTGACGATTCGTATAAAGGGTGATAAGGGGCAATGAAGTAAACCCCACCATTAATGCCCATAATATTAAAGTTAAAGGATGTGAACATATATATTCTAAAATTATGCATTCCTGATGTGTATGGATAAATGCAATTTGGGATGGACCACATATTTAATTAGGGATAATTCTATGCCGGAATTATTGAAATTAGATGCACGTATTTGTTGACTACAGTCAACTACCTCATTTGTCCATCCCACTAAATGCAGTTGACACTTTTGCAGTCTTTTGGAACTTTTGAGCCCCGGAAAATTGCGCTTTTTTTTTTTTTTATTTACATTTTATGAACATAGATTATAACTATATTTATTGTAACTTGAGTCGAGGTGAAGAGAAAAGTCCTATAGGAACGAAAATGGTTTAGAATGAGGTTTTATGAATAAATTCAACATTAGATGTTCGAATTCAATTAGATTTGTGCGTGTTGTCACAATTTATTAAAATATTCATGCAATAATATAATTACATAAAAAAATTTAAAAAAATAGAAAGAAATTTCTGCTATATGATATGATTTGAGGTGAAAAATCAGAAAAGTGTGTGGTGAATAGAACAGTTGTGTTAACTGCAGGAAGTAAGCTTAATTTGTGTTAGTGGGACACAAGTAATTTGAGGAGAAGCCCTCAGCCTCAAATGCTTGTTGGTGTAATAGTCTTATTTTTCCATGTTTTAATTTGAAAGGTCGTATTCATATACATACAACACAGTTGTGTTCACAAAGGAAAAAAAAGAAAATGGGAAATTTTGAAATTCAAGCTGTGTCGGTAGAGGTAGAGGTAGAGTAGGTCGTCTACCTAACCCCCCCACTCCGACCCCTCTTCTTGTTCATTTTCTTTTAATTGAAGCTTTAATAATGTAATGAATCTTTAATCATGTCCCTATTACTACACCCACCCCTTTTTTATTGATTCTTTACCTCCAGATGTTTTACCTGTAATTTGTGTTTTACAGGATTGAATATCATTATGACAACAACCTCCTCCATAATTGATTGCATAAAAGAATTGAGTGATGATGGGCCACTCGTTTTGCGATTTGATGCACGAGCAACATCTTCAATATACACCCATTTTTAATTACATGGATATGTTTAATTTTTTAAGTAAAAAAAACGTGTATATATATATATATATATATGTGTGTGTGTATATATATCAATTATCTTCAGATACAAAAGAGAAAACAAGTGACCGACCAGATAGAGGGTCCACGCTCACACAGCATTTGAAATAATTGCAAAGTGTACGATGAGTAGGTGATGAACCGGGCAGAGTTGTCCATCTCAGGGAGATATTAAGGTCAAAGGGGAAGTAAGACAAGCAGTTGCATTTTGTCCCAAATCCATTACAATTAGATTCAATTCATTTAAGGTCAAACGACCAACCATGAAGCATGAAATGCTCATCTTTCTTTTTTAACCACGAAAGGATCTATAGAAAATTGAGGTCTAATCAGGATTATAGAAATACTTGCCCAGGAGTGGATGGCATGAAGCATTTTTCATACAACACTCCACCAGTTTGCCCTTATTTTGATAACACTTGAGCTTTCTTGCATGTCACATATGAAGAGACCTGGAATTGTAACTATTTCCACAGGTAGACCAAATAGCATCTATTTATATATGTAATCTAGTTATCCAAATGTCAATCATCACTCATGAATGAGGCCAAATTCACCAAATGCACAAGTTTTAGATATACAGCCAAGTAAGCTCAGTCTTCTTTGCAAAACATATCCGATCTAGTATAGATAGAAAACATTTCCACGGGCTAGCCATTCATACACAAGAGAGTGGCATGAGACGTGATCCAGAATGACAGTAGTATTTCTACAGAGGCAGGGTAGGAGAGCATAAGGTTACAGATCGTCATTACTTCCGTTTACAGTTTCTTCGGCTTTCAAGTTTCCTTCGAGCAGCTTCAAATTCTTCTTCACTTGGCTCTGGAACTGATTCACCTCCACCATATTTTTGAACAAGAGATGAGAACATAGAATCAATCTTGCCTCTCCTCTCGTTTTGCCGTTGAGCTATTATTGCATATAAATCTTCGGAATCTTTCTTCGATCTGCAAGGGGTATTACACAAGCGTTACAGTTTCAAGGCCTCAAATCAAAACTAGAAAAATTAGTGAAGACTCCAGGAAAAAGAAGAACACGACTAACTTCTTTCTGCGTTTCAATGGACTGGTAGAGGCTTTGTTTTAGACACTTTCTTGGCCCATTTTCATACGCTTTGGTTGACTTTAAGTCTCCTACAAGTGGATGTGCGCAAAGCAAAAGAATCCATAATAAGCAATTGACACACAAAGTAAGGGGATAAAAGAAGAAACTACCAAGTATAAAACCTTGAAAATAGATAAGTAAATAAATAGCCAAAGCAGTCATGAAAATGAAACCAAATATCAACTCCAACATTTCCATAATTTCAATTTCAGCTAGGAATGTCTGAAGTAATGGCCAATTAGAAGGAAAATATTACAAAAGGCAATATAATGAAAACAATAACTTAGAACAACTATAAATTACATCTTTTACCTAGCTCTCGGAGTTTAGCCAAGCGAAATATCTAAGATGTGATTATTTCAAATGTCAAAACTTTTGCACTGAAAAGCGAGCCAACCTGCAGAAATCGCCTCATCGATGATATCCTTGAACCGATGGGAATCTAGCATAGGCTCAGAGCAAAGCATGCAGCAGAAAAGCCTGACAACAAATTCAAATTATAGTGAAACGGTAAGCACAAAAATTAAGTAGCCACCATCCATGATGTACCTGTCCATGTTGCCCTTCAATTTTTTGTACAGCTCAAGCAAATCTTTTTTCTCTGACTCAGAGCCTCTGTAGTTTGCTTCAAACTCTTCAATATCAGCTTCTGAGATCTGCATGAGATGTACAGACTTCATATGATGAACAAAGTACAGTGAGAGTGTAACAGAGAAACCTGCCTAATATCACAGAAAAATAACCTTTTTATACATGGCCCTGAAAAATGTCTGCAAGTTCTGGATGACATCTCCTACTAGATCCTGCTAATCAGTAAAGAAACGTGAGTATTCAGAAGTTAAAGGGATATTCCTCTTAGAGCATACTTCTAGTAGTGCAATTAGAAGATAAAAAATAGCAGGATGTGCCTGTAAACAGCAAATTGCCCAGATTCTCCTGCATTCTGCAGAAGACACTCCTATGACTTAATAAAATTGCAAGAACACTTGGAGGCATGACTTACAGCATCATCAACACAGCCAGTCTGGTCATATAATGAACGTTTTCCTCGTCACCAAGAATAGATATTACCTTTTGTAGCTGCTGAAATTTTTCCTTAGCCTCCTACAGCAAGAAAACGAATGGTTAAAATCTTGTACACAACCAGAGATATTTGCAGTATGAGACCCAAATGCAACAAGCTTGAAACAAGAAAATTACCTCATCATCAGGATTTTTATCAGGATGTAGGCGGAGAGCCAACTTGTAGTAAGCTTTTTTTTATTTCCTGCTGGGATGCAGCTTTGTCTACACCAAGAATCTAAAAAGCACAGGATCACTCAATCACTTGCAGATCAATGGTAAGATGAAAGGAAACCAAATTATATACATACAAAATCTCAAATTTACAGGACCCAGCTCCAACATAGATCTTTTATTGGCTAGTTATGGATATAGCAAAGCCAGAGGAAGAGGTCTGGTCTTAGAGAGTGAAGATATAGCCATGATCTTGATAAATTTTATCTACACATATCTCGCTGTTGAATTTTCTAATGATTTTTTTATGCATGTAACTTGTGTGTGAATGAAGTACTTTTTGGAACTTTGAAGGATGAAAAGGTAATTATGTTCTTGAAATATTCTCTGCTATCATAAATAAGTGTGTTGATGGACATTGTTACTGAATCCAATAGCATGTACAGAACAAATTTTAAAAGAAGGGATACTTGCATGAAGAATGCTACAATTACAACAGAAACATGAAAAGTGATACCTCTTTGTGTTATCATTTTGTGGAGCAGAAAACAGAAAGAATGTCAACAATATTGTTAATTATCTTAAAAGGGCATGGTAGCTAAATTGTAATGCCTAAACTTTTCTTCTTAACAACTCTGCATAATCTCTTTAACCGGGTACAATTGTACATCCACATAGAGAATTCAGACAATTGTATATCCTATTGCTTAGATAACATTAGACTCTTGATACTGTTTTCGTAGTTACTCACTTCTTCTTAAGCTACTTTTCAATCATGTTGGATGGGGATTTCTCACTCCAATCCAACATCATCTGATTCGATATCAACTTCGCTACCAACTTCCCGGACAACACGGAGTAAAATAATTCTTCATGTCTAGTAGTGAATTTTCACTCTTAAGTTTAGTTCCCCCAACATTCTCATCAGTATAGCTTTCACAGGCACCATACATGGCAAAATAAATCTCAAAAAAGAAAAAAAAAAAAAAAAAAGAACAACGATCAAAGCATCTCTCTTCAGACCTACACCGTATTTAAATTAGATATGAAAAAAAACACCATAAATCATAAAATTCCTGCTAAGGGACAAAAAAATAAAGTAAAAACCGTAAAGGATATACCTCATATAAGCTCTTATCATTCGAGGAAGACGATCCATCAAGGTATTCCTGATCTTCCTCCATTTCTTCGTCTTCTTCCTCTAAATGTTCCTCTGAAACCCTAGCTTTACTTCTCTTCCCCATCCCTTAGAAACTCAGTTCTGAGAGCCACAATAGATTTGAAAATGACCAAACACGAAACGGAGACGGGAAATGAGGTTGATTCTTTCCCGCCACATCGCGCGCCTTTTTTTTGTGCTTTGAATAATTATTTATTTTATTTAAAAAGAAAAATTATTATGTGTTGATATATATATATATATATATATATATATATATATATATATATATATATATATATATATATATATATATATATCGTCGCACGCAATTTCGACAAGCATATAAAAAAAAATTCGATGTGAGAGAATAAAAAAAAATAATTTTATTAAAAAAATAAATTATAATAAATATGGAGAAGCAATAAGAAAGAAAAATATGGGGTAGTTGGTGGTTATGAGAAAAAAAAAGTAATTATAAAATTATTTAAAAAATATTGAAATTACTAATCCGACCAAATAATTTTAAACAAAAAATAAAATGAAGAATAAATTAGGATAATGTAAAATTTGTACGCTCGAAGGATTTTCTTTAATATAATAGAATTAAATACATGTTATTTAATATTCATATATATATGGAACATATATTTAAAAGCAGCCCATAACTCAATAAGTAAAAATCTCGCCTACCCATAATATTAGCAAGCTGGCTCGACTCATTTTGCACGATTGTTTACTGTTTGAGCCGACTCGATTCATCTTACACTTGTTGTATATGTATTTTAAATTTTTTATTTTTATATCAGAGATATATTTGTTTTTCAGAAAGAACTCGAGAAACAACTGAAAGAGTTGGGCGAAAGGGTCCATATTCGTTACTCATACTTTGGATTTCCATTAGGGCCCATGGGCCGTATTAATGTATTTTGCCACTATTGGACCCTTAAGTGGATGTCGTTTCTTAATATTAATTAGAGATAATTGCACTGTCGTTTCCTAAATTTTAATGTAATTATATATAAATTATTTATAATTTTAAAAATTATATTTAGTATTCCTGATATTTATTTTTGTCCAATAAATAGGCCTCTCTATTAAATAATTTCACCGAATCTAAAAATATTAACAAAAAAATAAATAAAATTTTTATATTTATTTTTGATTGACTTCCTAATGACTAGTACAACCTGATCAAACTGCTCTATTACACCAAAACTCAAGAGAATGCAATGTAATTATCCTTATTTAATTAATTTGAATTGAAAAATCTGAATACAGTAATCGAGTTTTTGTTAAACAATGTCCAAAAGTGAAGTTACTATATAGTATAGTTTTATCGAATGAAAGAGTATCATATTCTTATTGTTTACTATTAAAATAGCAATATTGAAATCTCACATAAAAAAAAATAAATTAAATGAAATAGATTTAATACTATGATATGAAAAATGTTCCATTTTCTTTTGGACTATATTATTGGCTATAGGAAGGCATATAGTTGAAATGCTAAGAGCAAACATTTTTGACTTGTTTCTCTCAAAAAATAACTTCACATGTGCACTTTAAAAATAAAAAAAATAAAACGAGCTATTAAACTTATATTTATTTTATCTGAATTATTTATAAGATTTTTTTCTCTAAAAATTATTTAAATCAGATTGAATCAAAATGGCAAAAGGTAGAGTTTGGTGAGGGTAGAGCCACTCTGAAAAATTATAGTCAGGTTGAATTTGGCTAAATCTATATAAAATTTATGGTAAATAAAATATATTTATATTATAATTGACGTATAATTTAAAAATAATAATTAATTATATTTATTATATAATTTTATTGATTCGTTAAAATTTGAATTGAGTAAGGATTTTTCGAGCGTGATTATATATATATATATATATATATATATATATATTATTTTTAAGTAAAGCAATAAAAAATAAATCCCCTATAAATACCGAGAGGTACAAAAGAAAAAAGTAAAATCATTTTCAATAAATAAAAAATTGTTCTGAGACTCTATCTTTGTCTCTCTCTCTCTCTCTCTTCCCCCCTTTCTCCTTCCTCTCAAATTGCTTCAATTATCCCTCGAAATAAGGTATTACGCACGCCTTTTTCCTCTTTAATTCAGAATTCTTCATCATACGATTCTCCCCTTCGCTTTAATTGTTGATTTCGTGTAAAAATTGAATCTTTTTGTCCCTTTTGCTCGTCAGGAAAAATGGTCTGACAAAAATCCTGGTTGGGTTTTCCGAAGCCAAGATCGGCTAAAAGCTTCTTTTTTGTTGATTCAAACGTGAAAGTTTCCATATGCTTTTTGTTATTAGTGATGGGACTTCACTATTTGGTTTGTGGACTTAGTGGTTTGTTTTTGAGAGAAGTGGAATGTTTGTTTTTGGTTAATGTGTGTGTTTGGCTTTCAATTGATATGAATTATGGTTAACTCTAGTGTTCATCACTCATGGGATTGTTGTTTACTCTATGGACTGAAGGAATTTGATAAAAGCAAAAACTCCGGAATTTTTTGAATTACCTGGTCTTTTTTTTCTTATAAGAGCAAAGATTAAATTTTACTTCTTTTCCGTTAGGGGTTTGTGATGTTTGGTTTCTGGACTGAAGGGATTTTGAGAACAAGAGAAAAGTTGAAATCTTTGCAATTAAGTTGGCACTATTTTTTTTGCAGTTACATCATCATATTTTGAATAAAATGCTGACAAGATCATTGTGTTTGTCTCTTCATTTCTAAATGTTTGTTGTACTATGGAAGTTTTCAAAGATTCAGTATCACATGAGTACAAATTTTGATGAATATATAGTAGTTGATGAGTCTCTAGCTACTTGAGGAAGTTGTTATTTTTGTTCATGATTCTGTATTGTTTCTCATTTAATTTTTGTGTAATGTGAATGAGCAGTGCTTACTGTTTTCTACTGGAACGGTTCATGTTATGCTTTGTGTCCATCTTGATGGACAAGTCAAAGTCAGAACTGTATGGTTAACTAAACGGAAGTAATTTAACAGAGGAAAATTGCTCAGAACAGAAATAGTCTGTTATATGGTTCTATGAATAGATAAAGTGGATGCTTTAGCGCCTGCATCCTACCATCATTATGTATTTTCTTTTGAGTTGATGAATGTGATGATGTCTTTTACATGCTTATATCAAGGTAAACTCTCTCTCTGTGATGATTTCTTAAGCATTTCTTTGGAGGAAGGGTGGTAGATTTTACTCCATAATATTCTCAATCAGTCAATGGAAAACATAGGTGCTTTTTCAAACAGTGTCTTGGAGTGTGATGTTTAAGATTTGCAGATTGTCCACTAACTGGTATAAGAATCTTTATAATTCTTCATACACTTTGATTAATAGCTCCGTGCGATGTGCACGGATTTCCTGCAGCTTGTAAGCACCAATGGTCTCTTCTTTCTCCCCAACTCCATCAACCTTCTATTGAATGACCCAGCTAAATGCACACTAGAGGATTGAGATTGAAGTGTTTATTCTTTTCTGGGATGTGATTGCCTGCATACTAATTGGCTGATCGCATGAGTCTGTTACTCTTGTATCTTTCTTGATAGCTGTATGTAACACTTAGGTACATGTTGTGGTGAACTGCAGGAAACTAGCATAAATGGAGTCTTCCAAAGAGACTGGTTGCCAAGCTCCAGAAGGCCCGATTCTCTGCATTAACAACTGTGGCTTCTTTGGGAGTGCTGCCACCATGAATATGTGCTCCAAGTGTCATAAGGACATGATATTGAAGCAGCAACAGGCCAAGCTTGCAGCATCCTCCATCGAGAATATTGTCAACGGCAGCTCAAATAGCAATGAGAAGGAGCCCCTTTTGGCCAATCCTGTAGATGTGGAAGCTGGACCAGTTGAGTTGAAGGCTGCTTCTCCTCAGCCATCTCCCGACTTGGCATTTTTGCCAAACTTGGATATGAAGGTGAAGGAGGGCCCAAATAGGTGCACCACTTGTCGCAAGCGTGTGGGTTTAACAGGATTCAGTTGTAGGTGTGGAAACCTCTTCTGTTCAACTCACCGTTACTCAGACAAACATGACTGCCCGTTTGATTACCGTGCTGCTGGTAGGGATGCTATCTCAAAAGCAAACCCTCTTGTTAAAGCTGAAAAGCTTGACAAGATCTAGAAGTACAGTGTAAAAGTTGTGAAGCAAAGTACGATGCTCGCTTTTATATACACCTGTGCATCTTCTCGTGTATGTTGGCCAGTCGTTCTTGATAGGTCTCTCTGGTACTGATGTTGGGTGGACTAAGACAAGAGAATGGAGGGGTTATCACTGTGGTTTATTGCACTCTATGGACCCAGGAGTCCTTGTCGATCCGGCTAGGGTTACTTTGGTTTGCTCTGGTGTGTAAGTTGTTATTCGTTGGCTTGAATGACATTGTTGTGGAATTTGTAAACTAGCCCGTCTTCTCATTATGCATCTTCCCTTCTCGTTGCATCTCCCGTGTTACAGTATAGTAACTATACATAAAAATATCGAACATCATGGTGCGAAGGATTCGACATTTGTTCTATTCATCTCCTTCCCTTTCCCTTTCCCTTTCTCCCACGGAGAAATAGGAAGAATCCCTTGCAGAAGGAAAAAGGTTGAAGTCTCTCCTTGATTTTCCATGATCATGCATCATTTGTGATTATATGTTTGCTTCCATGCTTCGAAGTGTCTTTATTGGAGAAATCATTCTCCTTGTTAGATAATTCAGTCCGCCACAAAATGTTCCATATAATAAAGCTTGTCAGATTATTGCCGGGTAAAATATATATTACCCCTTATGATATTCGAAATGTTCAAATAAACCTTGTGATAAAAAAAAATTATATAATTTCCTGTAAAATTTAAAAATGTGCATATTGGCTCTTAGTGTATTTGAATATGAGTTTCTCCACCGTCTGACTATTTCTCGACGCGAGTCTACCGCCATTGGAAGCCTGTTCGACGACAAGCATTTTGACACTCCACCCATTGCCAATCTCCTTTCAGCGAGTTATTCTTATTTTTTCGTTTTATATTTTTTAGATATTATATATATATATATATATATATATATATATATATATATACATACATATATAAATATATTTTTTTATATTATATTTTTAAAAAATATATAATTTATAGGCAAGAGTAGTTTGATCATTTAGGGGCAAAATCTATACATATTAAATTGCATTTTGGGCGTATGAATTACAATTTTAGAAGGAATGGGATAATGTGCACCTTTTTATAATTTACATAGAGCTCATTTAAATATTTCGAGTATCACAGGATAATATGAATTTAACCCAAATATTGCCCATCAATAAGCTGCAAAATTTGTTGGGGAGGGGGGCTGTTTATAGCTTTTTAACTGAAATAGGTTTAATTAAGCAATTTAAAAGTATAAACTGAAAATTAAAAATATTTTATTTATTAACTTTGAATAAAAAGTAGAAATAAAGTTGTCATGAACATTCATAGAAAAATCGATCCTGAATATTTCTACACGACTGTAAACAAACATTCCATAGACCCAAGAAGACGAAGATTAATTAATTGAAAATGTTACTCCACTTCTTCTACTTCTTTTATCTCATTCCTTGTTGATTCTTTCCATATATTGATCTCCTAAATTACTTTGACTTGAACATTCTTTCTGACCATATGCTAGTAACAACAACCCCATTGTAATTTTGTCAAAAATATGGATTATTTGTGTAATTAAATCTAACATCAAATAATATCAATGTAAATTATTCTAAAAAGAATGGATAATTACAATGTTCTTATTTGAAATTTGATGATATTATATTTAAACCCCCTATGAGTTGGAAAATCACATATAGTACCCATGTTTGTTTTTCATTAGGGGGGGAGGGGGGAGGGGAATAAAAATCTATGTATACCCCAAATTAATTCATTATTGACTCATTGTTGGTCAAATAAATATTTTTTTATCAAACTATTCTTATAAGAGTGAAGATGTATCTTCTCACATGCATTAACAAGTGTGAAGATATATAAGGGCAATTTGATTAAAAAAAGTTGTTTAGCCTTTAATAAGTCAACAATAAGTCAATAGGGGTTAATATAGATTTTCATTCAATTTTTCTCCCTAAATATCAACAAATTCGGTGAGGTTTAACCAATAGAAGATCAAAGAACATCAATAGTGTTTAATGTTATTTATCAAATTATAGAGTTTAAGTATAATAATGCATAATTTCATAAGAAGAGGGCGGTATAACTATCCCCAACAAGAATACCTTACTACTTCATAAATCAAAATTGTCTTAGATAGAGGGTACAGAGTGTATGTACTCAGAAGTTGTGGGGTCAAAGTGAAAAATCCACCCTTCAATTTTCACCAAGATATAGGTTGTACTTTCTTCATTCATTTCTTGTTTTCTTGTCAATTTAAGGGTTGTAAAACAGTACAAACACAAAAAACACCCCCAAAAGTGTGACAAAAATAGAATTTACAAAAGTCATGGGGCTATGGTGAATTGGTAATAATTCATTTCATGTGGGCAAGAATTTCTTGGGCAGTGGAAAACTTTTGTTTGCCCTTTTGGTCTTAGATTCTCACCTACAAAAGCTGCAATAATAGTTCGTATAATTTCACTATTCAAATTTCAATGTAAAAAAAGAAAAAAAAAGTTACTAAAAGTCAACTTGTAATTTAGCCCAAAATACTCTTTTCCTATTTATAATTACCATTACTATTATTTTACCCACAAAGTTATTTACCAAGTTGGAATTTTTTTTTTGCCTATATATATATATTGAAAATAATATACCTATAATTTGTAAATCTATATCTATATCTATATAAAAGTATGAATAGTTTCTTTCTTTTTTTGATTGGACTAAGTTATCCTTATAATACTATTTTTTTAGGGATAAAATGGTAAAGTGGTATACTTATTAATTCCTATTAACTACTTTTCACATTGTTCATATTTATTCCTATTTATTGCTTTTCACATTATACTTATTTACTCATTGTTTTTTATTATTTATATTCATAATATAATACACTTATTAGATAAAAAATAATACTCCTATGATATAACACGAAATGACTCAAAAAATCATGAAAATGGAAAGGATTTAATGTTGAGAAACTTTCTGGCATAGATATAAATGAGAATTAGTTAGATCACTTGACATATTAAAATTGGTTAGATAACAAATGAAAATCAACCAAATCCTTTATCATGTAAATTGAACACTTTTTGTAGTAAGATAGATTAAAATGTAATTTGATCATTTGAGATGTAATTATTGTGTATTATATAATATTTTAATTATCTCTAATACAATAGAACAAAATATTAGTGTACAAGATTTGATCTTTTCAATAATGTAAGATAGGAATAGCTCCTTGAAAAAAAAATATAAAAATGAGTAAAAGTTACTTCTAAACCATCTCCACACATATCTATTTCTGAAAAAATAAAAATAAAAAATAAAAATGGGCATGCAACCATAGATAAATATTGACTATACTATTGTAAAAAGTGTGAATGATTAAAAGATCTTGTAACTTTTTTATATCACATGTTATAGTTTAATTAATATATAGTTATCAACAAGATTGCAACAGATATTATAAAAATAATTATTAATTAGGTCGTTATTATTCACAAATATATATAAGAATTACCAACTTGGCAAATATGAAAAATTAGAGTTAATTTAGATTTTGCCACTCAAACTATGATCATTTTTAAACTTTGGTGTCTGAATTTTTTTTTTATATCAACTTACCGTCTTAATTTTACGAAAATTTTGCGCTTTGCTGTTTATAAATATTTTTCAATCAAGTTTTTTGTCAAAAAATATCACATGCAGTGCACATGTGATATTTCAAGGTTATGTGAAGTGGTATTTTACATATACATAACATGTGATATTTTACTGAAAGAAAAATCAAGAAAAAAAGGGTCATATATGGACATGTGCAAATTTTTCAAAGTTGAGATGGTAAATTGACAGGAAAAAAAAAAAAAAGAGTTTCAATGGCAAAGTATAAAACATGCATAGTTCAGATGGTAAAATATAATTTATCCTAAAATTTAAATAAACCACATTTGATCAATCATACTTATTTCTTTTCTTATTTATTTTGTTTAGCATTATTTATTTAGTTATCATAAATTTATCCAAGGTCTTCTGTGATTCAAATAATTAACTAATAATTATTAATCTAAAGCTTTCGCAAAAAGATATATTGAATTGCAGAAACAGATTATTAATAACAATCTTTGTGTAATATTTAGTTAATGTACGTTTATTTCATTTAAATATGATAAATTAATTTAGGAATTTCCTCTCAATAATATTATTTTTGGTTAGTTGAAAATTTTAATATGAACAAAATTAATAGCTACAATAGGAAAACTAAGTTTGATGTTGTGGCTACAAATAAATTAAACAAATAATGAGCTTCTTAAGTTTTGTTTTCTTTTAAATTTTTAAATAAATCTTGAGTGATAAATTAATTTTAAAGTACTATTCAAAAGTATTTCATAGATATGATTAACTTAAAAATAAAAAAAAGGAATATTAAAACTGTATTTTCAAAAAAGCAATAATCAAATAGACTATCAACTAATTCATAATTTTGAACCTAATTTCAATTATTTAAAAAACTATTTATAGATTATATATTAGTATTAACCATAAGTAAGTGAAAGATATATAATAGATTTATGCAAGTTAAGCTTGAAAATTACAAGAAAATGGCTCAATAGCAACGACAAAAAATTAGCAAGTAAAATTTTTCATTGCTAATCTACTTTATTTAATACAAGAAATTTATTTGCTAATGAATTTCACAACAAAAATTTACTTTCTAAAGAATTATTTAGCAACAAATTATTTAGCAAAAATTATTTAAAATATATATTAAATAATATAGATTAGCATCAAAAGTTCTACTTCCTAATTGATTCGACACTGGCTTTAAATAATATAGATTAGCATCAAAAGTTTTACTTTGAATCTTAATTTATTTTTGTAGCTATTGAGCCATTTTCTTATAATGGGACTTCTTTTTATCTTGGCTTTTACTTTTTGCATTTGAAAAGATGGTGTATATCAAACATCTAGGTTCAAATATTAAACATTCTTTTGTTTTCTACATATATTTACTAACGAGACTTGTATTCTTAAATTACATAAGTAATTTTTAAATAAATATTTTTCATTATCTTAGCTATATTCAAAGTATTTACCATAAGTCTTAACCATGGCAAAAAACTCGCAATGGTTTCTAACTATGCTAATTTTTTGCCTCACCTGTTGAAACGATGGTTAATTAGTTGTTGTATAATTGGGGCTAATGATTATTTACCATAAAAAATATTTCACTTTTGAGTATAATAATTAGCCATGACAAATATGCATATTTTTGGTAGTGACGTCAATTAAATTTTTATAATGATTAATGACATCATATGAATGAACTATCTATCATTTTTCTTGAATTAGGGGGGGGGGGGGGGGGGACATTTACTTTTGTATAACTCATAATTATATTATTTTGAACATACTGATATGCATCAGTATCACATTCAAACATAATTAGAATTATCCATTTTAGTAGTAAAAAACAATTAGCATAAATTTTCATATTTTGAGGGGTCTATTATTTATAGAGTAAAATTCATTTTGATATATGAGTTTTGCCATTAACGACATTTTAATAACTAAATATAAATGACTCAGTTAATATTGAGTTTTACCATTAATATCACTTTGATACCCAATTGATATTTTTTAGTTTCGTTTATATAATGATCGTTTTACCTTATTACACCAAATTTTTTTTGCATAAATTTCAATCGAAAAAATTATTTCTTCTTTGTTTGAACCATTTGGCTTCCAAATTTTATATTTTGATTATTATACTTGATAATAATTTTTTTGTTTATTTTTCACCAACTTTATTTATAAATATTTATAAAATAATTTATTATTTAATAATTAATTATATTAAAAGTAAAATTCAAGATGTATTGCAATCTCCAAAAGAACATTTAATTTTCATTTTAATTTTTGAAAAACTATAGTCTAAATTTAGGCTATTAAATTTAGAATTTAAATTTTTGCAATCAAATTTTAATGTGTTTTTGATGAGGAATACTTATGTCCTATATCTTTATTATATTAATTAATTAGAAGAAGATCCTTGAGTGGACTTACTTGACGATTGTATGAGTTATTATTCGGTAAAGCAGTTTTTATATTATAAAAAATAAATTTACTAAAGAGTACCAAAAATAATAAAAATGTAATAATTTCGATAACCAAAAATGAAGAATAGAAGTAGGATGGCTAAAACAAAAATAAAATATATCCATTGGTATCTATGAAATTTTTTCTTAAGAATATTTATTATTTTCAATTTTAAAATTTAGAGGCAAAATTGTCATTACTTAATAAATAATAGAAAATAAATGCAAAACATCAATGGGTTACCAAAGTGATATTAATGGTAAGTTATGGGTATATATTGAGTCATTTGTAGTACTCAGGGTACTAAAATGGCCTTAATAACAAAACTTGTGCACCAAAATAGATTTTACCCGGTATTTATATATATATGTTTGAGGAATAACTTTTGTTCACCTCTTTATTTTTTCAAAAATATCCGTGAATTCTTACTTTCAATTGCCTTCTCTTCAATATCTAGGGTTAGAAACTCAATAATTTAAATTTATTGTCTCAACTTATCAATTCAATCATGGAAAAAAAAAAATTCCTTACACAAGCTCAAAACACTCTAATTTAATTATGCAAATATATAAAATTTGTAGAGTTATATTAGCAGATCTTTTGGTGAATTAAAAATATTTATAAATAAAGAACGATAATAAAATGAGATCTATCCTTTAGCACCCAAACTTGAGAAGAAGCTAAATTTAATAGTCAAAAGTACCTGTGGAACTCAAAATTTCACAAAAGAATAGAAAAAAATATAATAAAAAAATTGTTGGATTAACTTAATAGGGATAAAATAATTGGCAACAACAATTATCAAGATTCCAAGAGAGCTTAAAACAAAATATAAACAGAACGTAAGAATGAGATTATGTGGCAAATACACCTGCATTCAAAATTATATCCTTTTTAAAATTTTGCTTGAATTCTTTTTTTCTTTAAGTTGATTTCTGTGGTTTTTTTTAATTTAATTTGAGATAGTTTAATTTTTAAAAAGTCTACGAGAACTTATATTAGATGTAGTTATATTAAAGTCATAAAAAGAACTACAATATATAAAATCTTGTTGTAAAATTAAAATTGTGTTTAAAACATAACTAAGTTGACCACTTGAAATTGTACCAGAAAAGGGCAAGTTTTTGTTAAGTAAAATCTAGCGCACTTTCTCATGAATTATTGAACTAAAAAAGAAATAAAAAAATTGCATTTTCGAACATATGTGTAAGATAATTTCTACTTGGTATTTAGCTGCATGGTTAGATATATTTTTGCAAATAGCATAAATTGATTAGATGTTTTCTAGAAAGAAGAGTACTACAAAAGAATTTGTATTTTTGAATCTTAGATTTTTTTTTAAAAAAGAGTTTGGATTTTAAGGTAATAAGAATTATAAAAGCATTGTTAATTGATTGTTTAAATTTAAATAATATTTTGGTTTGATCATGAAGAACTAACATAAATGAATTTTATTGAATCAAAATTAAAATAAAACGGAGTAAAAGACATAAATAGAATTTATTTTAATGAAATACTTGATAGATTGTTGAAATTAAGAGAGATATTAGTGCTTTCAACTTTAGTATAATAAGTTATTAAAATTTCTAAAATATGTAAACTGTAACATGAATTTCGCTACTAACAGAGAGGTAAATAGACCCAAACAAAATATGATAGATTTATAGCAAAATGCATATAATTTACTATAACCTACACAATCTAAGAATCTATTTTTCTTAGAATTTTTCATAGAAAAGTCAAAGTTAAACCTGTATTTCTCAATAATTGCATCAAAATAATTACTTAGTAATATGAAAATAAACAATGTTCAAGAGAAGGAAATTGAAAAATAGAATCAACAAATTTAAAAATATTGCAGTGAAACTATATATTCATTAAGGACATTTCTAAAAAATATCTTAATAAATTGCAACTATTATACACCATATCATTATTATTATGTTTATACTTAACAATTATTACTAATGATATTTTTTGAAATAATTCAAATTTTATAACATGTTTATAATATTTATAAGTATCTTTTAAAAAATTAAGATAGATGATGATTGTTCACGCGCACGAGGTGCGCCTAAAAAAATAGATACATTCCCTATTATAAAAGAAAATAGAAAATAAAATGTTAATTAATTCACTTAATTTTGATTGGCTCAAAATTTCAATTAAAGTTGATAAAGTAAATACATCAAATTGATAAAAAAAAAAATGATTCAATATTTTTGAGAGATAATAAAAATAGTGAACAATGAATACAACAAATAAAATTGAAACTCAGACGGCATGTAGTGGGTAGATAATAAATAATTTCATCAAGAAGACTCAATAAATTCATGAAGCCAAACTAGAGACTGTCTCCTGCCAACAAAATCGAACAAGCAAATGAATAACGAAACCATATGTACATACCATCTTATTTAGTTATATTTTTATTTAACTTTTGAATATTCATCGAACATAAAGCTTTTACAATAATATTAAAACCAAATTCATTAAACTTAATGAATAATATCTTTTCATTTTATAAAGCATGTATTAGATTTCAAAATAATATTTATTAATTTATGAAATATTTTATATTTTTTATTAATTAAACTTTCTTAATAATATAAATATGTTGTCAAGGTAATAAGTATTACGTGCAACGCACGTCGTTCCTACTAGTATACTCAAAATAAGTGTATAAAGAAAATATACAACCCTAAATCAAACCTAGTTTTAATGTTTATGTTATATTCTCTTAATTTAAATTGAATTTTATTTAGATGTATCTCGAATGTTAGATTCAAGTATAAATATTTGAAAAATATCAGGGTAAATTACAACCTTTCCTAAAGTTTTTGATATAATTATCAATACCCTTAATTTAACGGTAGTTTAATAATTAGCCAAATTCGTTAGATTTTCATCCATTTTTTATGGTGAACTGATCAAACTGACTTTGTAGATTAAAAAATTATAATTTTATTTATGAACTAAGTGGGATAAAATTTTTTTATAATTTTTAAAACTTTTCCATCCATCCCGTTCAATATTTTTTATAAATTTTTAATTTCTTTTAGAAAAAATAAAAAAATACAGTAAGGGCAAAATCGACAATTTCATACATCCATCCAAGAATTACATAATTTCATCAAACATCATGGGGTATATAAAATTTTCCAAACAATGAAGAAGTATTCGTAATTATGCCAAACCTCAAGAGAGTTAGTTGTAATTTATCCAAAATATTATCAAATTTTAATTTCTTCTTTTCTTGTCCCTATTTTATATATGGATTTTCTTATGTATATCACTAAAACTTATCTTTGGAGTAGCAATGGGATGTAGTGATCACTTTAGCATGGTAATTTACAAATAATTATGAGTCATATTTGTAATTACAGCAAATCTGAAAGAAAGAAAAGAATGACAAGAACAAAATAGAAATCACTGTGCCGTGGACGAAACCACTGCCTTGAAAGCAAAAATTCTGCGTGATCGAGGTGCAATCGTTAGTAGCCGGATTGCTTCCCAAGGTTAACACAGATATCTCTCCTGCACACGTGCACTCGTGGTGGAGAGTCGGAATAGCAATAATAACACTCAGAATTTAGAAGAAGAAAACGCTCAGAATTTTGGAGAAGGAACAGAGCAGGAAGAGCAGGGAACGAGAGCTGAAATTGTGTTGTGTAAAATGAGGATCAACCGAGGACTATTTATAGACCGAGGGTCCTCGGTTGAGTAGAGAATAGTGCAACAAAACCCCCACATCCGAATGCTGAAAATCAGCACCTGCAGCAACAAAAAAGTGGATAGGGAGAAGACATAGTCAAGTTTGTTCAATGGCTGGAAAATCCGATTTTGTAGAACAAAAATTGTCCAAAAATATTAAAATTCCGTTGCCCAGCCCTGCCCGGACCGGGACGGGACGGCGGCGCGCGCGTGTGGCTATTTCTTCAAAATCCACCTTACCACACTTTCAAAGCAATGCACAAAGGGAGAATTATAAAAACAATAGTTTTGTGGCTTTTTAGAGCAATGTGGGACAAGGATGGTGTAGAAAACAAAGGCAAGGTTAGACATTCCCAACATTCCCCACGAATGACTAACTAGTTTAAACGGGATGATTTTTCTGAGTGAGTTTGGAGTATACTTAAGCATTAATGTCTTGCGATTGAATTAATGCGTAGTGAGGTGAGGCAACAACTTAACCAAACGAAAGTGAATATAAGTCTTGAACTTTCGATGGCTTGGGTTGAGACCCCCACAACACGTATAGTTTCCTTGGAATTTCTTGCTATTCCGCGATAGATCCACAGCGCTATTAAAGGCCATACGCTTAGTACCTTGAGTTTTGATGAATGCTCTAGAAAGAAAAAACCTCTTTTCTTTCATAGAAGGCGGCCCACCTTCACATTCATCTCGATAACCCCATCAAGTCCAAACAGACCACTCAACATTTTGAGCTATGGAGTTATCATCCTGATTCATAGTTGGTCAGGATCATCCATCAAGTCCCATTCTAGGACCACCCAACACTGGGCTATGGATCTAGGTGTAGTTATCACCATATTTCACAATTCCAAGGGCTTCAGTCCCATTGCCCTTGAAGTTTCTTGGATAATTCTCCTTGTCAATCCCTTTGTGAGGGGATCAGCCAAGTTCCTTTCGGATCTTACATAATCTAAGGAGATTATTCCGTTCTTCAATAGTTCCTTTACCGCACTATGTCTGAGGCGTATGTGTCTTCTTTTGCCATTGTATGCATAATTTTTTGGCAATCCCTATAGCAGCTTGCGAGTCACAGTGCAGAGAAACTGGCGCAGTGGAACCCCACAAGGGTATGTCGCCTATCAAGTTCCTCAACCACTCAGCTTCTTGACCTGCTAATTCAAGAGCAATAAACTCAGATTCCATGGTGGAGCGAGCAATACATGTTTGTTTGACAGATTTCCAAGATATTGCTCCACCACCTAAGGTAAACACATAACCTAGTAGAACTGACTTCATCGTTGTCAGTTACCCAGTTTGCATCACAAAATCCTTCAAGTACACCTGGGTATTTATTAAAATAAAGACATAAGTTAATAGTACCTTTTAGGTATTTCAACAAGCGACGAAGTGCAAACCAATGTTCTTTATTCGGATTATGAGTATAGCGACTCAATCTACTAACCGCATAAGCTATGTCAGGTCTTGTGTAGTTCATGAGAAACATTACACTTCCTATAATTTTTGCATATTCAGCTTGTGACACACCATCACCATTATCTTTTTAAGACATATGCTAGGGTCATAGGGAGTTCTGACAGGTATTTCCTCATGACAGTTAAACCTTTTCAAAATTTTCTCTATATAGTGAGATTGACACAATGAAAATCCATTTTCAGTTTTCCTAATCTTGACACCTAGGATCACATCTGCTTCACCTAGATCTTTCATGTCAAACTGTGAACATAGGAATTTTTTGGTTTCATTAATGACTTGTAAGTTGGAACCAAATATGAGCATGTCATCAACATATAGACATATAATCACACAATCACACCCAAACAATTTAGTATATACACAGGTGTCAGATGCATTTGTTTTGAAACCATTTGATAACAGTGTACTATCAAATTTCTCATACCATTGTTTGGGAGCTTGCTTAAGGCCATATAAGATTTTCTGAGTTTACATACTTTACTCTCTAGCCTTGGGACCACGAATCCTTCAGGTTGTTCCATGTAAATTTCCTCTTCTAGGTCTCCATTTAGAAATGCAGTTTTTACATCCATTTGATGTATCATTAAGTCATTAATGGCTGAGAGTGCAATCAAGGCTCTAATTGTTGCTATTTTAGTTACTGGGGAATATGTGTCAAAGTAGTCTATTCCCTTCTTTTGAGTGTATCCTACAACAACTAGTCTCGCTTTGAACTTATCTATGGACCCATCTGGTTTAATGTTTTTCTTAAAGATCCATTTGCATTTGATAGGTTTACTCCCTACAGGCAGATCCACTAGATCCCAAGTGTGATTAGTCATGATAGAGTCTAGTTCGTTTTTAATGGCTTCTTTAAAAACTAGAGTCTATAGAAGTTATAGCTTCTACATATGTTTTAGGATCTTCGTCAACTAAGAATGCTGAGACAAACTGTTCATCTATTCTATTTAGATCTTCAGTCAAGAATGAAGTTAAGAAGTCTGGTCCAAAGCTACGTTCAGTTTTTTGTCTCTTACTCCTTCTAATTTCAACCACATTTTCCATAGAAGAATTTGATGAAGAGTCGAATTTGTTTAAGGATGCTATTTGATTGTCAAGTTCCTTATTAAGAGGAAATATTAATTCAAAGAATTCAGCATCTCTAGACTCACAGATAGAATTATCATGCAGACTCATAAATTATATGCAGCACTGTTTTGAGCATAACCAATAAATGCACAATCAAAGGTTTTAGTACCTATGTTAGTCTTTCTATGTTCAGGATAAGCAACTTTAGCCAAACACCCCCACACTTTTAGGAAATTAAGGTTAGGAGTATAGCCTTTCCATAGTTCGTAAGGTGTTTTGTCTAATTTTTTATGAGGGACTCTATTAAGAATATAGCATGCAGACAACACCGCTTCCCCCACATATTTTCAGGCATACCCGAACTTAACAACATGGCATTCATCATTTCTTTTAAGGTTCTATTTTTCCTTTCTGCTACGCCATTTTGTTGAGGTGTGTAAGGTGCACTAGTTTCATGAATAATACCATTATTCTCACAAAATTCTTTAAGGAAATTAGTGCCGTATTCGCCGCCTCTATCGGACCTAAGTCTTTTAATCTTTTTATCAAGTTGATTTTCAACTTCAGCTTTATATTTCAAAAACATTTCACTTGCTTCATCTTTACTCCTTAAAAGATAGATTTTTGTATATCTTGAGTAGTCATCAACAAAAGATATGTAATATTTCTTACCACCTTTGCTAAGTGTATTTTTGAAATCAGCCAAATCTGAATGAATAAGCTCAAGTAATGTTGTGCTTTTATGAGTTACGGGTTTGAAAGGTTTCTTTACAAATTTTGCTTCTACACAGACTGAACATTTAGCACATTCACTAGCATCAAGAGTATTTATAATATTCATATGTTTCAGTCTTTTAATGGAAGCATAATTAACATGTCCTAGTCTACCATGCCAAATATTGATAGACTCAACCATATAAGCAGAATTCAAAGAATTTTTATTAGAAATAGTAGAAATAGTGTTTAGAACAAACAATCCATCAGACAGGTATCCCTTTCCTATAAAGTCACTATTTCTGGTGATTATCACCTTATCAGATTCTAGCACTATTTTTAATCCAACCTTATTGAGAAGACTACCGGATATAAGGTTTCTACGCAGAGAAGGCACATACAGTACATCAAGTAAAGCAAGAATTTTTCCAGAAGTAAGTTTAAGAAGAACCTTTCCTTTTCCCATTACTCCGGCAGTGGCTGAGTTTCCCATAAAGACGCATTCTCCATCTGATGCTTCATGAAATTCATGAAAAAGCTCCTTGTTCGCACAGAAATGTTTGGAGGCCCCTGTGTCCAAGATCCAGTCCACCTTATTCTCCACCAAGTTTGCCTCCACGACTACTACTGCTATTATTTCTTCGGTTTCAGCAAGATTGAGTTGAGGATTCTGTTTTTGATTGGTCTTTTGTTGGTCCTTTCATTGGTAGCACTGATAAGCTTTGTGTCCCGTCTTTCCATAACAATAGCATTGATATTTGTTTTTGGATTTTTCCATCGTTTCCTTGTGCGATTTCTGTTGCACATTTTTCTTGAATTTCTAACCTTTGCGTTGAAATCTGTCTTTAGAGGATTCAGAAGGTTCAACTAAGTTAGCCTTAATAGAAAGGGAAGAGTTAGAAATTTCCTTATCTTTCAACTGGTTTGCCTCCTCCGTCCTCATGTGACTGATCAATTCTTGAAGCGTTAGGTCTCTCTTCTTGTGTTTGAGGTGGTTTCTATAGTCATTCCATGAAGGAGGAAATTTTTCGAGCAAGACGTTGGCTTGTAGGATTTCACACATTTTCATGTCCTCGTTGAGAACGTCTGCAACAATGTTTTCATACTCATGGACTTGATCCATGATTGACTTACCATCCACGATTTGAAACTGCAGCCATTTCCCAACGACGTATTTTTTCCTCCCTGCATCATCACCTCCATACCTGGATTCTAACGTGTTCCAAATCGTCCTCGCACTTTTGTGGTTGACAAAGAGGTCGAACAAAGTATTGGTCATGTAATTTAGAGATGACATCTTACCGTTCTGTTGTCCTTTTCATATTTTGCCTTTAGTTCATCCTCCCTTCTGGAACTGTCCGTCTGAGAGGTGGTGATAATTGCAGTAGATGTATCCGTCGTCTAAGTGGTAAATTCTGGTGGATCTGTGAACAGTACGTAATCCACCTCTAGTTGTTCGAAGAAAATGAGTAGCTTCTGGGACCAACGTTTGAAATTGGTGCCATCCAAAGGTTCCATTTTCGACAAATCAGGAAGTGTTCTCGTCATCGAAATCGCTATTTCAGATTTTACAGGAATAATGATAATAACTGAGAATAAATTAAATCTGCAGACTATCAAAATTCCTAAACGGGTAGAATATAAATATCTTATATGAATTCTACGAATGTTTTTTGCTTTCAAATTGTAATTACAACAAATCTGAAAGAAAGAAAAGAATGACAAGAACAAAATAGAAATCACTGTGCCGTGGACGAAACCACTGCCTTGAAAGCAAAAATTCGGCGTGACCGAGGTGCAATCGTTAGTAGCCGGATTGCTTCCCAAGGTTAACACAGATATCTCTCCTGCACACGTGCACTCGTGGTGGAGAGTCGGAATAACAATAATAACATTCAGAATTTAGAAGAAGAAAACGCTCAGAATTTAGGAGAAGGAACAGAGCAGGAAGAGCAGGGAACGAGAGCTGAAATTGTGTTGTGTAAAATGAGGATCAACCGAGGACTATTTATAGACCGAGAGTCCTCGGTTGAGTAGAGAAGAGTGCAACAAAACCCCCACATCCGAATGCTGAAAATTAGCACCTGCAGCAACAAAAAAGTGGATAGGGAGAAGACATAGTCAAGTTTGTTCAATGGCTAGAAAATCCGATTTTGTAGAACAAAAATTGTCCAAAAAATATTAAAATTCCGTTGCCCGGCCCGGCCTGGGACGGGACCGGCGGGCGCGCGCGTGTGGCTATTTCTTCAAAATCCACCTTACCACACTTTCAAAGCAATGCACAAAGGGAGAATTATAAAAACAATAGTTTTGTAGCTTTTTAAAGCAATGTGGGACGAGGATGGTGTAGAAAACAAAGGCAATGTTAGACATTCCCAACAATATTTCTTTTTAATAGTTGAACACAATCACATTTTTTATTTATTTTTTTTCCCAACGAGATGTATCTAAGTTCACTAAACTCCAGACTAATATTCATCCGCGAATGGTTATTGACTCTGACTTTAAATTTTGCACACAATCAAATACGAAATTTTTGGCTATCTCATACATGTAAACACAACAGGACCCTACACTGTTGTGTCAAAACTTTGGGTTGTATATCCAATCAATGCAAGAAATGATAGGGGAAAAGCAGACATAAAATTCACTGCACCTCATCACTTGATTAGTAATAATTTAGTTCCTTGATTTTTGTAGATGTTGATTGGGACAATGTATTATTATTATTATGTGTGGTGTCCTACACACAATTATGATTTAATTGAATTCCCTCTAACGCATGCCATTCTCACCAAAAGTTGCAACCCCCATGCTAGCTATTTTTCTGTCTCTCTCTTTCTTTTTTTTTTTTTTTTAAATAAATAATAAGCACAATAATAATTAATTAAACAGTCTCTATATATATGTAGTCATACCACCTGTCTACTTAGACCAATCACATTGAGAAATTCATAAATTCGACAGTCGAGAGGTTGGTTACAATGTTGAATATACTTGATTCGGATAAAAAAATATGCAAAATTTAAATAATTTATATATGTTTGTTCCTATATATTAAAGGGTACAATTTATTTTAATTAGGGTTAGATATACTTTGCCCGTCTCAACTAATTTTGGAATAACATTCATCCTCTTAAATTAATAAGGATAATATTTACCCCTGTAAATATATAAACTGATCGAACAAATTATTTGCCAACTATTATTTATTTTAAAAAAACTATATATATATAGAATATGATACATATTACTAATAATAATAAAAGAATGAATAGTATAGTTTTTTTTTTTTGGGAAAATGAAATTGAAGTTGGCATGTGAGTGGTAGTGTAGTGTTCCATCAATCTCTTGTCATCAAGTAAAACCGGGCGGTGAGGTCACGGGGTATACAAATATTTCTGGATCATCACTCTCTGCTACCTATATATTTATTGCTCAATATAATAATTCATTTATTTGTCTGCTTATTCATAAATTAATTTATTCTATATCTGTCATATAATATAATTGATGGGAGTAAAATCATCAAAACACTGAGAATTGCAAAATATCAAAAATGGGGTTGAGATCCGTATGTTTTTTCATCGACTCGGATCAAATACATTGTAGATACTGTCGTTTGAATGCGTACAAATACAAGACATTTGGAGCTCCGTAGATATGTCGGACTACCATAATGAAGACATGTATGATGGTTTGTGCTAGTTTATCGTGTTATAGTTTTTTGAATCATTCATATTTATGTAAGAATTTAGTTTTTTTTTTTTGTTGAAAATCTTGAAAGGAGCCTAATTTTTGGAAGTCAAACCGAATCAATAATGTTGGTTAAATAAACAAGTGAGTAGAGACAAAATAAATAAAGGTAAATTATATTTTGCCATCCGAACTATGACCGTTTTTACACTTTGGCATATAAATTTTTTTTTGTGTCAACTTACCATTTGAACTTTACGAAATTTTATACTTTACCATTTATAACTATTTTTCACCAAGTTTTTTGTTAAAAAAAAATCATATGCAATGTACATGTGATATTTAAAGACCATTTGATGTGGTATTTTTCACATATGCACAGCATGTGATATTTTTTCGATAAAAAAATCATAAAAAAGACAATCATATATGGTAAAGTGCAAATTTCGCAAAGTTGAGATGCAAGTTGACACAATAAAAAGTTTAAATGTCAAAGTATAAAAACGAATATAGTTCGAATGACAAAATGTAATTTACCCAATAAATAAATAGAGAAGTTGTAGGAAAGTCAAATGAGCTATATATGTGTTTTGGAGAAAAAAAGGGTTTTCTGACTATAATGTCTATGGATGTATGGTTGGTGAAAGGTCAAATCCTACAAACACCCTTGTGCATGATTTGATGCCTCATAGGATTCTTTGCTAAAAGACATATTTGCCCAAGTGAAAATTCCATTTTTTTTAACAAAAAAATAAAATAAAATTCACAACACAACAAGGCCTTGTGAAAATCCATGCCACCCCCATGATTATAAAAAGTAAATATAATAGTTTTTTGGGTATTTTGTCTATTCTTGCATGTTCAAATATATTATTGCCCAAGAGTTGTGTTAAAATGACCATAAACACCCTTGTATTCCAAAGCTCCAATTAAGAGTATTTATGAAAATCAACATTAATAGGAAATTCTACCATGTTTAAACTATATTATGTATTTATCACAAATGTTATTTTTGTTTAATTTTTTATAAATTAATATTGCATCTTTATTACTCTATATATAATATATATATATATATATATATATATATACACTACATGTATAAAATAGTATATAAAATATACCGACAACTATGAATTTTATAGTTATAAGACATATATTAAGTGTAATACGAAATGTAATACTGATTCGCAATGTAATATCTTAACTACAAATTTTCTTAAATTATTTTTGCAATGTCATAATTATAAGGTGCTTTTGACAACAAACCATCTTATATAATTAAAGAAAAAAGGGTTAGTAATTATAATTGTAGTCATCTTTTTTTTTGTCATCATTGACTTTTGGGGATTTTAATTTGCACACAAGTCCTTCTAAAGTCAAGTTTTAATAGATTTTGCTGACAGGGAGAGCTTGAAACCAACAATTCATCATCCAGACCTCATTCATTCTCAATATTCTCCATCAAAACCTCTAAACCCCACCTGAACTCACTGATAAACTGTAGAAAAAAACGTCTAATAATCTCAAACTCCATTAAAGCTAAGCAGCTTCATTCTCTTCTACAATGGCTACCACCTGTAAGCACACTCTATTTGTCTCATTGTTATTCTCATTGTTTCTTATGAACTCTGCAGCTTCAGAAGCAGAGATCTTGCTCCAGTTCAAGAACTCCATTGAGGACCCTATGAACACTCTGTCTGGATGGTCAAACGCTACAGCCATTCACCATTGTAACTGGACTGGAGTTTCTTGCACGAATCCAGCTGCTTTCCTTGTTTCTTCTCTTAACCTGCAAAGCTTGAATCTTTCTGGTGAAATCTCAGCTTCCATATGCAAGCTTGCTAATCTTGCCCATCTTAATCTAGCTGATAATCTCTTTAACCAGCCTATCCCACTTCACCTCTCTGAATGTGGCTCTCTGGTGACTTTAAACCTCAGTAACAATCTCATTTGGGGAACCCCAGAACAAATATCTCAGTTTAAGCCATTGCAAGTGCTTGATTTTAGTAGGAACCATGTCGAGGGAAAGATCCCAGAAAGCATTGGCTCATTGAGTCAGCTTAGAGTTCTTAACTTGGCAGTAACTTGCTTTCAGGTGGTGTTCCAGTGGTTTTTGGTAATTTCACTGAGCTTGTGGTTCTTGATTTGTCTCACAATCCATTCTTGGTTAGTGAGTTTCCTGCTGATATCGGTGAACTTGGTAGACTTGAACAGCTTTTGTTGCAAAGTTCAGGTTTTTATGGAGAAATACCTGCAGATTTCTTTAAGGGTTTGAACAGTTTGACAATTTTAGACCTTTCTCAGAATAATCTTACTGGTAACTTACCTGAGATTGAGTTGTTTCTCCCAAATTTGGTTTCTTTTGATGTTTCACAGAACAAGCTTTCTGGGTCATTTCCTAATGGGGTTTGTGAAGCTAAAAGTCTTGTTAGCTTGAGTCTCCATACCAATTTCTTTAATGGTTCAATACCCAATGACCTTATCAATGAATGCACAAATCTTGAGAGGTTTGAAGTTCAGAACAATGGGTTCAGTGGGAATTTTCCTTCTTGGCTATGGTCATTGCCTAAACTCAAGCTCATCAGAGCTGAAAACAACAGGTTTACTGGTGGAATACCTGATTCAATATCAGAAGCCGCTCAACTGGAGCATGTTCAGATTGATAACAATAGTTTCACCAGTACATTTCCTCTGGGAATTGGGAAGGTAAGAAGTTTGTACAGATTCTCTGCATCTTTGAACCATTTATACGGCGAGCTTCCTCCGAATTTTTGTGATTCACCAGTGATGAGTATTATCAATCTTTCCCACAATTTTCTCTCAGGAAGCATCCCAGAGGTGAAAAAATGCAAAAAGTTAGTATCTTTATCTCTAGCAGATAATAGTTTTGCAGGTGAAATCCCAGAATCTCTGGCTGATCTTCCAGTGTTAACGTACCTTGATCTTTCTAAGAACAATTTAACTGGTCCAATTCCACAAGAACTTGAAAAGTTGAAGCTTGCACTCTTCAATGTTTCATACAATAAGCTGTCCGGCAGAGTTCCAGCATCACTGATCTCCGGCCTTCCAGCTTCATTTTTGCAAGGAAATCCTGGCTTATGTGGGCCAGGATTGCCCAATTCTTGTTTGGACGACAAGTCGATAAGCACACCATCTGGCTTTACTAAATTGACCTGTGCCTTAGTTTTTACAGCTCTAGCTTTTGCGCTCCTGGTCTTTGCTTTTGGATTTTACCTGATCCGCTCTCACAAGCAAAAATCTCAGTTAGGTACATGGAGATCAGTTTTCTTCTATCCTCTTAGAGTCACCGAGCATGATTTGATTATGGCAATGGATGAAAAGTCAGCCAGAGGAGATGGTGCAAATTTTGGGAGAGTTTATATAGTGAATTTACCAAGTGGAGAGCTTGTTGTCGTGAAGAAGATATTGAACTTTTCTAGCCAGTCTTCAAAAGCTCTGAAAAATGAGGTCAAGACTCTAGCAAAGATTAGGCACAAAAATATTGTGAAAATCTTGGGATTTTGCCATTCTGATGATTCAATATTTCTGATATATGAATATCTGCCAAAAGGAAGCCTTGGCGATCTTATTTCCAAACCAGACTTCAATCTGCCGTGGAGTATGAGACTGAAGATTGCCATTGGCATTGCTCAAGGGCTGGCCTATCTTCACAAAGATTACCTTCCACATTTACTACACAGAAACTTGAAGTCGAACAATGTTCTTCTGGATGCTGATTTTCAACCAAAGCTCACCGACTTTGCTTTAGATCGAATTATTGGAGAAAATACATTTCAATCAGTAATTGCATCAGAATCTGCATCTTCTTGCTACTTGGCACCAGGTACTAGCTTTTGGTTTTATGAACTGCACATTTTTCGTTTCCTTTACCTGAAAATTGTTTATTAGCTTACTTCTGCTCATAGAAAGCTTTTACTAATCCCTGCATCTGTTCCATCCCAGAATGTGGTCACAAGAAAAAGGCCACAGAACAAAACGACACCTACAGCTTTGGCGTCGTCCTGTTAGAGCTCTTGACGGGTCGACAAGCAGAGAAAAAGGAATCAGAGGAGGCTTCTATTGATGTCGTAAAGTGGGTAAGGAGAAAGATTAACATCACTAACGGAGCCGTGAAAGTTCTTGATCCGAAGATTTCAAGTTCGTTCCAACAGCAAATGCTGGAAGCTCTAGAAATCGGTCTGCATTGTACTTCTGTAATACCAGAAAAGAGGCCATCGATGTGCGATGTCGTTAAAGCACTTCAGTTTCTGGAAACTAGTCTTCAAGATGTCGAGTTCTCTGCTAGTGTGGATAGTTCAGTTCCTCTCTGAACTTGAAGCCTATACCTCATTTTGATTCATTCAAATCTCCTTTACATGAACTCTGTCCTGTTTTGGATGGTTTGATCCCAGAGGGAGGCAATAGGAGGGGTATCTTCAATTCTTTTTGTTTTCATTACTGTAATATATTTACATTCTGTTGGCCTTGGCTTGTTTTTGCTAGTCTAATGTTGTAATTACATCATGAATCTTGAATTACTGAATGCTTGATCTTTAAACCTTCTATACACACTGCAAAAAAGTTAAAGAAAATATTAATTCAAATGACATAGAAGTAAAAACATAAAGAGAAGCATCCTGTTGTGAAAACAAAGAAACAAAACCAGAAATATTCTTGCATGAATCATGAAAAGCTTATTATGTCGAGATCGATTTAATGGTTTTATTCAAATCTCAACCTGTCGGCTAAAATGCATCGATAAAAAAAGAGCAAAACATCAAACTAGAGAGAAAATAAATAGTAGTAATACTTCATAACTGGCTTTATAATTGACACGAATTTATATAGTGTTGCCCTGCATGAAATAGGCAGTGCAAACACAAGAAAAGCCACATATCCAAAAACTACGAAAAAGAACACAGACTAATAAGCGAAAAAAGACTGTCACCCTAAATTAACCTATTAATAGAATCAACTGTTGTTGCAGACCATAACTAGTTCTTTGACTACTTCATCAATCTCTTGATCTCCCTTGGACTTGAGTTTCTCCCTCGTTTCGGCAGCCCTTTGCCTCACAACTTCTCCACAGTCTTCCATCACCACCTGTTTGATAACTGCAGCCAATCTGCCTCTATTGAGCCTCTTGTTTCTGTCCCTCACAACCTCCACTCCCACCCCAACTTCTGCCACAAGCCTAGCATTGATGGGCTGGTCAAGGTGCATTGGAACTGCTATAATTGGGACCCCAAAGTTCATACTCTCTATCACAGAATTCCAACCACAATGGCTCACAAAACCTCCGATGTTTTCATGTCCTAGGATCTTTGTCTGTGGAGCCCACCCCTCCAAGATTTTGCCTCTAACTCCAACCCTTTCGAGAAATCCTCTTGGCAATGTTTTCTCCAACAGTCCATTGTGCCCATTTGCACCTTTGGGGAACCTCACAACCCATATGAAGTTAATCTTGCTTAGCTCAAGCCCATATGCAATCTCATCAATATCTTCCTTAGTGAGAAAATACTCACTCCCAAATGAAACAAAAACTGTAGATTTCCTCTCTTTCATGTCAAGCCATGAGAAAATACATGAACTTTCATCATCTTTTTCATCAGGGCTAGGCTCTTGAACTAGTGGACCAACCGGGACAAACTTCTTGCCAACTAAACTAGTAACATAATCAATGTACTTACCCTCTATATCCCTAAACCCTTTGATCAACACGATCTTGCAAGACCTCTCAACTCCCTCTGAAGCCTTATCTCTCTCCTTTGGATCCGAAGCACACTTTAACAACTTCTTCATGTTACCATACTCATAATCACGAAAATAAATATTCGGATAAGGAAACTCAATCCAGGGCTTCCTGAAATAGTGAAACATGAATGAAGTCATAGTAGAACTACTAGTAATGAACTCAACTGCAGGGATATTTTGTTCTTTGGCAACCACAGGAGCCCATGGCTGGAGAAAGTCATAGATAAGCAAATGAGGCTTGAGTTGTTTGAGTATATTGGAGAAGTCATTGACCGACAAGTCGAAGGCCTCTTTGAGCCTGGGCATGAGGTGGGGTGGGAGGCCATTTGTGGTGTGAAGCTCAGGGGGGAGGCCGGGTAAAGGTGGCAAGAAAAGGGGCACTAGTTTTATGGACTGGGACAGCTTTCCGGTGATCTTTTTGTCAATGCAACAGAGTGTGGCTGGGGTGGAACACAAGTATATGTTGAAACCTCTGCTGGTAAGTTTCTTGGCTAACTCTAGGTAAGGTGTTATATGACCATAGCCTAACCATGGGAACATCAAAACATCAATACTCTGGTTTTTATTAGCATCCATCTCGATCATAACAAAACAGAAACAACACACACTCTCTCTCTCTCAATTATCTGTTGAAGCAAGAGATGAACTAGATGGTAACAACTCTCTCTTAGTTTTCCTCAGCTTTTCTTTCTAAGGATGATGATGATGGAGGGAGAGGGCCTTAGGTGTATATTTATGGTGAAGGTAGTTGTTGCATGGACAGAAATTTCCATAATTCAGAGAGGAGAACAATGGAAAAGAAATCCATTTTTCCATAATTGAGGTAAGGAGAGAAGGGATAAAGATTTATTGGGCAGGAAAAAATCTGATCAGAAAATGAAGTTATGCGTTAATGAAGGTAAGATTGTGGTTTCCTGAATGAAGAAGGGTACGTTTTCTTTTGCATGGAGTAGTTGATATGCTGATGGTGAAATAAATTTATGGAATATGGGGAATTGTTATTCTGTAGGGTATAAGTTGACATAAATGAAGAAGATTTTTATATAAGCTTATCATTATTATTATTCTATGTATATGAGATCGTGTCCGAGAGCCCGTTAAGTCTGCTTTACCATGAAAAATACTATATTAATTTAAACACAAATAGCAGAAAGGTAGAAGAAAAATACACAATTCTTGCAAGCATTCGATCGGTCTATGTTGCTTTCCAGACCTCACGAAGGAGATCGTACATAACCTACTTCTTCTGTACGTCTGTACGATCACCGTTGATATTTCCATTTCCATTGACTTATAATTTATTTATCATTTAATTTAAATTTCTTTAACATTTACTGCTTATTTCTTCAATTATATATTAAAATCTTTGTACGATACATTCATGCAATGTAAATGAGTATGACATCCATGCCTACTTAAAATCTTGTAACAAGCAGATCAGATGAAAGGAAGATTGTAGAGAATTCATACAATATCTTGAGGTATTACAAAGACTTACACACTGTCATAATCATAGAGGGATAAACAAGCAAGTATTTGGAATTGAAACATTGAGGATAGTGTTTCCTGGCAACAAAATGCTCCGAAACCTTAGCACCAGAATTTTCAATTACACACTGCAAAAAAGGTTCAAGAATTGACACACGAAGTTACATATAGTGTTGCCATGCATGAAATAATAGGCAGTGCTAACAGTACAATAAAAGCCCACATATCCAAACTATGACAAAGAACACAAACTAGTAGTACAAAGAACTCTCTTACCCGAAATTAACGCGATTAATAAATCAACTGTTGTTGCAGACCATAACTAGTTCTTTGACTACTTCATCAATCTCTTGATCTCCCTTGGACTTGAGTTTCTGTCTCATTTCAGCAGCCTTTTGCCTCACAACTTCTCCGCAGTCTTCCAACACCACCTGCTTGATAACTGCAGCCAATCTTTCTCCACCGAACCTCTTGTTTCTGTCCCTCAAAACCTCCACTCCCACTCCAACTTCTTCCACAAGCCTAGGTTGATCGGTTGGTCATGGTGAATTGGAACTGCTATAATTGGGACCCCAAAGTTCATACTCTCCATCACAGAATTCCAACCACAATGGCTCACAAAACCTCCAATGTTTTCATGTCCCAGGATCCTTGTCTGTGGAGCCCACCCCTCTAAGATTTTGCCCCTATCTCCAACCCTTTCAAGAAACCCTCTTGGCAATGTTTTCTCCAACAATCCATTGATGTGCCCATTTGCACCTTTGGGGAACCTCACAACCCATATGAAGTTAATCTTGCTAAGCTCAAGCCCGTATGCAATCTCATCAAAATCTTCCTTAGTGAGGAAATACTCACTCCCAAATGAAACAAAAAACTCTCTTTCATGTCAAGCCATGAGAAAAGACCTGAACTGTCATCCTCTTTTTCATCAGGAATAGGCTCTTGAACTAATCGACCAACCGGGACAAACTTCTTGCCGAATAAACTAGAAACATAATCAATGTACTTACCCTCAATATCCTTAAACCCTTTGATCAATACAATCTTGCAAGACCTCTCAACTCCCTCAGAAGCTCCATCTCTTTCGGTCGGATCACACTCTAACAACCTCTTCAGATCACTATACTCGTAATCACGAAAATAAATATTCGGAAAAGGAAACTCAATCCAGGGCTTCCTGAAACAGTGAAACATGAATGAAGTCATAGTAGAACTACTAGTAATGAACTCAACTGCAGGGATATTATGCTCTTTGGCAACCAGAGGAGCCCATGGCTGGATAACGTCATAGATAAGCAAATGAGGCTTGAGTTGTTTGAGTATATTGGAGAAGTCGTTGACCGACAAGTCGAAGGCCTCTTTGAGCCTGGGCATGAGGTGGGATGGGAGGCCATTTGTGGTGTGGAGCTCAGGGGGAAGGCCGGGTAAAGGTGGCAAGAAAAGGGGCACTAGTTTTATGGATTCGACAGATTCTTGGTTATCTTTTTGTCAACACAACTGAATGTGGCTGGGGTGGAGCACAAGTATATGTTGAAACCTCTGCTGGTAAGTTTCTTGGCTAACTCTAGGTAAGGTGTTATATGACCATAACCCAACCATGGAAACATCAAAACATCAATACTCTGGTTTTTGTTAGCACCCATTGATCGTAAGAAAACACACTCTCTCTCTCTCTCTCTGTCTGTATATCTCTCGTTCTGATTCTTTCCGCAAGGAGATAGTCAATTATCTGTTGAAGCAAAAGATGAACTAGATGGTAAGTCAGCTAGATGATGGCTATTAAATTATTTTTGAAACATGGGGGAGCTCTGTAAGAAAGCTGCCTAATTACTTGGGCGCTCTGGAATAACAGAACAATTATTAAATGAAAGCACAAAACATTCCAACGCTCAAGTGGAGCCTATGTGATCAAATACATATTTTGAGTGTTCAACCATATATTGAAGGATTTCAATTTTGTTGCAAAGTTATCAGTGTAGATGAATACCTTTTATACATCAAATACAAACAAAATATTGATGTAGCTATGATGGATGGAATCAACAAGTACTAGCTCTTGCATTTGCTATTGTCAATGAAAAAATTATATCTATATAGGAAATGGTTTCTCTAGATGTTGAGCAAATATATTATAAGAGGGATGCCTGAGATGTACTTTATTTTCGACTGTCATTCTAGGACCATGGGAGCAATAGACAACATTTTGGACTTTGTTCCTCCTCGTGGTGTGCACCGAAGTTGCTCAAGGCACTTGTGTTCAAACTTTAACAGTCATTTTAAGAACGTGGATATTAATGATTTTTGTTGGGGAGTAATTTGGAATATCAATATTAGGAAATCTAAAATCATTATGGATGAGATGAGAAGTATAAAAACCAGAAGCATACTGCTACTTAGACCAAATTGTAAAAGAAAAGAAAAAGTGGAAACTTTTAATGATGGCGGATAGCAACGCGTTATTCTAACAACCAACATGTTAGAATGCATCAATGAGATTTTAAAAAAGTACTTGCTGACACACAACTATGGAAATGATTTTTAGGGTTTTTTTGGTTCAAGTGAATGAAAAAAGGAAGTGGAGGAGGGAAGGGAAGTGAGATGGGGAGGGTGAGGGGAAGTCCAAGTTGTTTAATATGATTGGAAGGAGACTAAATCTCAAATACTTTCCCTTATTTGATACGAAGAAAACAGATTGAGAAGAAAATAATAATTTTTTATAATTTTACTGAATTACCATTCTCTCCCTTGTTATCAGAAATAAATATTATATTTATACTATTATAATTTTAATCAAATATCAGAAAATAAATAAAATAGTTATTAATATATTTTATCAAATTTAGTTTATTAATTTAAAAATATTTATATTTTTTTTTTTTTTTCCTATGCGGTATTTTGAGAATTCAACACTAATACCTATTTGTTTAACTTAAAAATTTATAGTTCATTTCTTTGGCATTGGTGACTTTTCAGGGCCATGATGAAGAAATGGACAATAGGGATCCGCCAATTTTTGAAGGAAACAAATTGGACTCTGGAGGAGTTTCATATACATCAAGTTTTACTTCACCTCCATCTCTTCCTCATAACTGAACGTATGATTATCTCTTATATATGAATTTTTACTTCCACTTCTCTTATTCCTCCATTTTTCACCCCAACCAAACACACCCTTAATTGTTCTGTCCATTAGTATCATAAGAAGATGGCAAAGAATAGGTGCAATATTAAACAACAATCAATCAAAAACGAATTATGCATACAAGTTGTTCAAACGTTGGTCCAAAACATCTCTGACTTTAAGTTTCATGCTTTGATGCTCAAGTTCAATATCTCAAATTGCATACAAAAAGTTAAAAATCTACTTAATTTCACTCATTTACATTCCTAGCATTTTATTCATTACTTTCTATTCCAATTGGACCAAAAAAAAAAAAAATTTTGCTCGGCTCACCGTAAGTTATGAAATTAAAAATGTGCATTGCCTAAATTATGCAACGAAAAGTACAATTTCCTCATTAATTAATATTAGTGCATGTGACACACGCAAATGAGTATTCATAGTTAAATAAAACTATTTTTATTTTTTAAATTTTAATTTAAATTAAGAAATTAGAAATATTAAAACTAAAAAAGTTACAGAAGTTAAAGTTAGTGAATGTCGAGAAGAATGGACCACTTGGCGTTTATCAAAGAGGGAGAATTTTTTTAAAAAAATGATATGAAATAATATTAAAATAAACAATTAATTAAAAAAGAACTGATTAAAAATGTGAGACATATTAAAAAGAGTAATTTCATTTAATAATAAAGTATAGATCACTTTTGTAAGAAGAATAAAAAACATAAACTTTTTTAAATAAAAAATGGTATAAGAACTTTAATTTCTTAATTTGTGGAAGCTGGCAGAGGACTTTGAATAAAATAGATAAATAATATCACATGTATGTGTTTTTAATTACTATTTTGTGCTTCATGTGCATGTAGATTGATTTATTTATCTTCTATCTCTCAAACGAAACATGGAGTCAAAAATCAGAGCTGCCATGGACTTTAAATAAATAATTAATTCATGGAGCTTTACCACATGTATGTGTTTTTAATTACTATTTTGTGCTTCACGCAATTTACTGTTAATAGTGCTAATTAAGTGTAAGCATCAATTAAGAAAGCTGATTAATTAATTAATATAATGCCATTAAAGAAATTAATTAATCTCCTTTTGGTATTTATCACAAATCGCAATCAAAAGTTGAAAGTTTAATCTGATTTCATACTTGTGTGAATTTGTTTTGGAATATTTTTTGGTTTGCTTGCTTGTGTTTTAATATATATTTTTAATTTAAAAGTATTGATATGCTTGATTTGTTTTTTAGAAAAAAATATTTAAGTATATAGAATAATGAAACGCTAGGTGCCGCAGAACAAGACAATATTAATATTGTTATATACTTTGAAGGTCGACAGATTGATTCATATGATTGTGTGAGTTACGATCTATCTCCAATCAAATTTATGAAAATATGTTGTAGTACTACGTTTCTTGAGTTAGAGTTGTTTATGTATGAAAAACTTGGACTCTATAGGAATGATTTAAATTACATATATATTTTAAATACACAACATATAATGTTGTTGGAAGACGGGAAAATGGTGTTGCCAATTGCAACAGATTGGGATGTGCATTTTTTTTTTTATGTCGATATTTTTATTAAAGTAGAGAAAGTTCATAATAATATTGTACTAGATGGTCCATTTGTTGGTGATTCGAGAATGTGCATGTCTATGTAAAACAAGATTCGTCCAACTTGCCAGCAGTGACTCAAGCGACGGGAAAAATTGGAATTAATGAAGATTATGTTGGTCCTTCTGCATACAACTAACAAGTGAGAAGCCAATTACTACTTAAATAATAATCCAATGGACTGAGAAGCAGATGAGAAATAGATGGTCAAATAATGATAATCCTAATAATTATGATAAGTTAACATTCCAATTATGTTGGATATACTTGATAGTAATGCTAACAAGAGGAAATTAATTAAACAAGCCTGTCAATTAGAGTCAGTTTCTCTAAATTCAGTTATTTTATTTCTCAATACAATACATGTAGAGGCACTTCCATATAGAAGGGAAAAAGATTTTTTAGGCAGGTAGAATCTGAGCAGAAAATGAAATTGTGGAATTAAGGAAATTGAAGCTATGCATTAATCAAGGTAAGATTGTGAATGAAGAAGGGTTTGCTCTTCTATGAATTTTTGCATGGAGTAGTTGATATGCTGATGGTGAAATAAATTTATGGAATATGGGGTAATGAAATAAGTGACATAAATGAAGGAGATTTTTATATAAGCTTATTATTATTATTATTATTCTATGTAGATGAGATCTTGTGCCAGAGCCCGTTCATTCATTCATTAAGCCCACTTCATTTATTCAAACTGAGTCGTATAAGCACCCAAGTCTCGGTTTGAGCCTGGTCCACCTTCTAAGTCCGTTTGTACAGAAGTATGAATCACCCACCCTTTACCATGAAAAAACTACATTAAATTAAAACACAAAAACCAGAAAGGTAGAAGAAAATTGTCCCAGAAATTGAATAATTTCTAATGTGAAAGATTAGCCAAATGTACAAATGAACTGATGATTTCTGTTATCTATAGTTTTCTTTCCACGTTTGCCTCCTTTTTCATTTAAAATACAGCAAAAGTAACATGCACAATTCTTACAAGCATTTGGTCTATGTCGCTTTCCAGACCTCACGAAGGAGATCGTACCTGGCGTTGCCTCCATCGTAACCTACTTCTTCTGTACCATCACCGTTTATATTTCCATTAACCACAGTAGTAGGGGATGATGGCAATTTGTCGATAACCGACGTGATGCAAGACTCCAGTTCATCCAGCTCCTCATCACTGGTGTATCCCTTCCTCTGCACGGAAGATGAACTTCGCAAGAACTGAGAATTTGCACCAGCCTCTGCTACCTTCTCAGCCACATCAGTGGATGAAGGAGGCATGTACGTAGTTGGAGCAGCAGTATAGGGGAAGCTAGTGACGGAGTCTCCTGACAATCTACGCTCTATGATACACTGAATGCAGAAAGAGGGAATGGAGAAATAATCAGCCATGGAGTATATATATATATATATATATATATATACACCTAAAAGTAACATCTCAAGCACGAGTCTTATTTTTTAGCATGTATATTTCTTCGGGTATTATACATCATGTAGGCACATACTATGGAGCAAATGTACACAAGTTTTTCACTACTCTTTTTATTTTTGAAGACTATCAGAGAGATCACTGCCAACTAGCATTAATCATGTCTTCGGGATCAGGCATGTAAAGATATTTGGAGATGTGAGCATTCCGTGGCATTTAATTCCTTGAGAAGTGACAAAATTGGAATAACTACAACAAGAAATCAGCATAAATCTGTAATTAGATGAATTAATATTCAAGATTCGGAGATGTGCGGAACATAAAATCAAAACCATGTGAAGAAACCCGTACTGCACAAACTTATCTTTTCATGTATCAGAAAGCTTGCGGTGGGAAACTATTCAAACCACATTTAATACAATCATCCACCACAGCATTCTACGAGAATATTTCCATGGACAAGAAAACATGCACTGCACTAAATAGACATGAAAGTAAAAATAAGATACCTCAGCATTTAGTGCCTCTAACACAGCTCCTGGAACGGCGTCAGGGCAAAACTCATCAGGAGAAAAGTTGCAAAGTATCCGCTTAACCAGTGGAAGACTGATTGATGGGCACACCTATAAAGAACGAAACCTGGATGAGTATTCTATACATGAAAGAGATAAAGGGCAATAACGATGAAAACATAATTTTTATTTGCTGGACCTCCAATCTGATTGTCCGATCCATAAGCATATCTTTGGGAAGCATTAAAAGATCACTCAAGGCATTAAGTAGAGGGAAGCTTTTTGGTTCCTCAGTACTCCTCTTATCATCATCATCCTGGCTTTTCTTTTCATCTTCTGCAGAAGCATCAGCATCCATGCCAAGGAAATCGGACAGCCATCTTGCCCAATTGCCAACCTGCGGGAATGCAGTCAGCATCATGTATAATAAGGATTAATGACGTGAAAAGGATATTGGTTCTTGGACAGTCTTAAACAGAAAGACATCCGCAAACTCCTGCAAAACCTTAATGATGGTAGGACAACTGAGAAGGTAATTTGACAAGATCATAGTAAATTCAGTAATTAAAAGACAAACTTAAGACAGTCAAGCAAATTCTCTTTACAATATATATAATATTCTGCAAGGTACTTACAGAGTTTTTAAGCTGCGCGCCAGATCCAAAACTCAAATCTCCAGCAGGAATAGGCAAAACCTTGGAGTCCACAATTGGATCAGATACAGGATCAGTAGGGATCTCATGGGCCGACTCACGGAGAATAGCATTGAACATGGCCACATCTAGCCTCCCAATACATTGTTCCATCACCTAATAAAACGTCTGATTAGACATTACAACTTCTATTGCATGTGCAACTGAATTATTGAAAAGAGCAAAAGTAAATGTCGATATTTCTGTTAAATCATTAAATTGTTAAAGAAAAAGCAAAAACAGAAGCCTAAACGTCTGTTAAAGTATAAATCGACATTTTCACATTCCAACCCGTCAAACGCACGCACATTAAACACCCATACATACAGGAAGCTGGAAAAGGAGAATAATGGCACTATGGTTACACACCTTCCTTGCCAAGACAGGCAAGCAACCACATTCATGCCCCCAGCTCGAACAGGACAAAGCCTCTTGAAAGCATCATGAAAGGCATTTTTCCAAAGGTTAATGGAAAAGTTTCCTTGTCTGTGGTCACCAAGGGCTGGACCCAATAACCTTTCAGCACCTTTGTTTGTAGTGGAATCAGCACTAGGTGATTGCATATTAGGCGTCAGAGTCTGAATCAAAAGAATAGTCCAAAACAAAAAAGTTTAAAATGGAGCAGCAAGCCATACACATGAAATCTGATACCATAAAATAAGTGAGAATCAGTTGATGCCACTGTCTTTAGATACGTGTCTGGGGTATTCATTTCATATTACAAGCAGCATTGAAATATAACTGCAATGTAACAACTCCAATTGAGATAATACATCTGTAGTTCATCTATTGATCAAATATCTTACAGAATCAAGTTAATCTTAAAATGTCAATATTTAAGTTGTATGCAGACCATAAAGTAATTACCTGCCACCATATTGACTCAACTATCCGTGAGAAAATCCAGGCCTCAACTTTCTCTAAAGCAGCCGTGAAGGTTCTTGTTTCTTGCCAATCATCAATAAACTGTAAGAAACCCTGGTTATTCAGCTTTCTACTCCCACTGCTATTCTTCAATTTAAAGTGGAGACTTTGTTTCACATCAGTGTGGACTCAATACTTTTGGCGTACCGGGAAGCATTGGTGTGTATCAGGAACTCCAAATTGCTTGCAGCTATGAATTGGCCCCGCTGACATGTACTAATCAGCTCGCGTTGGATTCAGCGCAGAATATGTAAACACTTAAGATAACACAGAACGCACACATCATCAAGGACAGGCACTATCAATATACGCTCGCACTTTCAATATTACAATCTAATATATTTTACTATAACATAACACACTAAAAATTTAGAAAGCACTTGTTTCTTTCATACGTTATAATTGGAAACATCATACGTAGCTCCGCAAGAATTTTGGAAGCGTAAAATTCGTATGTATTCACTATATTCTAAACAGTATTTTTTATAGCACACGAATGTGAGAAACTGTCGAGCTACATGTCTTGGGTACTCTAGTGTTATTGCAATATAGCTATTTATAATTAATATATATTCATTTATAGATAGTTTACCAAGTAACAAAGGTACGTCCTGTGCAGGTTAGTTGATAACGCCTTTATTGAGATGATGCAAGGAAAGTAGACTAGACTACAGTTCATGGATGTCATGGTCTATGTATGATTAAGATGGGATACAGTAGGAGATTGGGTCAACAAAGTTAATCGATATGAGCGAAGCGAGCGTATCTGCATTGATTAGTATTAGCTTCTTTCTCACAAAGATCGGCGCAGCCATTATGAGGTATTTCCAGTTCCTCAATTTACTTTCTCGATTATCTAGTTGCTAAGCCTTGTCTCCCTAGACTTTGATTGGATTATCCTATGAATTTGATACCATCTTATTCGATCCCATCTACTGCCAATCCACATTAGTACTTACGAGCTGAGCACACAATGCGATTAAGCACTCAAACAAGTGACTTATCGATCCCTTTGTCTCTGTTCAAAATTTGTGGTTTGGTCAATCGAGGGTCAGCCTTTCGGAGGAATCTGATGATAGGTTTTGACCTAAAACTTTCTGTTGTCCCTTAATATTTTAGCAGAATCGAACATACTTGCGCTGAATTGAACTTCTGAAACTGTCTTGTTTATGTTCATGTGATTAGGCCACTATTCTTGTGTACACGGTGATGTCAATTTTAGGCAGAGCTTAGTGGTTTCTGATGTAAGAGTTATATTGTTCTTTGTCATTGTAATACAGGATTTTCTAGATTCCTTTGCATTTGTCGGATGGAGGAGAATTATTGTTAATCTTATAAACCAGTGATCTGAATTGTAGATAGAGATTCTATTTGGTTAACGTAGTCTTTTGGTAGAGTTTGAGGTTATCAACCTGAGTAAACTTTATTTTCTGAGTTAATTTCGCCTCATTCAGGCCGTTTTGTGGAGAACCCTCATGTGAAAGATAGAAAAATCTAGAGAATCTATTATGTAGATCGCGAGCAATCAAGTGATCATAAGCGCGCAACTCTTTCTATCTCAGAGAAGTTAATTCATTCAAGAGTTTTTATTCTGTCTGTCTGTTTTTCTCATTTTCCGTTAATTAAGTGTTTTTTAGGTACTTGAATGAACATGCTTATACTGCTATCAGAGCCTGTAGCCATCATCCATCATAATCTATTAGCATTATTGTTTTATCATATAAATCTTTAACGATGTGGACGTCATGCGTCACTTGTGTTATAATTCACAAACTCTATAACTTTAATAAGATTTGATGCTCAGGTTTATATCAGAGACCTGAAGGATTTCCGCGCATCATGATCCTAACTTTATTGCCGTGTTTAAGTTTTTGCCGACACCGAATCTGCTTTTCTTTTTAGCAGCTTGCGATCCTTTGTATAACAAGGTATACTTTAACCAGATAAGACGGATTCATTCTCCCATTATATGTTGTTTATTGTGTAACACCTCCTTAATATCACATGTTACATGAAAGAGATTCCTTACATATACATACAGTTGTTGATACATAACTAACCCTTATTGTTAACACCACATGAATAAACCAATAACGTATACAGGATACAGTTGAGTAGAGATACAACAGTTATGGTTGAATCCCACCTACAGATGAAGTTTAAAGTGAGACAGGTCAACCACATTCAGATCATTGAAAAATATATTCTATATATGTTATTCTCATAATTATATTTGATATGAAATCTACACTTGCTATTCTACGCGTCAGAGAATCTCTAATAAGAAAACTGAGAGTGAATGTATTTTCGGTTTCTAGTTTTGACAGAGTCATCAATACTTTAGGTACTAATAGATTGATTCCTTTCAGGATGATACAACAAATTAGATCATCTGTATGGACCTTCGTTAATATAAGATGAGATTAACTATCAAATTCGATGGACTACACCTATTGAGAAAGTAGGAGAACTATAATATCAATCTTGAACGGGGTAGAAATATTAAAAAAATGTCATGAGTGTTATATCATATACAGATATCTAAGCTAACCTCCATATTTTTAATTAGGTACGGCAAAAGTATAAGAGACAAGACAAGTTAGGAGAGTATTACCTAGTATTAAACACGTACAATTTTAAAGATATTAATTGCATTCACATAACCAACAAAGGGAAAAGTGAATGAGATGAGCACATTGATCAGCTCTCACATCTTATCTGGAATCCGAGAGAGAGAGACAGAGTAGAAGACTTAGGTTAAGTTTAAATTTAAACCATAATTGTTATCTCTCATCCATAGAATAGGATATAAAACCACCAATTACATATGGTATGCAAAAAAAAAAGCGAGAGAACAAGTTATCATAAGTAAAAGATATGGAAAATATAATGAAAGGAGAAGAAACAGAGATAATATTTGCATACACATCAAATTATCACAAATTCAGCACATGCTACACATATAATCTCAAATTCGAATAATAGCTAAGTAATATATAATAAAATTAGTAGTAAATATATTTAAAATTCAAAAGATCTTTAGAGTTTCACGTTTATTCAGCTAAAATTGCATGCAGGCTCATGACGTGCAAGATAATGTAAATACATACACCAGTCAAAAATTATAGGAGCCTGAACATCAAATGAAACAATATGGATTAGAGAGTTAGCAAGAAATTCTATGAACAGTAACAAGTTCACGTTGAGAAAAATGACACAGCGATTTCCCAGAATACATACACGTAACAACACTGCCTTATACTCTAAACATATAACATTAATACCTAATATCACCATAACAAAATATGCAAAATCAATAAAAAAATCAACTCATATCTAACATATACTGAACTAATTGTCGCATTCTGAGTAAAAATTATACCTCAAAAAACCACGCATTAGTCAAAAAATAATAAGATATTAAAAACCAGGCGAAAAAAATGAAGAAAAATTTCAAACGAACAAACCAAAGCATGGAGAAAAACAAAAGAAATACAAGAAAAAACAAAAGAGCAAGGAGAGAATAAAATGAAACATACAGACGCAGATAGCGCACACCAAACAAATTATATTATCTGACCATTGTTCAACCATTTATGCGATACAAAAAATAAAAACAATAACGGCAGAAGCTAACTAATATACGTAAACTTATTGAGACAAGATATCTCTCTACACACAAAAGTTTATATACCGGAATAGCCTCGATGTTCAATACAAAGAAAGTATTTGTGAGAGCCTATTTTGGACGATCACTTAAACAGACATGAAGCATTTATTTCCCACTACCTACGAGCCACTGTCATACCAAACAAAATATTCCTCGTCAGTTTCTTTCTCTTTCTCTCTAAAAGCTGAGAAGGAGTAGCTTTCCGTGCAACTCAACAATGTTTATATACGTACAGCAGTGATAATTATATTATATATATAAATGATGGGATAGGATGTAGTGAAGGGCGGAGGGTGGAGGGTGGGGGCGAGTTGAGAGGTGTTTTGCGACTGCCTACCGGGTGCAGAGGAGTGCGGGAGAGTGATCCATTTTAAAAACCCATTTTTTTAAATATATACTTTATTTTTGTTATTATTGTGTTGGTCCGGTGACCGGTTAAATGTGTCGGTGGGGGACAGCAACCGGGAGATCCCGGTTACGTTACGCGTCCCCCTCCTTCCAAACTTTTCTTTTCTGTGTGTTTTAACTGATTTTTTAATTTTAATAAGTTATATTATTTGATATATAATTAAATTAATTATACATACAGTATGTATTAAGAAAAGGGAGACAGTCACATTGGTCATGTAGTCAATCAGTATTGTTATGACCCATCCATCCATTTTCACATGAACGTACCAAACACCGACAGCGATGTTCTCACTGTCTTTCTTCTATTCCTATAGTATTAATCGAAGACTGCTGCCGCTATTTACTTATTATGGAGAATGATACACTTCTTTATTTTTTAAGTTTTTATTTTTTTATTTTTGAATATTATATTTTAGTGCTTAGCAAATTAAATAATATTTTATGACTAATTATTCTCCTACATCTAACTATTTAAAAGTTAATGGCATTGTGAATATGTATATATCTTCAACTCTTTATAAGGATAGCTTATAAGGGAAAATAATATATTTTAATTGCTATCAATGAAGTATTTTAATGATCAATCAAATATAAATATTGTATATCAATTTTAACATCTCAATTATTTTTTTTTCTGTGATAATATCATAAATAATATCAGTCGGATTTTTTTTAGTAACTTGACGTGAGACATATTTCGTTAGATTAAAAGCAACACTTAGAATCAATAATAAATGTGATTTTTTCAAAACACATATAAGAAGGTTTACGTATATAATTACACATAAATATTAGGAGAAGGGAGTGCAATTATCCCTACTTATTATAATAATCGCCCATGTGTTAATATTATATTTATTTATACGTGAATATATATATAATATTCTTTTTATATTTTAAAATATATGTAATAATAATAATAATACATAAATGAATATATTACATTTTAAAAAAAAATAATTTATCATGTAATTAATTTATTAATATTTTTTATTTTTTTAAAAAAAACGCAACGATATCATTTGTGGTGATTTGTGAGTATGGAAAAAATCTATATTTTTTTTATCATAGTGCAGATCATACATCATTATTTTTAAAAAACGATTGATATCATGTATGTAGACCTTCAAATTTATTTTGATTTTTTTATGCAACTCCAACACTCACTCCCTATTGTTTATTGATCTTGTTTCTTGAAAGGCCAATAGGCCATGACATGACATGTCTGTCTTAACAATTATTAGAATGGGGTGAAAAGACCATTGAATTTGTACTTGTGTGTTCAAGAAATAAAAACAGGTCTGCAAACTATTACAATATATTAATGTTGGATCCAGTTCGTTCATTATTCGAAGGTATGGAATTCTAGCAGATTAGTAATACGATAATGTTGATATTATTCGATATTTCACAATGAATTATTGTATAAGAGAAATCTTTATTTAATAATAATACTGTTCAATATGACCACACCCAGAAAGTTTTTATCTCATTTATTAGGTTTATATATATATATATATATATATATATATATAGTATATATATCTAATAAGTATAAATATAGTTGGCTTCATTTACAGTTGAAATTATCTGTATTTTTTAAACAAATTATGTGTTGTGACCAAATTTCGAGACAAGATCTTGAATTCGAGTAATTACGGAAAAACTAAAATGACAGAAATCTTAAATATGAAGAGATTGGGCACGAGGGTAAATGTAAGCCATGGGAAATAAGAAGAGGAAGCGAGGGAGGAGATGCAAAAAGGTACGAAAAAGGGTACAAGGAAGGCTCATGAAGGAAGTACAAAGAGGCCGGCGCCAAGGAGACGATCCTAGAAATAACGGATCCATAAAAAAAAGTATATACAAATTTCGTGAAGATAGTCTCGATAAACCCCAAAAAAAAAGTCTATAAATAGCAATGTCCCACCTAGATTAGCAAAAAAAAAGAACAAGAACGTTCAAAACATGACAAGTCCTTCTCACTTTCCATCCTAGATTAGCATCATCTATATACACCTCAATCATCCCAACTGTAAGTGAACCTAACATAAGAATGTTAGGGTAGAAAAGTTGCATGTCTCGCATAATGGGCGATTATTTTTAAGTTTCTCCAAATTATAGGACTAACGTGCTAAAATGGTTCAATCGTTATATTGAGACCATACATATTAAGGTTTGAAACCCTTGTTAATACGAACTTCATAACATATACATTTTACCATTTGTACATAGTATATAATTCGGAATTACAAGAGTAGAAAATGGGTTGGATCTAGCGAAAGGGAAGGGAGGAGTACAAATAACACAATTAATCCAACTACAATAAAAACCAAGATTGATCTTGTCACTAGCTACTCTCATACCACAAACAACCCTTCACCTTCAAGATTTTGATATTATTTTAAGCTTGTAATACAAATTATGAACGTGATACTTGAATGTGAAGGAAGCTTCAGCATGCCTCCCACTGCCACTGCCACTGCCACTCATCATGCCAACAATATATGCCCCTTCACCCTCCAGATCTGACAACTATATATGTCAACTGTGATCCTCAATTTCTCAGATCTGCCTCCCCATTTTTCCTATTTTTATTACTATTCAATTTTGAAATCATAGTTTATTAAAATATTATTCATGTTTCATGATTAGAAATAAACGGCGCAATCACTAATTATATCATCCTCAACCAACTATTCTAATCAAGGAAAAGTTCAATTTATTCTGATCAAATTACTTACATAAGAGGAAAAATACAACCAACCCCTTGTAACATTATAAATGAGCAAATTACCCTTTATATAATTTTTTTTTATCTTTTTGTGTGTGTGTTTTTTTTTTTTTTTAAATGCTGTAATTACCCCATGTATTTCTAAGATGCAACATTTTATCTCTTTAGAGAAGAGGGAAGTACGTTGCTTCATTTTAAAAACCACAAAGGAGTAAATTGCTATATCTTTTATTATCATAGAGAGGTAATTTGCTCATTTGCAATACCGCAAAGAGTAAATTGCATTAAATAAATTCCTTATATAACATATAAACTTATCACGTGACTAATAATTTTTTTTTGTATTATTGTACATCAATTATATCGCAAGATTATTTTATTAGTCATATAACTTTGGTTCGAATACATCTGATACAGATCTTATCTTTGAATTTCTGGAATACAGAAGCAAAATCAATGTCTGTCAGGGTCGGATCCAGGTGTGTGGGTACCATAACGTCAACATCATTATACCATTGCTGAAAATGTTGATGGATTGGTGGCATGCATTACCAAAAGGCACTATTCAAAGCTGGGGCAGTCGCATTCTGGTATAGTCAATAACAGGCTGTGGCCAGCTTCTGATAAACGACATGGCTCTTTGGGCGGCCCAGGACCTATCGCATTTTGGTCTCTACTAAAACAGAGCCTTATAACCACATCAAACATTGTCGACCTCTTGACCTCATATGACTTAATATGTTTTCAAGTGGCCCTAGGCCATCTCCTGGTTTCTCTAATTCTCTTTTTCTACTAGCTCTATCTCGGCTACTACACTCTAGCACAATTGCAACTTGCAAGAGATGTTGCCCTTTCATGTTTCCAGATTCTTTTAACTTTGAAAAACTACTACTGACTGGTCACTGGAAAGCTTGAAAATACTCTTTATGATAGCACTAAAATTCACAGGAAAAAAGTGTTGCACAAATTCAAGGTACAAATTTCCACATTTCATTTTCTTCAAAGGTATCGACCTAAATTTCAACGAGTCCTGGTTTTCAAACTCAACAAGGAGGCTATAATACACAATTCTAACAGTTATAATCTACTTCACTCTAAGTTGCCCCAACCTAGGAGCCTAAAGAGAGAATCATGGCAACTTCCCTGCAATAATACAGCTTTTGGTGTAAGTAATCAGCTCCCATAAGTCCTTAGAGACATAGTATCAACTAAGGATGCTGCAAATCTTCAAAAGGCAACAATGAAGAACCAGGAAGTTAGAGCTGAAGGCAAAATGAAGATGCTCCAAACCATCCTCACGCAACCTAGAGATAAACATAATGACCATATGGAATTTCTACATTCATCTAAATGGGGCCAGACAGGACCAACAGGACAAGGTCCAGTAGTCTTATACCTCATAGAACAATGTTGCCAGATGCCTTTAAGTAAAGTCAAGTCCACCCTTGAATGTTGCCCTGTTCAACTACCAAACGGATAAGCAATAAACCATATTGCCGAGCTATTAGTTCTTTTGATGTTATATTAATGCGATGGTGATAAGCTAAAATCTAAGAAGTATGAATCCATAGACCTCACATCAAGAATTCAAGAAGGCGTTCTATCTCTTGGTCTTCCTGTTTCTTCTCCACTCAATTGCCATTAGAGAGCAAATGTTTTGTGCTAATAGCCTAATACTTTGTTATAATATAACAGCTGGGAATGCTGCATGTCCCAAAATGATGATATTCCTGAGCTGCAAAGTATTGCTGATCAACGCTACAGCAGTCAAGCAAAATTACACGCTAAAAATTGCCTTCATCAAGGCCCTTCTCATAAAACGCATCATGCACATCAGAGCAACCACACAGTTCATAAATTCATCTCGAGAGATAATGCTCCTTTAGTATCAGTAGTTATATATTAAGCTCAAAACCGAAATATGTCTTAAATCCTTAACCAAGTTCTAGACAATTAACAGACCTAGATATCATCAGTCTGTAAGAATTGGGAGAACCAAACATTCTTGTTTGAAAAAGATAACGAATGATCCCAATCAACAGGGTATCAGTACAAGTTACAACAGATGGGAACTACCAAATATTTAGACAGAGTTAATTGACATGGAATCATTTAAACTGCATCCAATTAAAACCTAATTTCAATATTTACCATCAGCTAGATAACATTATCAAAATAAACATCTGAATGAAACAATAGTTCAAATTTCATCAGTTCAAAAATACTAACAGAATCTGGCCAATCCAAAACTTCGAATTTATGAAAATGCATAAGGTTGAATCACAAGAAGTTCATTCAACCCAAAGGCAAATGAACTCCTACTCCAACCTGGGGCAACCTTTAGTTCTGATCCACATAAAACATAATACTAATTTAACCTGTAGTAATTGTAACATCCTGAAAATCTCACTATATTAATAGACATTCAGAACAATATAGTTCATATCCCAAAGATGGAAACAAGTCAGTGAATTGCGTTTATTTCTTCAAACCGTTCACTACACAAGGTCTGATAATTCAAACTGAAGGGCCACGCCCATGTGAAGATACCACGAGAGGAAAACGGAAAAGAAAAGCAACCCCGCCCCAGTAAATCGAAGATACCTCCTTCAATCAGACTCAACGGGCCGGGTCCGAGTCCAATTCGAGCCGTTCGAGGGCTTTCTGGTGTGCCCAGGTCTCAATCGTGAGATCGGGCTTAGCATTGAGGCCCACTCCAAGGATGACAATAGTGAGGAAGCTAGTAACATAGCACGGCAGCTCCCAGTCTTCCCACTTCCGAGACTCTCCAGGCGGCGGCGGGGTACGGCTTAAGACAAAACCCTTTGGCCGTTCCTCATGGCCTGGACTGGTCCAACGGCTCGGCCCGTCACCTCCGCCCCCACGGGTGCGAAGGGATGGCCTGAGGCGGGCTCGGAGAGTGTTGGCCGCGGTCGCGAAGGGCTTAAACGACGGCATTTTTGGTGTAGACAGAGCGAAAGAGAAGAGCAAAAGGAGGGTGTTTATTTGTGTTTGGGTTGGTTTTGGATCCGAGATTGGGGAGGTGTTCTGCGACGTCGTTTCAAGAGTGGTGTATTTGCTGTTGGTCCTTGGATTTGAGAGAACAGCAGTTGATCCCCTAGAACTTTTGACAAATTGCATTTTGGCCCCTTATTGTTAATGTCATGATAGTAAAATTACCATTTTGGAGGCTGTTTAGGTTCTTAGCTACCCTCTTACCTCTTACTAGCTTAACACGACACATGTAATGTATGTGTAAAAGTATTTAAAAATTATAATAGATAATATTTTTACTAATAAGTTGATTATAAATCATGATTTTAAAAATATCAAAAGTTTAAATGGTATTTTTAATAAATTTTATTAAAAAAACGTCGAAATTGTTATTATGATCAAATTTTATTGGATGGTATGAATGAGTTAAAAGAGTAAATTTGAATTTTACAAAATGTGTAACATAGAAAATTCGAATTACTTAATTGATAACATTCACTGTTCTTTTAGAAATGGGATTACAAGACTTTTTGATACAAGCAAATCGTAATTTCTCCACATTTTGGCTCTCAAACATTAGCCCCTGAGGGTTGTGACTTCTCATTACATGGCCTGTTAAGTCAGATTCAGAAAACGCGTGACTCAGACATTCTTATGCCAATCATCATAGTTTGTACAGTCCAGAATGGAAATTCAGCAATGAAATATTGTTGACAGTCGAAGGCCGAAAATAGAGAGGGTTATTCCACAGCTGCGTCTTCTCCTCGGACCATCTCATGTTCACATTTTCAACCTCCAAGCCATCAATGTGCTCCATCATGAACCCGGCAGTGCTGTGATTCACAAGCCCTTGGCACCCTGGTCTGTAGTCCACGAGTCCGTCTGCATAGTTTGTCCATCTTTTGTAGGTAAGGTTCACATTGAGAAATTTCAAATTCCTCAGAACTCCACCTTCTGATCCTGATAAGAACACACCATTTTCAGAAGTAGCTGTGATGTTTATGAATTGCAGATTGGAGATGGAACCGGCTTTGGAGTTGCTGTCTCTTGGGCAGGTTGTGATATAAATCGGTTCTGCTCTACCCCACCATGATGGATCATAGTATCTCGTGCTGATATTAATGTTCGAAAAGGTAATGTCACTAACATTCCCTGCACAAGTCACCAGTCCATACATAAAGAGGGCATTTATCGGTAAGTATAGATTTACTAGTCACTTAGTGGCCAAGAGGAGCATGTAAGAGTTGATGACAATAGAATGTGAAGCAGCTGATTTCCTTACCTCCATCTCGTATTTGCAACCCGAGTCCTCTATGAGATTCAACAATTGTTATATTATCGAACAGCAACCCTTTGAAAGCATACCAACTAGCACTCCCAAATTTGATTGCTGAAGACTTTGTTTTAATCCAGCAGCTGGTTGCAGTAAGATTGTAGATGGGACCGGTATATGTCTTGGGACATATAGCATCGTCTCCCGTGTCTATAGTGCATCTTGTTATGAGTGTATTGTTTGAATCCTCAATATCTATGCCGTCATTGTTAGGTGTATTGAAGTCCCCATAGATTGAAATGTCATGAATCGATGTGTTTTCACACCGGACAATGTGCAAGCTGCAATCTCCCACATAATGAGTTCTCTATTAGATTCCGAAACACTAGTGAAACAAGACAAGATTTTCAGTGAAATACATAACAAATATTCATCCACCGCATGTCTCTTCGCAATCGAATGAGTTCACTAGATGCAAGAAATTGCCTTCACATTCATCCGTCATTCAACCTACACGATCTTGTATTGAGATATTTCAGAACTATCATAATTGGTACTAGGACCATTCTAAGTTCATATCTTTAAGTTCGATCATTGACAAGGTTCAAAGAAAGGGTGGGCTATTGAGTTCATCCAAATAAACAATAGGGGACTAATAAGAAAATACAGAAAATGGGAGGACCCCTTTTGCAAAATCAAGTCAATCAAGCAAACCCTATCCAGAACCACTAATCAGAAAAGAAACGATCTTAACGAAAGAAACACTGAAAACCAAACAGCAATGGGGAAAAAACAGGCAAAGCACAACGTACCACCAGTAAGCTGGCTGATTGAAGCTCACATCCCAGATCCTCACATTCTTGCAGCCAATAAACCCCACCAACCGCGGCCTACACTCATCACCCAAGCACGCCCCAGTCTCATTCCAGCTCACCATCACATTCTTCCTCTCATCGAATCTCTTCACAAACTCCAACCCCTGCCCGTTGATCTCCCCCCGCCGGTGATCCCCACCTCCTCCGCATTCTCCGCCGAAACCACGTACCATTTCTCCTGCTTCTCGGGATAGTCTTCCAGTTTAGTCCCCCCGAGGATGGTAGCATTCCTTGATATGTTGAGTAATACGCCGGATTTCAGATGTAAAGTGGCGGTCAGGTAGTTGCCGGGAGGGAAGTAGACCTGGCAGGGACGGTGTTGAAGAGAGAAGGCGGAGGCGCAATCGTCGATGGCGGACTGAATAGCAGTGGTATCGTAGTGGCGGCCAGTGGCGGTGGCGCCGTAGTCACCGACGGAGAGGGAGAGTGGGAGGTCGGACGGGAGGATGAGGACGGGTGAGGCGGCCGAATGGGATCGGAGGAGAGTGAGAGGTAGAAGAAGAAGAAGTGATTGGATGCGGTAAAGGGTAAAGTTCGATCTCGTCATGTCTACTTCTTTAAGGAAAAACATTCTAAGTTAGAAATATGAATGAATAAGACTTACATTGAAACGGGAGTTGCTTTCAGTCAGAGAGTGTTTGATAATTAAAAAACGTGTTTTGGAAGAAACTTTTGTTGGTGGATGAATTGTTGGAATGATGAGGTTGGGTTAAGTTACAAATACGAGATCTACGACTATATACATATATCTATTCATACAATGGGTTCTTCTTCTTCTTTTTTTTTATTTAAACATATTCATTCATTTGAATTATGAACTTTGATTGATTTATTGAACCTCATACTACTAACACAAAAAGAAAAGAACAAAACCTGAAATTTTTTAATCTAAGTTGGAATGTTTTTTTAAATGTAATATTGTGTCACGGGGATTTCCGACGTGGTAAATTAATTTGTTAAATAAGAAAGAAAAAGCAAGAAAGGTGGGAGATGAAAACTTTAAATGGTGTGAATGACTAAGTCCGATATGTGGATTGTAGTATGGTTAGCATGAAATTTTCATTTGCAAAGGAAGTGTATGAACAAATGGCAATAAGAAAGATGATGAAGGAAAAGAGAAAAACCAAAAGTGCAAGAGAGCAAAAGAAAAGCTGGAATTGTAATGTAGTTATAAGAAATCTTCTGAGTACACACCCTGAAATTGAATCACTCACTCACCTGATACGTGACTGAATGACTCTTTTTAAGTTAGTAGTAGTGTAGTAAAATGGACCATATCTGTATATAACAAACTATATCTCCTCCTTCCCTCTCTCTATAGATAAATTCAACAGTGATTTCCAACTAACTGTATTGGCATACATGGAAATCCAAGCTCAATGCTGAAATAACCTCTATTTATATCGTTACTCATATATATATCCGATTATATATATATACAAACCTAGCTACCGTGGACCTCTTGACCTCCTTCAGAGCTCCATTTTCAGCTGACTTGAGTGCAGAGAGGCTGTAACCACACAATAAGGTAAAATTAGTTTACATTTGAAGTTTGTCTCAAGCATTCTGAAGTTATTAATAAACCTTTCGTCTTGCAGAGATTTTACATGTTTAAGTGTGAGAAACACATCCGGGACTATCGAAAGTAATTCTTTTTTTTGGACTATACTCAAGCTGAATCAATCAACCGTAAATGTCCATCCAAAGAGACATAGAATGGGATAGAGGAAACTCCTTCATTGTTTAGCTGTAATTTTTACCTGAATTTGCTGAAGAGTCGTAACTTAAAAGCGAGGTCTCAGGAGTGATGAAATTAGGTGTGTCTTCTTCCCTACTCCAGACAGGCTGATGAAGCTCATCACCTTGCCACAGCTGCTGATATTCTAGTTGTCTGTTCCCGTTGATTGGTCCTTCGGGCCAGATGGGTGGAGTAAACATGCCCATGTAGCCATTGTCAATTGAGGATCTCCTCTACGTGAATATTAAAATGTGAGAAGATAAAACAGACAAATACCTTCTGTGCATATTTTTATACTAGACAATTCTAAATATTAACTTGAGGCCATCCTGACTTCACTGGCAACGAAGCAGCTTGTTCACAAGTTTAGTGGCACCTAAAATTTCATTTCAGTAAACTCAAGAGATAATCTTGAGTACTAAGGAATAAGGTCACTTCTGGCAGAATAATTATCTATTCCATATGATTATACATCCTCGCTCCCAAGGCAATTCACAAGGTTTGGTACAATGGGAAGAATCACCACGGATTCATAAGAGAGGATATCTTCCCATCTTAATTTGTCGTAATTTTAATGAGAGAGCCATGAGTCTCAAGGTCAATATTACTTGGTTGAAGGACAAAACAACTATTGCAGTAAGGTAAAAAGATGATCTTTCTGAACTGATCCACATTTTCCAGATGCAGCAGGCAATGAGCTAAGGTGGTAAGTCTCATGAGATGTCCAGAAACTACTAATTCTGCCATCTCAGGCAGCAAAACTGTTGCCTTTACTAATCAAGCATCCACTCATAAATTGGGAGTAACTGACAATGATGCCTACGACCATCCCCTACTTCCCAGCCCATGAAACAACAATTATTAAGAAGAAAAAGAGGTAGGAAATGCATGTAAAAGTCACTGCTAAAAGATGATGAAGTTGGAGGACCAAATTTAAGGTGCCAACATAGACCACATCAGATGGTTATCAATATATTTTTTAGCAGTTATGTTTTTCATAATTGGGCATACATGGATTACACATAATATCTAGCAGTAAACTATTTAGCCATCATATTGAACAAAATCTTACAAGTTTATTGATACTTACTTCAGCAGCCAAGAGTGCATCAAGGTTGAAATCAATTCTTGGGTTAACAGCAGCAAGGCGCATGGATAAAAACTGGTGTCAAGAAACAGCCTCAGTCAGCTAAGGCAATAAAAGAATAAAAAGAGTACGCGATAACGAGTTACTCAAGTCTTGAACTTCTTTTGTTATACATATAGGAGTTCGTTAGTTATCTAAACTTCTATTGATTATAAAAATATATGTTTGTGTAGAAAACTTATTATCTATAAAATAGCTGTCAAAGTGATATCATTGCTCAAATGTATGGGAAATCCAATTTTCGTCATTTCAGTCTCGGCAAAGGCAAATGGTTATTATTTACCTTCTTGTTCCTGTAACGAGAGATTCAGTTTTTCACATTGGAATCTTTGCAAAGCTTAAGCAAGTATACAACAAGAACTTTCCTATGCTGAAATTCATTTCTGAAACATTAATAATCTTAATCTCTACTAGTTTAACTTAAATAAATTTACATTTTTATAGTTATTCAAATGTATCTCATGAGATCGCCATTGTATTCCCAAACACATAAAATTAGACACACTCCAGCACAACCAAGAAATTGATCTAATATCACAGGAAGAGGAACATTATACTGAGTCTGACCTCCACTTGATGTTGAAGTGCTTGAACATGATTAATTATCTCATCCAACACCATTGCAGTACCTGAAATCTGTAGAAGAGGCAAGAAAAGGAAGTTATTTTACCTGGGCATATTACACTGATTTATTTAGCAAGGAGAAAAAATATTTCCAAGAAAGAAAGGTGGGGATGGCAAAAGAAATCTCCTGCACTGCATTAATCATCAAGAAATGATTTTACAACTTGCCCCTTTTTAACCATGTCTGTTACATTTCTGTTATCCTTACTTCACAAACACTTTTGGCAACAAACTCTTCCATTCTACCCTTTTTTCTTGTTGTCATCAACTTCCTCAGTTAACTACATGTCAAGCAAGTTGTGAACTTGTACCTTCCACCAGCTGCCATGCTTCAAGCACTTGATGAAAAAAGATTGCAGCATGTACATCAACATCATCCTAATTACTAAACAAAACAACAATTTTCAAGTTTATAACAGTTTGTTAAATGGAGCAAGCTTCTTTTAATAAATAAAAAAAAGACAGTTGCACGAAGACCGAAGATGTCAGAAGTTGATTTCACAAATGATCGCATCAGAAAACCGGATTTTGGCAATTAGCACTGTGGTACAAGAATTAGATGCAGATTACCGGTTCCATTGGCCGGGAGCCCAGGCAGTTAGTCTCTTTGAACAATAACACGGAACAAAAAGCCCAAAGTGGAAAAGTTTAAATACATAATAGGGGACCAGCTGAAGAGATCAATTATGTAGCAATACTTCTGGTAACTGTACCTTTCTCAAGCATAGTACACTGGAGTGAGGACCATATATAGGTAATTCTATGGCAAATTAAAGCCATAAAACAACCATAATTGTGCAAACCAAATCTGACAGCAATTATTTCACTGGCCCTTCTTGAGGTTTAAATAGGTTTGGCACCATTACCCAAGGTCGTCATTGATGATAGAAAGGGAAAAAAATTTCACCTCTAGCAGTAGACTGCTCTGATTCTCAATCCTCATCTTTGCATCATTCATTCTTGTCAAATTTGAACTCTTAGTAATAAAAGTCTGGTCCAAGCTGTCTGCAAGTGACCCATACCATGTTCTCTCATCCTGATTACTATTGACTCCTACTATTCTTCATTTTCATTGGGCACCATAAAAATCCAGCGTGTTAATTCTTCACCTATTCAACTCCTTAATATTCAGTCAGGAGAACACCCCAAACAAATCTACAGAAGAAAACAGAAATAGAAGAGTAAAAGAAAATTCTGGTTAATGTAAAATATCCAGAACTTTAGCGACCGAATTGGCTGGCTCCATCCGTTTCCAAGAAGCTTTAGTTCACAACAAAATTACATCTTCTTGAGTTTTCTACTATTAACTAGACATAACTTGCAAAACTTCCAGCGTGTTAATGCTGAGGCTTGAACAAGATTAACATTTTTTCCTAGACTAAACAATTATATGCATTTGTTTTCTATGCTGGGCCCAAGTCTGAAACTTAAGACCCAACTCCAACAGCTCTTTAACCACCGCTCTGACCCTACCTCTTCACCTCCTTTTCTAAGACCTAATACCACAAACATTATAATCTAACACAATCAGAGTAAAAAGAAGAGTCATCAACTATAGTCATTAACAGCTATTTTGAGTTAGATACCAAATATCATGAGCAAGGTAGAAGATAATGGTGTTCAGTAAATAACAAGAATGGCAAGGAGGAAAACTGGAAGGGATAATCTTTGTTCAGTAAATGACAACAATGGCCTCAGAAAGGACTGATAACGAACTAAAGCAAAAAGGCCAAAAAGGTGTAAACACAATGGAAGAAGTAAGAGAGGGACACTTCAACAGATGTCCGCCACTTTTCTTGGTGCAAAAGCCATCAACTTTTTCTTTCTTTTCTCCAATGCAAAAGGTGAAAGCGACCCTCCTATTACCATCACTAATTACTTGATTAAAAGCCAAACTACAACCAAAAGCATAATCTAATGAACATCATAAGAAAAAAGGCACTCGTAATCAAGACAAAAAAAGATCTTTCTCCCTCACGTAATGCAAAATCTAATCATCCCCACTAACTTTAACAAAAAGCAATTATTATAACAGTTAATCCGTACGGGTTTAGTTATATCGGAGAAACGACAGCGTTTGACAGCTGACCTTGTTGCATCCTGGGACCAGCTCCTGTAATAGCTTCATTCTGGCATTTATCTTCTCTCTCCTTGCCTGTATAAGAAGCCACTTTTAGCATTACAAACCTTAATCACAATCTAAGCGTAACAATCATGATTAAGGAGATGAATAAGAGATTAAGAACGCGATCTAGATAATTACCCGTTCAGCTAAGCTGTGGCTGTCAGTGGCTTGGCCTCGGCGAGCTCTGACATGAACGTAAGGCAGCTTCTCTCCACCGTCTTCAGAAGCTTCATTCGCTACCACTTTTTTGCTCTTTTTATTCGATTCTTTGACCTGGGAAATAAAATCCATGATAACTATACAACTACATCAAGAGAAAAGATAAGTTTCCGTTTTGATAATCATATTTTTATTACTGGGTTTTAAACTTGATTTCAAGAAGGCTCGGCTTCACCCTGGAACTATGGCGCTTGATACAGTTTGATTACAACCATTGCGGGAAAAATAGTGAAAGGGTGTGAAATTACCTTTTTCTCTCTCTCCCTTCGCTTGCCGGACTTTGGACTCTGATCTGAAACCGCCGGTGAAGAAGAATTCGGGTGTGGTTGCGAGTCCGTTGGCTCTTGCTTCACTATCTCAACCTTCATTGAGCTTGAAGCCGACAAAATTGTATTGCTCCCCGGCGGATGGTCAGCTGAAGCGAAGAAGGAAAGCTTTGACGCTCGGTCAATGAGATCAATGTTGGAAGGAAAAATTGGCGGGGGTAGATGTTTAGCCGGAAAATCTTCTTTGACTAAGAGCTTCACTGCTTGAGGCGGTGGGAGTTCGAGAAGCGCCGTGAATGAGTTTCTGCCGGTTTCCGGTGGACCAGAGATTAGGCTGTGGATTTCGTCGAATCCAAACCCCATTTCTCCGGATCTAAAATGCGGTTGAGTTGCTTCAGCTTTGGGTTCCATATACACAGAATAATCCACCGATATTTAGTCAATCGTGATACAATTCCTTGGAAATCGAGGTCCGAAACCGGAGCTTGGTTTCGAGAGAGAAGCAACACGAAATTCACCAAAGTTACGCGCAAAACAAACTGAATTCAGCCTAGAAATTGAAAAGATAAACACAAAATGAACGCAATTGAGTTGAAAATCAAAGAAGTTGAACAATTTTACATCAATATCTCTCCCCAAATCCAGAACTTCTTTTTGAAATATCAGGAGGAAATAAAGTCGAAATTGACCAAACTATAGCTCAAAACGACACAGAATCAAGCCGAAATTCGAAGAACCCGGACTCTGTTGCAACGCCATTAACCATTATTTCCGATACCAACAAGAAAACTTGTAGAATCCTAAAAGAAGCTCAACGAATCAATTTCCAACCAGTTTTAAACTTAACACACCAGAAAAATGATCGAAAGTATCCCAAAAACCCCTAGTGCGAAGATTGAAGGAAATGCTGATTCCGCATAAGCTGCTACATGAGAAAATTTCCAATGGCGGAAGAAAAAAGCGGAGTAGCAGCTTAACTATCTTGTTTTGCTTTTTGCTCCTTTTTCTTGTTTTTCCGGGAACGGTGGATACGTACAGTGGGAAAGCTTAGATATCAATGGCGGTCAAATTCTATTCCTCTCCCTACTTTCTCTCTCTATAGATAAGAGTGCGCCACTTTGAAAATGGAATTGCCGTTTTCATTTATCAATTTATATCAGAAATCCCAAAGCTGTACTGTAGACTGTAGAGTGTAGTCGCCAAGCGTATGCCTTTGGTCCCTACTCCCTACCCAACTCCTACTCAACCTCCCTCCTCCCTATGCTTATGCTTACACCATCTATTCCATCAATTACCAATACATTCATGATTGTAATAATTATGTTATAGGGTTATGTTATATATCAATATCACTGCAAACAAATTATAGTAACAATTTTTTTAAAATTTAATATAATTATACGTAAATTCACATGATTTAAAAAATTATATTACACTCTTGAGATTCGCTTTCATATAAAAAAATTATCCCGTTAGTTAAAATTCACAAAATTAGTTGATATTAACAAAAAAAAAATGGTGAATAAATCTATATTTACCTCCTATTAGCTTATTGCAGTCAAATAACTTTTTTTATAATCAAATTATCCTCGTACGTTTTCATGTTTTAATGCATGTGAGAATGTATATCTTTATTTTATACAAAAAAAAAAAAAGAAATATTCTTTGACCTTCAATAAGTTAGTAATAAGTCAATTAAGGATAAACATTAATTTGCATTCACCTTTTTTTTAATATCAACAAATTTAGTAAAATTTGACTGACGGATTGACTTATTTATTATACGAAAATAAACTTTTTTATTTTTGATTTGTGTATAATTACATCAAAACTCATGAGAGTATAATGTAATTATCTATAAATGATAACAATTCAAATAAAATAAGACAAATATTTATATAGAGTTGGACAAATACACACATCTGAATGTAATGAACGTTGTTTTATCAAGTTCCCTCAACCTTCATTTGATACGTACACAACCCCGAAAAAAAAAAAATCAAATATTGGTATTATTTTTCAACATTTTTTTTCTTTTTCTTGAGGATTTTTCTTAATTCTCAACTTGTTGATGATAGTGAGTCTCCAATTGTGTGCTATCCGTCAACATTGTCGGCCCAAGATAAATTTGTGTCCCAATTTGAGCCACCTCCAAAATGTCTTGATCATGGCACTACTCTCAAGTCCTAAATTAATAAATTTGAAATCCTAGTATTTTAATATATATATATTATATTATATCCTTTTAATATAAAATAATAATAATAAAAAACACAAAAAATTTAATATTTTCTTGAATTGATAAAACTATAAATGAGATTTTCACATTTGGAACACTGTCAATTGGGAATATAAATGCAAAAGGACTAATATAATTGAGGATAAATTTGGTAAAAAGAATGAATATTCCAGATCAATAATAATAATCCTCTAATCCTATTTGAATAATTAAATAACAATTGTATGATTCTTGGGCAATCTAAGAAAAAAATAGGTAGCCAATTATTGAGAGGGGAATAAATGTGGAAGAACCCTAATTAGTACAAGTAAAAGCCCTAATGCCCTATAGACTACACTACACATAGAGTGCATGCATTAGATTAAATGTGTTACATTTATGAGCTAATTAATGGGATTAAATAGATTTAAGTCTATGGTTGAAGTTAGTTGAACCTCAAGAGGAAAAGTGTTTTATTACCAAACTAATGGGGATGGACTTAAAATAGAAGACAACTCTGTTCAAATAGAAATCGAGTTCAGTTACATCAGTTCAATGACAAAAATAACAACTTGAAGGAGAGCAAAAGGAATTGAACGCTTTAGTTAAATGAGGTCGGTGCATCACAATAAAAATATTATGAGTTTGAGTCCCACAAATGTTGTATAATGTCTATTTCTATAGTAGTTTGAGGTGTCTTTATTTCGTTTTAACACATTTGTTGATTTGAATGATTGATGTATTGAATTATATTTTTATATATATCGAATGATGTAAATAAGTTGAACATTATAGCTTAAATGTACGATTTGTACTGAATATATATTTCATCAATCGAGAAAATTTTAATTTTAAACAATAATTGTAAAATATCCATTTTGAAAATGATGATGATTTATATATTGAATAATTTTCAAAATTTTCATTATTTTTTTTAGTTCATCAATAACTTTTTTTTCTTAAAAATTTTGTTTTCATTCAAATGCAAGATGGCATTAGGGCCACAAAATCCATAGCCTTTAATTTGTGTGAATAAAAAGAAAAGATAATGTCTCATGAAAAATCATTGGTGTTAGCCCCACTATTGAAAAGTGGCCCATGCTCCACTCATTTGAGTACTGTACTTAGCCCAAAAACTATTGGGCTTCTAGGGCCCATTTACAGAGGACTAATTCATCAAATATAATTTCATAAATAAATTTAAAAAAATATTTTTCAAATAAATTTGAATTCAATCACAACGACATATATTTATTTGTGGTTTGCATCTAAGAAAATAATTCAATTTCAATTTTCATATTTTTTTTTTGTGGGGGGGGGCCTCTTTTCTAGTAAAAGGTATTTGCAAGAAATAATTATTTGTAATGATGATAGATAGGGGAAATCAAACTGGGCCATGGGCCCAATGTCTGAAATGGACCCAAACTTATTCCTCACATCTATTTCATGAATAGTACTCTGATTTTTACACTTGATTGTGACAATATTCGGTCTCCAAGACCATCATGTGTCGGGTACGGGTCAGGGTCAACTCTCATGCGACAGGCTGCAAATATCACTTCCCCATATATGTATATACATCCACTGTAATTAATAATAGTTATGAATTAAAAATCATCGTGTATAAATTTTACTGATTATGATTAAATAGAATCATTACAAAGATATTAATGTCTATTAAAAAAAATTATTTATCATGGTTAAAGTCATATTTTCATGACTTTTAATCATGACACATGTTTTAACCACCCTCAAATATATTACGACCAACAAGACCTTGATTAATAATTATTTGCTATGATTTTTTTATTTATTTATAATCATAATAATTAGCCATAATTAAATATTATAATTTTATAATAATAATAATATATATTATATATATATATATATATAATAAAAAATTATATTATGAACGTTGAAAATAATTATAAAATATAATAAACTCGAGAACGACGTAATATATACTCGTAGGAAAACAGAAATATGTATAGATATATATTTGAAAAAATGGGATAGAGGTTGGCACGAAATTTCATGGACACATTTATATGAAAGTGCATTTTTCAATATCTTTTTGCCAAAAGTTTCCAATCAAAACTTCCATAAATCATATCTACACTTATTCTTGGAATTTTTTAATCTATTTCTATATAATTTTTTCTCGATTAATAACAATAAATAAATTATAATAACTCATTTCGTGACATTTCAACCATACATTAATACAAGGGATAATTAAACCCCTTCCTATAAAGTTTGGTATAATTACACATAAATTCATTGTAGTTTAAAAATTTATATATAGCACCCCTAACGTTTGCTTTCATCTATTAAATAGGATATTTGCTGATATTAACAAGAAAACATGATACAAATCTATATTTTTCCATTGATTGATTTATAATTTATTTATTGCATGTCAAATAATTTTTTTTATGATCAAATTATCTTTATACACCATCACAGTTAATGCATGTGATGAGATATATCTACACCATTATAGGGTAGTTTAGTAAAATAAATTATTTGACCAGTAAAAAAGTTGATAAAAATCAATCAAAGGTAAATATCAATTTTTATTCACTTTTTTATTAATCTTAATAAAATTAGTAAATTGTAACTAACTGATGATTTATTTAATAGACGAAAACAAACATTAGAAATACTAAATATAATGTTTTAAATTACATGATGTCTATGTGTAATTAAATCAAACAACAGGGGAGAGGAGGGGAGTGTAATTGTCCTTAATATTACTGTAAATAAATTACAATCAGTCATATAAAAGCAATACAAGTACACACATGTATGGTAGCACTGAAACACATGATCTTGAACTTATTTATGAAAATTCAACCTTAATTATAACCACTAATTAAGATATTATTAGTATTTCGACGTAGACTTGGTAAGTTAGAAGATGAAAGGACGGCTACGTTTTTTATTTTATATTTTAGCATTATGGGGGTAAATTTTTTTGAGTTAATTATATTTTGCCATTCAACTATGATTGTTTTTATATTTTGACATTCAAATATTTTTTGTATCAACTTGTCATATCAATTTTGTCAATTCTGTACTTTTTCATTATAACTATTTTTTCACCAATTTTTTTTGTTAAAAAAGTCACATGCATTATACACGTGATATTTAAAGGTTATGTGATATAATATTTTTGATATATGCATAGTATGTGATGTATTTTTGGTAGAAAAATCAACAAAAAAACCATCATATAAAAAAGTTAAGATGCCAAAACGTAAAAATCACCATAATTCGAATGACAAAATATAATTTATTCAAGTTTTTTTTCTGACATAATTTAATTATTAAAATTTGATGAGAAAAAAAAATCCCAATTATATCATATTTAATCATAACAAAGTAATTAAGGAGCAAATATAATTGTATTTATCATATAGTTAAATTATTTTGTAATATCATATATCAAAGTATAGAATAAATATCAGTAAAAATTCATATTATGTTCGATATTTTGTGTATTGAGGGAATGAATAATTAACGTATATATATATATAATATTTTAAAAATTGAAGCAAAAAATAAATAAAAAAAAACTAAAAATGACGTACGGAAAGATTTTGTTCTTCTGTATTTGGTTGTGTGTATTTTGTAGTAGAAGCAGTGCTGCTTCTGGATCTGGTTGTCCTTTCCTCTGAATTTTGAATCTTCAGTGAAGTTACCAAAATACCCCTATAATTGGAAAACTGATTATGATTCTCTGCCACCACCCCAGATAGAGACACAGTCTTTCTGCAACTTCTGGTTGCTGAAGATTTGTGTGTGTATCAAATGAGAAGCTTGGATCTTTATGTGTTGCATTATTGAGTTTCTTTCGAAGTTGTGATTTGAAAAGAATGGATTTTTTTGGAAGCTGTTGAGTTTCTTCATTGCATGCGTTTTCAAGATTGGATTTTTGTTCAAGAAATAAAGCATGGACAGCTTGGGTGTTGATGGGCTTCTGAAGTTTTTGAGCTTCTTCATGTTCTGCATTTCTTTCAGTTCTTCACTGAATCCGGATGGGCTCTCATTGTTAGCTCTGAAAGCAGCCATTGTGGAAGATCCGACCCAAGCTCTGATTTCTTGGGCTGATTCAGATTCAACTCCCTGCAGATGGACTGGGATTATCTGTGATCACACTCATCAGAGAGTCACCTCCATTTCACTCTCCAGCAAGAATCTCACCGGCTACATTCCATCAGAAATTGGTGCTCTCTCATTCCTTATGTTTCTTGATCTCTCACAGAATTCTTTCAGCGGGCCCTTGCCACACCATGTTGCCACCCTTCAAAACCTCGTTCATCTTGATATATCTTCCAATAAATTCAATGGTTCACTCCCCGAAAGCCTGAGCAACTTAACCCATTTGACAGGGACTCTAAATCTTTCATATAATGCATTTTCCGGTGAGATACCGCCGAGTTTTGGGCAGTTTCCGGTGATGGTTAGCCTTGACCTCCGGCACAATAACCTCACTGGCAAAATACCTCTGGTGGGGTCATTGTTAAACCAGGGGCCAACTGCATTTTCAGGGAATCCTTATCTCTGTGGGTTTCCATTAAGCACTCCATGCACAGAGCCAGAAGCTCAAAATCCAAGATTCTTGAACAACCCTCAAAAGCCTGAAAAAGATGGGGTTTCCTCAAATGGGATTGTGGAGAATAGAAAGGTAAATGGGGGCGCAGTGACAGTTTCTGTGATTTCCGGAGTTTCTTTTGTGGTTGGGATAGTCTTTGTTTCAGTGTGGGTGATGAAGAAGAAATGGAGGATGGAGGGGAGCAAAATGGGAAAAGAAAATTTAAGCACAGAAGTGATGGGGATGGGGAGTGGGGAAGATCAGCAAAAGGGTAAATTTGTTGTCATGGATGAAGGGTTTAGTTTGGAATTAGAGGATTTGTTGAGGGCATCAGCTTATGTTGTGGGGAAAAGTAGGAGTGGGATAGTGTACAAAGTGGTGGTTGGTGGTGGTGGAAAGAGGGTAGGATCAGGCTCAGTGGGCTGCGGTGGTCCGGTGGTGGTCGCCGTGAGGCGGCTTAGCGAGGGCGATGCCACGTTGAGGTTTAAAGAGTTTGAGGCTGAGGTGGAAGCCATTGGCAAGGTGAAACATCCTAACATCGTGAGGCTGAGGGCATACTACTATGCTATTAATGAGAAATTGCTGATTTTCTGATTTCATCAGGAATGGAAGCTTGTACACTGCTTTGCATGGTAAATTTGCTTTTCTTCTATATATTGTTGGTTTTATGCAGATATAAACGTTCTCTTCCTCTTGAATGGGTGCCATTGAGAATTCTCGGTCGTTATAATGAAATGCAGCAGAATGAGCCTAAGTCTTGTAATGATCAGAAATCTAAAGCTGAAAAAAACAATGCCTGGGCATTGTATCTGAAGCTTTAGGACGAACACATTTACAATCAGCAAGAAGTAAGATTAGATTCTTGAGATTATCTCCCTAGGATCAAAATGAGTTAGCACCGTTCTGTGTCGTTGTTTAGCAGTGAGTAGTGATGGTATTAACATCAGCTGAACAAACTTAGCACGTCTCTTTTCGACTCCTAAGAAAATAGAAACTTTCACATGAGTCGGACTTTGGAACTCCAGAGTCCTCTGCTTTTACAGTATTGAATTCTTTCATCTGGAAATATTTGTGAGGAAAAACTGAGTATGTTTTGTTCTGATAATGTGAATAGTCGATGACCATAACTTTGGCTTGCTGCTTCTGAATTATTGGACTCTACTAACCTATGTGTTATTCGATGATCTTTCAAGAAAATATGGTGCTTATTAAGGTGCTTCCATATAGTATATATAGATGGTTGCGTCCCAAGTAGACGAATCTGTTTGACTAGGTTTGTAGAAACAGGGAAAATATATGCCAATTCAAGCATAGCAAATCTATAGAACATCTGAGTTGAACTACACAACATTTTTTCACATGCCCGCCAAAAGAATACAATCTCAGCTTTGACATATGCGAAATTATTGCATGAAATATGCAAGTCCGTGGATTTTTGTTATAGATTCTCTCAGGAAGGCAGGCTGAAAACGACAGTGAAAAGAACCTGCTCATTTCTTACTTTAGTTTGTGCTCATTCCTCATGGAATACAAAACATGCAGTTCTCTGTGGTTTCTTCATATAAATTGCTTTGATGTAATTAAGATTTGAAATTTTGTACAGCTTCATTTTATCGCGTGTCCATGCATTCCTGTGTGTAAATACGTTTTGCATAATTTTGATTAAATTCCCATTGAACACCAACAATTTTTGGTTTTGTTTGAGTGTGGTGCAGGAGGACCAGGAAGTACCTTGCCTCCCCTATCATCGGCTGTGAGGCTGAGAATTGTTCGAGAAACTGCAAGAGCACTTACACACATTCATGAGTGCAGCCCACGAAGGTACATCCATGGAAACATAAAATCATCTAAAATCCTCCTTGACGACGAGCTAAGACCATTTATCTCTGGGTTCGGGCTATGCCGGCTTGTAACGGCCATCTCAAAATCTGCAAATGCAGCTTCTAGGAATAAGCAAAATCTGAAGAACCAAGAGATTACGAAAACTTCAGTTTCATCATCCATTATGTATGTTGCACCAGAAGCTAGACCTCTAGGTGCCCGGCTCACTCAAAAATGCGATGTCTACTCTTTTGGGATCTTGATTTTGGAAATACTTACGGGTCGGAACCCGGATCTTGGCCCGGATCAGAATGATGGTGAGGGACTCGAGGGCCTAGTGAGGAAAGTGTTCCGAGAAGAAAGACCATTGTCTGAGATTATAGATCCCACTCTATTACATGAGGTTCATGCAAAGAAACAAGTCGTTGCGATGTTTCATATTGCACTAAATTGCACAGAACTAGATCCGGAGCTGAGGCCTAAGATGAGAACCGTTTCTGACAACCTTGATAGCATCAGATTGCAGTGAAGAAGTATGCAACCTCAATATGTATCTCTTGTAAAGATGTATTTGTTGTTGTAGGATCAAGCTTATGTTGTAGGTAGTCTGAGACGGGCGCGCGCAAGTAGCTGCTGTAGTTCTCGCTGTCTCTTCCATTGAAAAAAATCTCGATTCTTGGAAACAGTTGCGGCCCTCTATTCTAAATTGGTGTTTCATCTCATATTTTACTCCTCATGCACGTCACGTGTAAAATCGTTTACTGAGCATCTGTTTGCCTAAAAGAAGCCGTTATCGAGCATGTTATGTTGTACATGACTTGCTTGCGAACTAGCAATTCGCAAGGTCACCTTTTCAAGTCCGATTGGGAGCAACATCGTGTAGATCAGAGGAAAAATTTATACACATGGTGTATATGTGAAATGGAACAAAAGATGTAATAGGAATTACAATAGGAAATCCAATCCTTATGTAATAGGAATTGCAATGGAACAAAGATGTAATAAGAATTACGAACAGGAAATCCAATCCTCATGTAATAGGAATTGCAATAGAAAATTCAAACCAAAAGGCAGGACCTCATAGGTACTCAAATTGGTTCAATGATGGATTTTGATAAATTGGGAAATGGAATAATATTTTTGCAGACCCCATTGCATATACTTAAATTTGATTTGTGGTACAGGTGAGCTGTTGCATTGGTCTGATGGTTGTCATTTGATTTTAATGTTGTGTCATTAATTGTGAGGATGATTTTGTTGTGTGGAAAAGGTTTGTCCAAAAAGTGTCAGAATGTAGTAATGTTCAATGTTAAAATGACATCTCCTGAATAGGTGCAGGACAAATTAAATCTCATAGCCCTACTACACTTCTCTCATTCTGTGTTTGATACATGCATACATACATGCATACATATACAGTTGATGTCTTAGGTACTAAATCAAATATTTCATTCTTGGTAACATTCATTATTGCGAAATTTAGAAAAAGATGTATGTATTAAAAATATTACTTTTCATATTTTATTTTCAGTTGTTTCAAGATTATATTTGACTGGACACATTTTATATTTTAAAATTTGCGCTGTTAATCGAGTCAAAAATTTAACAGGGTCAATGGCTATTGGTTCAACCGTCAAGAATTAGCATATATCAATAGCGACAAAAAGAAGTTGTTGCTATAGGCCAGGAATTAACTCAAGTGATGCTTTACTCCTCGTGATAGATTTTGTCAAATGAAAGACGATAAGATTTTCCATATTCACAACCTTAACAAATTTCCCTATTACCAAAGTCCTTAAAGTTTGGCAATCCACGGACCAGACTATTATCCACCATTACTTTAAGCTCATCCATACTTACATGCCACAGTGAAGCATTATCATTGCTACTCATTTTTTTCACCTAAGATGATGAAGAGGATAACGCATACATATTTTTAATTCTTTTTCCCATGTGGAAAACATCTGCCTCAAGATTTTCAATATTTTTGAGAAAGTTTACATCACTTGGCATTAGCTATCAAAAATAAATTCTTCTTCGTACCTAGGACGTCGTGGAAAACACTATCAAGCGTGATAGAATAATTGTCCTTAACTTTGCCAAAAACAATGCCTTCTTTCTCTACTGGATGAACCGTATTTTCAGTAGTTATGATGGCGTCCTTCGCATTGTATTGGTTGAACTTGAAAAACTTAGATTCATTCCCTGTCAAATTAATGGTGACCACAATCAGAGTCCACAATCTAGTCATCTTCGAAATTGATAGCAACCATTGCACCAACTGAAGTGATATCCGAGATAACGTTCATTCATTGTTGCAATTTCTGTGTTGGTCGGCTTCAATTTGACACGAAAATTTCTCTTTATACGGCTAGACACGCCATAACAATTAACATTTAAAGTCATTTTTCTAGACGAACTCTCTTTTTGAATTCTTTTTCATTTTTGACCTTTTTTTTTCCCAGAAACCAAAGCTTGACCTTCATTGTTAAGCGAAACCCCCGCCATTTGACTGAGTTAAGGACTCCTACGGTAAAAGAAGATCGTCAAACTCCTCCAAGGATGGTTGTTGTTGCAATCCCGAGATAGATGTGACAAAAGGAATATAATCTTCGTTTAGACCTCGAATAATATTTCGTCCTTCAGATATTGGCTCATTAGGATCTAACAAGGTAATCTCTGAATATAAAGTTTTCATTTTTAGAAGAATTCCAAGATAGAGAGATCACCTTGTATCATGTTTGCTAATTCTTTTTCCAGCATTTGAAACCTTCCAATACCCTTCTTGTTGATCAAATGATTCAAGGTGTCCCATATCTCGTTCACTGCCTTGCACTTTATTATGTGCTCGAATAATCCATGTCATGAAATGGATCTCTTCAAGATAAATTCTTCCTTGGCATTCTTTTGCTTCCACTGCTTGCCGGCATCATTAACCTCTGCTGGAGGCTTGGTCTCTGCGCCACCAACGACTTTCCATAACTCTTCGCCTGCTAAGTAGGACTTCATGTATGTCCGCTATATTTTGTAATTTTTTGATTCAATCCCATCATGCCTTGACACAAATCAAAGACCACCCCAACGTGGCTCTGATACCATGTAACAAACAGTGTATCAAACACACTAGTTCAAGACCGACAACATTTCTGTGAATGTCGAACACTTGACACTTGAACAAGCACAAAATATTCAAGACACTTGAGACTTTACTTGACACTATTAAAGATGATACAAGACTTGTGGTTAAGTAAAAATGCAAATAGGGTTGCCACCTATTTATACTACTCAAGAGAGAATTCTACAGTACATGGAGAAATTAAAAGCCTAGTCAAAGTAAAGACTTAGGAAAATACAAACTTATACAAACTACCATATAGGTAATCTAGAAGATGGTGGTCAGAATTCTTCCAAAAAATCATCTTTATATTTTCAACAGTTGTGCGACTCAACACGACATAAATCATTCTTAAAATCAGCAATGCATCTATCTCGACGGTAGGTTTGCCTTTAACCCACAAGCCTCATCTTGAATATTGGGATAATTATATTTAAACTCCTTGATCTATACTTTATTTATACAAATTGTTTATATTTTTAAAAAAATTACACACACATACACACGCACATACCAGAAACGTCAATATTTATAAAAATCATCTCAATTTTTTTTGAAAGTTTACACATATACCTCTAAAATGTTGACAACATTATACAAATTATCCCTATTTTTTGGCTGTCAAAGTAATTTTTATAATTACACAAAAAAAGAAAAGAAAAGTAATTTGTATAAATTTATCATAGATCATGATCGGGGTGTCAATGGGCATTATAAGACCCTAACCAAATCCATACACTAATTCAAAGACCATACATAAACTCATTAAAAAAATATAGATTGGACTTGGGTTGGGTCTCTACACTTCAATACCCATGGATCTAAGAGCTCAATTTGAACTCAAAAAACATATTTATTTTTTTCAATTCAATTGGATTATTATTTATCAATCAATCTACATTCAAGTGAACAAATCTAAAAAATTAAGACACCATTGATGTATTCAAAAAATGCACGGGTCCAATGGACATGGATATCGTTCAAGGCTTGGGGAGAAGTGAATACAAATCTTGAAGAGGGGACCTGCAAAAAAGGCGTTAGCACTTCGACGCCCAAGTTAGTATTAGATTTGATATTGATTAAAGCCAAAAAAATACAAATAAAAAAATATGATTAAAAATCGAGATATGGTGAATAAAGTTGATGAAAAGCGCAAGAACACATGATAATGTACTTAGAGAGTGTTTAGAGAATGTTAGAGAGTGAGAGAGATGGTTTAGAAAGTAAGAGAGATGTGAGGGGTGTCCCCGTCTGCTGGGGGGTGTATCCCACTCCCAAGAATCTTGCAGAAGTCGGTTGGGATAAAGGATAAATCATCCTTATCCGTAGCTAGGAGTGCTTTAATATGAGTCATCTTCAGTCTAGGAAGACCCCTCTTCTGCAAGAAGTTTTAGCTGCCAGGGAATCCTTCCTTTCTCATACAGGCTTTTTTGTCTTGGGAAACCCTCATAGGTGAGGAGTCTCAGTCAACAGGGAAGTCCTCCTTGCTCATATTGGTCTCCTAGGCCTGATGTGGTCCAAGGTGGTTGCTGACGCCTGGGTTGATGAAGTGCCATGTGGGAAAGTGGGCCGCCACATGTGTGGCCTTTTGGGCGAATGTTTTCTCGGGTTTTGATCATGGTTCGAGTCGGGGAATATCCTGGGCCTTCTCCCTTTGTCAATCTGTTCTTTGGGGGACACTCGCTAGGGCTGCCTGCCAGGTCCTCTTGGGCCTCCTAAGATGTTACAGGTCTCGTTTCTTTCTTTTTTTTTCTTTTGATCGTTTGGGCCAATTTATTTTTATGCACAACAACCATAATATTATTTATCTTGTACTTCTTTAACCAGATCCTACAAGAAAATCGGGATTGTTTGCGTCTAAAGATCCATGAATTTTGAGTTGAGTTCAATAAATTAGGTAGTGTTTGAGTATAAATTAATTGGTTTGGACTTTTTTGGATGAGCCTAATTAGATTTTATTATATCAATTGATAACCCTAAATCATAAGTATAAATATATTTATCCTAAGTAGTAATAATAATAAATTTTCCAAATCAATTCCCAAGGTAGAGTATTTATTTTTACCACTTTATCCACTTTTTTCCCCAAAACACGACTTTTTTTATTGTTATTTTTTAAATAAGAATTTAGAGAGGGAAAGGTTGAAGCAAATGTGGGGTCACGTGTACATGTTTCCCTCCTCACAAACACCACCCAAAGTGTGAATGTTGTCTTGCACCTTTCACAATCATTATTACCAATTTTTTAGATTAGTCCCACTCCCACATCAACATTGCCCTCCACAATTTCAAAATCTAATCCATTATTATTATTATTATTATTATTATTATTATTATTATTATTATTATTATTTTTCCCTTAGGGGACCATCTTGATTGCCCTAACACTAACTTTTGTCACACTTGATCACAAGACTTTCAAAAAAAGGAGGTAAGGTTTTACTTTATCACTAAATTTAATTTAATTGATGAAATTAAAATTTCGTAAATAGTTATAAGTCAAAATTCCCTTAATGATTAATATGAATAATATTGTGAAGTACGATTTAGCCCTATTATATAGAAAATATTGCCAATAATTTTTAGGGATTTACGCACTTTCATTTTGGATCGAAGCAAACCAACCCACTCAATTTGAAAAGTTCGGAGTAGACATCGTTGATGGCTAGACACATGGCATCATCTTATGACTCCATCCATAGGCCGTATGATTGTTTGTAACTATAAATATTGCCACGTCATTGTTCATCTAGTACGTTTATACGCTAAAATATTATGACATATTGATCTTATCCAAAATACTTACAATTAAAACTAACTTAAGTTTTTGGAATATCTTCATTGAGGATTCCACAATGGACTAACCTTGTGTTGTAGGTTGCTTGTTCAGAAGAACTAATCTAGACTTGGAAGAGTAGTGTGGGACCTGCATGATCCACGACCCCAATCACATTTAGTGGGCGAACTAAGGTCCCCATGATCAAAAGGTCATGAGTTAGAATCCAATAAATATATGAGTATGTATCGAGTTATTTTTGGATAAATTATATTGACAATCTTTGAGATTAGGTCAAAATACACGATCAACCACTCTCTTTGTAAAATTACAGTTACACCCCCAGAGGGGTGTTAGTGTAAAATTTTTTTAGGTAATATTTGTGTAAGCTTTGCCTCTGAATATGGGGTGCAATTGTTTACAATTATAACTTAAGGGGGTGTAGCTATAATTTTGTAAAAGAGGGATGCTTATGTATTTTGGCCTAACCTCTGAGGTGTCAGTGTAATTTACCCTTTATTTTAATAGTAGTTGTTGGTTAAATTATAATAGACATTTAATATTAATAATTGGTACATTGATTAAATTTTAGGTATAATTACACTGCTCAGAGGTTTAGTGTAATTACACGTAAATTTTCTGATTTGAGAAAATTATATTGAGTATTCATTGTTTTTGTTTAACAAATATGTTCATCAATTAGTTAAAATTCATTGAGCTTTTTCATATTAGCAAAAAAAGAATGAAAAATTCATATTTACCCTTGATTGACTTATTACTAACTTATTGTAGGTCAGAAAAGTTTTATTAACCTATAATAAATTAATAATAAGTCGATTGGAGTTAAAGATGAATTTCTATTTAATTTTTTTTATTAATACAACAATTCAGTAAAATTTTGATTAACAGGGATATTTATTTGTTGAACAGAAACAAATATCAGGAGTACTAAAATAGTTTTCAAACCACATGGGACCTATGTATAACTGCATCAAATCTCAAGAGAGGACGGTGTAATATATTCCAAAAATTTATGATGCCCTTGTGATAAATTTACTCTTAAAAGAAAAGTTATTGACCTAAAATACATGTATTTGGCAAGGAAACAATTCTTGTACAATTTATCCCGTATTTGATTTTTTTTTTTTTTAAGAGGATCTCGTATTTGATTTAAATGGTATAGTTTGAAAAGTTATAAGGTCGATAAATCTAATTTAACCTTGTGTTATAGAAATATAAAAATTATATACGTGATTAATGTTGGGTGACTAGTTTTCAGATATATATTTTATGTCCCATATGAAAAAAATAATTAATTAAATTTTCAGTACTTGATAAAAATTTATCCAATTTAAAATTCAAAATAAAAATTTGAAAGGAATAATTAAGAAAAGAAAAAAAATTACATACATATATATAATATTTAATATATAAATTCTTTTGGTATTTAGACATGTGGCACGTGTACATTATTCGCTAAATTAAAATAATATTTCATTTTACTTTTTAAAAATTATGTTTTAGAATTATTTTTACTTTTTTATAAAAATTGCGAATTATGAAATCTTTTTTGAAAATTTTTCTTGAGCTACTTAGAGAAGCATCTGATCGGGAAGAATGTTTGGAATATTGCAACTTTTGATTTAAGATGTGTATAATTATAAGAGATGCATAGTTTTTGAAATTAAAAGATTATAAAATATTTATTAATTTATATAGATGATTCAAGTGCCATAATTAATTTGATTAAAAATTCATATTGATAAAAATTTATAGTGCACTTCATATTGATTAAATACGACAAAATCAATGCATACAAATTCACTTCATATTGATTAAAAATTTTTGAGTTATTTTTTAAAGAAGGTTTTCGAAATTGCTCTAACAAACTTCAATTGATTTTGTCGTATTTTAGAAGTGAATTTATTTTAATTTGACAGTAACCAATATAACAGAGACAAATTTCACTTGAAAAAAATAATAAAATTACGCTTCAAAACCTCTTATTATTTATTATTCGAGAATGTGAGAAAAATATGCTACGTCGAGATATTTGGTGCAATTATACATCACATGTGAATCTCATTCCTAAAATCTATCAAAAACCCTAATCCTTTGAAGCTTCAAGTACAAGCAATATTGGCTACCCCATCATTTTTTTCATATGTTCTCAATCACTTTCTTGACAAACACAAGTTGTTTTGGTTAGGACATAATATGTAAAATTTTTACTAAATTAGTTTTTGGTCAAATTAAATTAATTATATAATAGGTATCGTACACTTATTATGTATATCAACACACGGTATATATATTATATTTATTATATAATTAATTTACGTTTGATCATACTAAAACTTAATTTAGAATTTTCTGACATAATATCATGTATATCTATTTTAGAAAGACCAATTAGTATAAATACTCTCCACATATATACACACATTTATACGATCATGATCATGAACAAATAAATATTTAGAAATTATGGCTGGAAAAATTATTAATGCCGAATACTTGATTAAAGTTTCGAAAAAAAAAAAAAAAAACTTTACGAGCTCGCATGTCTTATATTTATTTTCACAAAAAATAAAAATTAAAAGAAAAAAACGGGTCGATTTATGATAGTTTTGCATGAATAATAAATATGGTTATAATCGACATTATAACTTAAGTCAAATTACAAATAATATATATCAAATTAAATTTTGGCACCAACTTATATTATATATTCGGAGAATAATCTTATTCCTGTAGATCAGTTTGTCCCAATATTATTCCAATTTTATGCTTATCAATAATATCTTGAATCTCGTAGATTCTTTAATCATCTACTCTACATCATATATATATATATTCTGCAATTTCATGTTCTTTTTTATGTTTCTTCTCTTCGTTCCATTTCTCTTTTACCATATGTTTCAAAACCCCATGATTTAGTTTTAGGGATAATTACATCCCCTCCCTTGAGATTTGGTGTAATTATACGTAAATTTTCTGCGATTTGGAAAATTATATTTAGCACTCCTGATATTTGCTTTTATCTAACAAATAAGCCCCTCCGTTAATCAAAATTCACTAAATTAACTGATATTAACAAAAAAAATCAGAAAAAAATCAGATTATATTGATTGACTTATTATTGATTTATTGCTGGTCAAATAAATATTTTTATGATCAAATTACCCTCATACGTCTTCACGCGTTAACGTATCTGAGAACGTATATCTTCACCGTTATAAGGGTAATTTAGTCCAAAAAAATTTATTTAACACGCAATAAGTTAATAAGGGTTAATATAGATTTTTTTCTAATTTTTGTTAATATAGGTTAATTCGATAAATTTTGACTAACGGAGGGATTTATTTATTAGATGTAGTCAAATTTCAGAGTGTTAGGTATAACTTTTCCAAACCACATGGAATTTACGTGTAATTACACAAAACCTCAGGGGAGTGTAATTATCTCTTAATTTTACTAAACATCAAGCATGCTACCAAATTAATGTTGCAATCAAACTTTCTTTTTGTTCCTCTCACATTAATTAAAAATCATCGAGCACAACTATAATTCCAAATTTTTGAGCCTATATTTAGTTTTTTCTTCCAAACGTTCATGGAATTTGGTTCGTCTGTGTTCTTGATGTAAAACAACTCTAATAAGATTATTAGCAAATTTTGGTGGGATTTCAGTTATAATTTCCTTGTATTTTTCCTTAATAATATATATTAAACACTTGAAATTTAAGAAGATTTGTTTTCGTGATCGAATTTTGGATATGTGTATGTGTTGGGTACACCAACGTTAAAATAAAAAAAATAGAAATTTTATTCTTTTGGGGTGGGGTGGGGTGGTAAGGTTAATAAGTTGGTAAAATTGAGAAGATGCTGTAAGAAAAAGTGGGTGATATCATGTTTCATTTTGAGGGCTGGTGTGGGGGACTGATGTGTACAGTGTCTGTGAATCTGATGCCTTAGTTACACAAATATTTACCAGCTGACTCTTTGTGTTTTTCCTTTTTCTTTTTTCAATTAATATATGGAATAATTACACTTCTCTTTACTGATAATATATGTAGATTCTTTATAATTTGAAAAATTACATCTAATACTTTTGAAGTTTATTTCGCGTCAAATTTGCCGAAATTAATAAGAAAAATTGGAAAAAAATATATTTACCTCAAATTGATTTATTACTGACTTATAACAAGTCAAATAAATTTTTTTTTATGATCAAATTGTCCTCATACGTCTTCACGCATTAATGCATGTGAGGAGGTATATTTTCACTGTTATAAGGATAGTTTAATTCGAAAAAAAATTATTAGACCTGGAATAAGTCAGTTTTAAGTTAATCAAAGGTAAATATCAATTTTTATTTATTTATTTTTATTAATATCAACAAATTCAATAAATTTATCATACATCAACTTATAATTCTTTTTTTACTATAAGACGCAAGTCTTATTACTTGATCTTCACTTACTAAATTTAATAATTATTAAGATATATCCGATTTTCAAGAAAATTAAATACTTTAATTTTTTTAATAATATATCGATTTAATCAATAAATCAATATAATTTAAAAATAGATATAAATTATAATAATTTGCACAAAGTGTAACACATACCTGCACACTCAGACTTGAACTTGTTTATGAGATCCTAATATTAACTTTTCCCACCAGACTAAGACGTTATTGGTATATTATTATCACATCAATCTAATAATGGTTGTTTGTACATTAGTTTTTTAATTAATTAGTTTCAAGAAATGAAATCCCACTTAGATCTAGTTAAGGAAAAACTGTAGTAACATCCAAATAGTTGTCTGTTGGTTTGATTTAGTTAAAATCATGGGAAGCATCCCTAAAATGGCAAAACTTCCACCACTCCCCAAAGCAGTCAGACTCAAACCCCATTTCTCAAAGAAGAAAGTGCAGGTAAAAAGGCTGCAGCCACCTTCTCTTCTCCTTTAAAAATAGCTTCCTCTCCTCCTCCTCAATCTCTTCCTCTCAGTGCTCACCCACACCACTTTCCATAAAAGCAAAAAAGAAAAAAACCCTCCTCCTTATCTTTGAACTCATCCAAAAATTCTGAGTCTTTCACAAGAACACAACTCAAATTAGGATCCAAGCTCTCCGTTTGCTTCAAGAACAAGACTTTTATGTGCCCAACTGCTTAAATAACAAGCAGTTTGAAGTTTCTTGTGACAAAGACTACTCCAAGAACTTCTTTTTTTTTTCTTGGGGGGATAAAGTTGTAAGGGAATGTATGGTGATTCCCATGCATTATCCTCTGATTCCAGCCCTATATTTCCACCCAATCCCAAGCCTAAAGAAGAGCCATCTGTGTTGCCCAAGCAGGTTGTGTTCATGGAGTCTGATGCAAACACAAGTTTCAATGATTACAGGCAGCATTTTGATGGCCCCCAAAATAATGGGCTTTTGAGGTATAGGTCTGCTCCCACTTCATTGCTGGAAAATTTTGCCAATGGAGCTGAAAAGAGTGAGAGATTGGGTTCAAGATTTTGTTCTCATGAGGCAAATGATGTGAGTGTATTGGAGAATTATGATAGTAGATTTGTTGCTAGGAACTCTCAGTTGCCACCTCAATATCCAAGGCAAATTGGTGCTCAATCAGGCTCTGTTTCATTGGGATGGATCATAAGGGGCAGGGTAAAATGTGTTCTGGTCTTATGAGACAAAACAGTTCACCACCTGGATTGTTCTCTCACTTCACTTCTCAAAATGTAATTTTTTTCTCAATTTGTTAGTAGTATTTTGTGGCCATTTATTCCATTTTTGTTGTTGTTTTGGGTAATAAAATTTTCTGCCCTTTTCTTATGTGTCTGAATTCTTGTTCTTTTGGTCTATAATATGTAGTTCCTGAGGTTTTATGTTTGGAAGTGGCTGTAGATATTGAACAATTGAACCAAAAGGGTAGTTTGCTTTGTTCTTGGTTGTTGTCCTCCTGTTGCCAATTTGGTTTGGAGAAATCTACTGACAGTTTAATCTTTTGTTATGACTGAAATAGACTACGGAATGGTAAAGGTCAATGCTCATATACTATCAGCATTTTGCAGGCTATGCTAACATAAAGAACCACATGAATTTCTCGTCTGGGACGCCCTCTACATTAGGAATGTTGTCACGAATCACAGAGGTGGAGAATGAGAATGGTGGGGCAATTGGCTTGGATGACGGAAAGTCGGAAATAGCAGTGGTGACAATTTATATTTCAGTTCTGGATTCCCATTTGGTTCTTGGAACGATTCTTCGCCTTTTGCAGAGAACTTCACTAGCAGCATCAAAAGGGAGCTGGACAATGATCACAAGCTATTTGCTAATACTCAGGTAAACATGGATCTTTGGCGGTGCCTAAAATCTTCTATCCTTTGTAGATTTAGATGTTTAACTCACGATGCATATCTACTTGTTAAAACAGAAAGACGAACATGGACACAGGCCTAATATATTATCGCACCACTTAAGTCTATCTAAGACTTCAGCTGAAATGGCTGCTATGGAGAAGTTGCTGCAGCTTCAAGATACGGTCCCTTGCAAAATCCGTGCCAAGCGTGGCTGTGCAACTCATCCAAGAAGTATTGCCGAGAGGGTAAGATCTCATAATTAATCTGTCAATAATTCCTTACTTTGTTCTTAAAAATTGATCTGCTCACTAGGCTGATAAGTTTTTCTGATGTAGATATGATTTCAAATTTGAGATTTACTGGTGTGTCAATGCAATCTGGCTCTTATGTGTTGCATCTCGTATTGTGCTTTGTGTATAAACGCCATGTGTATAAAATCCATGTCACTTGTACTTTTAAGGAAAGATGTTTAAGAAGCAGACTGAATGGAAATATGAGACAGTTTTCGTGGTACGGTGCAGTTAGAAGGACTAGGATCAGCGAAAGAATGAGGAAGCTGCAGGAGCTTGTTCCTAACATGGATAAGGTACAGACATATACAAATGGTCATTTCTCCCCAACAAAATGATGCATACAAGTGTTTTTTGCCGTTTTGGGAATGTACTAAAACATATTAAGGTTTAATGTTTTGAAATGCAGCAAACGAACACAGCAGACATGTTAGATTTGGCTGTCGACTACATTAAAAGCCTCCAGAAACAGTACAAGGTATGCATATGAATCTCATTATTGATCATATCTTGGTATAAATTAAGCTAGAAATCAATAATATGCTGATATCATTGAATCTCTTTCTAATGCTATGCAGACGCTTAGCGATAATCGAGCAAATTGCAAATGCTCTGCTTCCCAGAAGGTAGTTTTGAATCAAACACAGTGATGGACTAGTCTGGCAGGTCGTAGTCGAGAAAATTCACTGAGAAATGAGTGGTAGAAATAGTCGACGATCTAATGCCCTTCAAGAAGACGACGAGGAGAAGAAGAAAAAAAAAAAAAAAAAAAAAATATATATATATATATATATATATATATATATATATATATATATATATATATATATTTTCAAAAAAAAAAAAATAGAACTTATGTCAATTTGTTGGCTTTTTCATATTAATCAGTACAAGAAATTAGTTGCTTTTAGTTCTATTTTAGAAGCTTCTATATATATATGTTCATTGGGGAAAGGTATATTTCAACTGTATAGGGTTGCATTTTCTCATTGCATGGATTATGATGATCCCTTTTTACCATTTAAATAAAATGTTCTATCTAGTTTATGTATAAATAAAATTGGGATATTTTTATTTTTGGGCCACCATAGAAATCATTTTATTGAACTTTTTGAAATTGGCCTACCAAGATGTTGATGTTTGGAATTTGTTAGTTATATTGTAATAGTGTATTAATGTCTTGCCCACACCCATGTCACACCTCCCAACATCTTAGATGACTTTTCTCAATGTTTTGTTTCCTTATCCATCTCTATAGTTGTTTCATTTCATGCTACACTTATTAATACTACATAAGACATTTCACATCAAACAATGTTAGGACATATATAAGAGAGTTCTTATTTGGGATGGATGGATCTTGAATTCTTGATGTTTAGAGAAGATCATGCTACAAACAATTTAAATTCTTAAGTAATTAGCAATCAAGTTAAAAAATAAATCGAGTTTGAAAATGCTAAATAGTGTAAATCATGTCACGTTGGATAATGTATGTCATGCTGCTTACGTCACATGATTCGCACAATTTATTGTTTTTACACATGATGCATGAAATAAAAACCACCTTAAATAGTATTCATATCACGAAACCACGAGGCTCAATTAGAACTATCATGTTTAGAGGTCCCCTCTGGTCTTGAGCTTCATAACGACCGTGTAAAATATATAACATAGCAAATTATTGAACCTTTATAGATATTTGTATCTCTCTCAATAAAACAATTGATACAGATTTTAAAAAGAATTGGATCCGTTGCAGCTACATTCAGTGCTTTGTACGCCAAATGCATAAAAAGAAATAGAACAATATGAGAAGCTGACATGATGTTGTTTTCTAGAAGTGGGGTGAATTAGAACGAGCTCTTTAAGGTCTGTCATAATTACAAATATTCGCTCGTTATTTGAAAAATTATAACTATTTTTAAAAATTAACGATCGTCTAACAAATACCCTCTACAATAAAATATCACAAAAAGATATTTGTTAGATAAATATTTATAATTTCTTAAATAATAAAAAATATTTATAATTATGACAAATCGGAGCGAATATTGATTGATTTGTTTGTGACATAAAGTGCTTAGTACAGGACAAATTTGGTCCACTGCAATGAATTAGGTTGTTAGTTACAACACGGGCTTCCTCATCTCAACGCATTCACGTGTTTCTACCCTAAAAAGATCATACCATCTGTAAGGAATTTCTTTTATTTTTATTTTTTCTTAAAAAATAAAAAAAATTGTGGACTTAAATTACGAGTAAAGACAAGGTTTAATAAATACCACAAGATAGTTAATCTCGATCCTCTCGTATTTTGTTTACGATGGATTTATTTGTTGAATAATAATTTTATAATTATTATTGAGTATTTTATAATAATACAAATTTATAATTATGCTAAAATGGGGTTGCTATTCTCGTATCCTTTTTCATATATTTTACTTCGAATAAAATAAATAATTATTTTTGAAAGTATATGTGACAAGCTTTAATATTTCAAAATGGTCGACGGAATTAAATTAAAATTAATATTTTTTTTGGGGTAAAGTGAATTAAAAGGGACTATTTAATTTGATTATTAATTAAAATCGTTGTTATTAAATACTTTGATTTCTTTCCAATTTTTTTTTTTGTTATTTTTACAATTTCTTTTTTTATTTTTTTTTGTCGTTTTCTTGCCTATTTTTGGTTTGGGGGGATTTTAGGGTTAATAGCGCGTTAGTCTGGGCCCAGTCCTCCAGTCCCACTTAGCTTCCCCAACCCAAGTCTGACATGGGCCGACAAGCTGGATCATCTTATGGGCCGGGTCAAAAACCATTTGTATTGTCTGTCTGTACTTAAATTATTATTTATAGAAAGTGAACTGAAACTATTTGTTTCGAGTCTTTCAAAAGTATTAAAAATCCCAACTTTATTAAATTATTTTGGACCTTTCAAAATTAAATTCAACTCTGGATAAATTACAGTGATTTTTTTATGATATTTCGCATAATAATTTAAATACTTTCTTGTTGTTTTAGAAATTATCAATACTTTTTGATTTTAACAGTCGTATGATAACTAGCTCAATCCACAAATTCTCGTTAGATTTTCATCTATATTTTGTGGTGAATTGATCAAAATACCATTCTGAATTATGAATTACAATTTACTTATTCTAAAAAGAATTATTTTTTTCTACATACTAAGTGGATTTTTTTTATAATTTTTAAAAAAATTTCATCCATCTTATTCAAATTCTTTTTATATATTTTTTAGAAAAGAAAAAATATACAACAAAGAAAAATTTGACAATTCTAAGCCTCTATTAAAAAATTATATAATTTTATCAAATGTTATAATTTTTCAAATAATAAGGAGCTATTTGTAATTATGCCAATATTAGAAAAACTTTTTATAATTTACCCTTTTAACTTTGGAGCTATTTAAGTTTTACTTTTACTCCACCAAGATATTCTCTACCTTTGTCCTTGTGCCAATTTTTTCGACCAACTTTTAAATGTTATTAGTAATTACGTTGATAGAAAATTCTTATCTAAAGTATTTGTTTTTTAAATTTAATTAATTATATAGTATTGTTATATATTTATTGTATTATTTATTATTATTTTAATTATATATCAATCACATAATAAGTATATTATAATTATTGTATAATTTTTCAAATTTGACCAGACTCAATTCGAACATGAATGCTCTTATTCCGACTTTAATATTTTAAACACAATGATATTATTCCAAATACACTTAGTTATATGGGCTAATTACACCATCTTTTCATAAGGTTTGGAAAATTACATTTCACACCCTTAATGTTTGTTTTTGTTTAATAAAAAAAAATCACTCGTTAGTCAAAATTTATCGAATTTGCTGAGATTAATAAAAAAATTAAATAAAAATTCATATTTACCCGATTTACTTTTATTAAATAGATCTTTTAATGACTAAATTGCCATTATACATCTTCACACGATAATGCACATGAGGGGGTATATCTTCACCTTTATAAGGGTAGATTAGTTAGAAAATTTCTGTTTGACTTACAATAAGTTAATAATAAGTTAACTGTAGGTAAATATAAAATTTCATTTATTTATTTTGCTAATATAAGAAATCAGTAAATCCGATGAGTTTTTTTTTTTTTACTAATGTAGGGATATTTTATTAGATGGAAACAAGTTTGTAATTTTTCAAATCATATAAAATTTATGTGTAAATTATATCAAATCTCAAAAGAGTACAATGCAATATTCTTTACTAATATAAGAAATCAACATATTTGATGAATTTTTTACTAATGTAGGGATATTATTAGACGGAAATAAATATGTAATTTATCAAATCATATGAGATTTATGTATAATTATACAAATCTCAGGGAGTGCGGTGTTATTTTTGTTAATTGAAATAATATGATGAAAAAAATAAATAAAGGGTAATTCCTTTTCTTGGTTTAATATTCCCTCTCCTCTTCCTTTTACCTTCACTATGCTGATTGCTGAGAGTCTGACCAAGCATGGCACAAACGTAATTTTCCACTAAAAAACCGTTAGTGAGTCCCGCACTTGCCGTTGCTGTTGCTTCCATTTTGCTTTCCAATATGGGGAAATCCATTACCACCTTTCACAAATTTTCAGATTGAGAATCTGATATGAACCCTAATTCCAATTCTAAACCGAATCTCTGATTCCCCAATTTCTGCATGAAACCAATTGCAGCCAGCCCAGAATTTTCCTCATTTCCAGTTTTCTTGGTTTGGATGAAGTCTGCACATGATCCATGTAAAGGGGAGACAACAAGTGAGAAGGAAAAAAAGCACAAAATTCTTGGATGTTTCGATTAACATTTCACATTTCCATGATTTTATGCTGAAAATTGGAGTGTTGGAAGGATTTGATCAAAGGGGAGATAAAGTACGGCGTCCGGTTGAGAGGGCTTTTGACGATGTCTAATCTATATAGTGGGGATTTCAATCAGAAGATTGATTATGTGTTTAAGGTCGTTTTGATTGGAGATTCGGCGGTCGGGAAATCGCAATTGCTTGCTAGGTTTGCGAGGAACGTGAGTCGAAGGCGACCATTGGGTTGAGTTCCAGACGAAGACTCTTATCATTGATCAAAGCTCAAGGCACAGATTTGGATACTGCTGGTCAGAAAGGTTTTGCCCTGCCTTTTTTTTTTCTTGGATGATTGAAGTTCTTTCCCTTCGATTATGTAGTTGCAGCTGTTGCATGTTCTTTTGTAGGTAATCGATGAATATTTAGCTGAATAAACAGTAAATCATGAAGCAAGTTGTTAATTAGGATGGAGTTGTTATTTATATTGTAGATTCCCGAGCTGCAAACTCATAGAAGTAGACATAATCTCTGAAATTGTGTCATTTGGAAGGCACATGTTCTTGATCAGTGTTCTTATGCAGCATTCTCTCTCTATACGTATCGTGCTTTCCTCATTCTGATGATCTCAAGGGTCAATGTTGAAGCCTGAGAGAAAAAAGGGATACTTTTACCTTGGGTCTTCTCAAGAATATTACTTGTCGAATCAAATTACTTGTTATTAATAGAGACGTAGCCGTCTAACATTGTTGAGCTGTTTGAAAGCAAAGTGGCTGTCTCATTAATTTTTATGTTGTTGCTATTCTGTTTAACTGGTGCAATCAACTTGATGCACTCTGATTTATGTTGTAATGACCACCTACGTCAGAGATATTTTATTATTAATGAATTTCTTAGAGAAAATATTACCTTAACTTAGCTTTTCATGGTAATGACCTTAAGCTCAATCTTAGCATTCATGAGAACTCATGGTTCATTTTCAATATTTTTGCTATCCTAGGTATCGGGCTGTAACAAGTGCTTATTATCGAGGTGCAGTTGGTGCAATGTTGGTTTATGATATGTCAAAACGCCAATCTTTTGATCACATGGCCAGGTGGCTTGAGGAACTCAGAGGGCATGCCGATAAGAACATTGTTATAATGCTCATCGGGAACAAATGCGATTTAGGAACTCTTCGGGCTGTCCCAACAGAAGATGCCCAGGAATTTGCCGAAAGAGAAAATTTGTACTTTATGGAGACGTCAGCGCTAGAGGCAACAAATGTTGAGAGCGCATTCCTGACTGTTCTAACGGAAATCTATCGGATCTTGAGCAAGAAGTCTCTGTCCAACAATGGTGGCTCAGACTATGGGAAATCGGGATCTCTCAAGGGTACTGCTATCATCGTTTCTAATCATGAGGATTCCAGAGCCAGTAAGGGCGGCTGCTGTATGACCTCATGATCCTTGTTTTCTTCATGGTTCTTTAACTTTCTTTCCCCTCTCCACTCCTCCACGCGGAACACCCGCCCATTTTGTTCGACTAATCTTGTTTCTGTAAGCTGACTGATTGTAAAGATAGAGTTCTAGAAAGCAATTTGGATGAAGGAGATGCTTTGTCTTCTTTTCTCCCCCCTTTAAATAGTGTATGCAGATCTAGGTCAGTTTGCTTCTGAATAGAAGTCAGAACTCCTTCTTGGGCTAATGCCAAGAAACAACCACTAGCCATTTTCATTGGTTTTTTATGAGCATGCAGAAGACTTCCCCTGAGCAGTGGTATTTAATGAAGAAGCATTCACAATTTCTCTATTTAATGAACAAGTAAGGAGGGGGAGGTTGCAAAACATCTCTGTCACATTTTACTTGATATATTAGTATGTTGCTGTGGTTGTTACGGTCATTTCCCTAATTTGTCCTATATCACAACTAAAAAAGTAAACACTAAATAAAATATTCTACAATAATCAATCATTTATCATACAAAGCCAAACACTTCGTCCCATATTTAATAAAGCAATAATCCATGGGCCCATAATCGGGAAATTCTTGCTCGGACCTGGTTTGGTCGAGCCTAAATCAATAAATAGTAAGTGCAATATACTTGTCATGTGATTGGTGTACAATTCAGGGAAAGTGTCCAATCACATAGCAAGTGTGATACACTTGCTCTGTGATTGATTTGGTTCGGTCAGACCTGGTCTGGATAAGAATTTTTCTAATCAATCCCATCCAGGTTTATTGTCAGTAACTCAATTGGTGAAGGTTAGAGTCATGAGTTTGACCCCATCGATGTGTGGATGTTATTTTATTTTAATAGTAGGTGTTGATTAAATATAATTATTTGATATTGATATTAATATATGATTCTTTCATAGTTATTAGAAATAGATATTTGATATTGATGAGTGTAATCGACTTATTTAAAAAAAAAAAAAATTCATCATTTTCACTTCAAAAAAAGACAACCATAAAAATACAAATGAGAGATTGATCACTGGTCTTTGACAAAAACGTTTATTAATGGGATTTCATGTGGTAAGAAGTACTGAGAATCTATCGATTCTTTCTCTTATTAACGTCTAATTTTGTAATGAAAATTACATTGGTGGAACCGGGTTGAGTCTGACCACTGGGGAACAAACCAGAGGTTGAGCCTTTGCCAAGGTTATGCCAGGCCCTTCTTCCATATCCACAGTGCCATTTCCCCCCTCGACCTTCCAATCAAAGCACTGAATCATGGCAGCTAAGGCTGTCTGAACAAGAAGCAATGTCAATGTAGTTCCAGGGCAGCCTCTTCGACCAGTCCCAAATGGCAAGAAATGATAATTTTGTCCCCTAACATCCAACTGCCCTTTTACACTCCCATCCTCCTGAAGAAACCTTTCTGGCTTAAACTCGAGCGCGTCTTCCCAGTACTTAGGATCCCTCCCCACGGCCCAAATGCTGACAAACAGTCGAGTATTGGCCGGGATATGGTAGCCGGAAATGGTGGAGTCTTCAGTCGACTCCCTCGGAATAAGTGGGGCTGGGGGATGAAGCCTTAGTGTTTCTTTGACAATGGCTTGAAGGTAGGGGAGGCGGGGGAGGTCTGATTCTTGGACGATTCTGTCTTTTCCCACGACAGAATCAATCTCTTGAACCGCTCTCCGCAAGACGTTTGGATGGTTTATCAGCTCTGATAATCCCCACTCCAGTGAGAGTGCTGATGTATCAGTTCCACCTATAAACAAGTCCTGCAGCATGTACAGTGTTTAGTCACAATAAGTAGTCATCCGAAACGAAAGGAAGAAAAGACACAAAGACAGGTTAATTACCACGACAAAAGCCTTGATATTCTCTCTTGTTAGTTTCTTCTCTGCGCTTTCATCCTCAGCAATATCAAGTAAAATGTGAAGCAGATCTTTTGTAACTCCCCCCTCCTTATTCCTTCTTTCTTTTTGATGTTCATCTATGATCTTCTCTATCATTACATCAAGCCTGTGGTGGAGCACTTTCAACCGCTTTTTAATTCCCTGCACATCCAAATTCCTGCAGAACCAAATGTAGTCTGATAAATTAAATTTCCCTGTAAGCTCATTGATTTCCAGGACCAGTCTCCTGACTTCCACAGCTTCCTTTTCATCTTCGGAACACCTTTGACTCATCACCATTCTTGATATCAAATTGTTCGCCATTCTAGTGAACTCACTTCCCATATTAACGGACTCGCCAGCTTTTGCCTTTGCCAATAAAAAATCAATCAGGTACTTCATCTCATCGCGCCTGATGGGCTGCTGCATGTCCAGCGTTTGTCCGCCAAGAAGCTGAGACACGCACAGTTTCTTCATGAACCTCCAGTACTCTCCGTAAGGTGCAAATGTGAAGTCCTGACTGCCGTAAGTTACATAGTCCGACACAACTGTTTTAGGTCTACCTAAGAAAGAAGCTTCCTGTGTTTTTAGGAGTTCTTTACAGATCTCAGGCGATGAAGCAACCACGCAAGGTACCGAACCAAGGTATACGTGAATCAAGGGTCCATAGCGTTTTGAGATCTTAGCAAAAGCTTGGTGAGCTATTGGGCCAAGAAGATGAAGATGGCCGATAATCGGCAAGGCTAGAGGGCTCGGAGGAAGGCGTGGAGAGGATCGTTTTTTGAGAAATGCACGGAGTAGAATGATGGAAATAAGGGAAATGAGCACGAAAATCGTATATTCTTGGACCTCAGCCATGGCTCAGAAGTCTTGATGGATGATGAGGAAGTGAATGTAAGAACCTTAAATATATATGCGATGATCAAGATATCAGAAGTCTTGAATTATCCAAATAAAAAAAAAAAGAGAAGATGGTCGATCATGTGTTCAAATTAAGACTAATGTACTTGGAGTAGTGATAGCACTTTCATAGTAATTTCATATGTAATATAATACTGTAATAGAATTTTCAAGAATAGCTGCTGCTTCTGATTTTATTGTTCTTCAAACATGCATGCGCTGCACCCACGATACATACTCTGATTTAATGTCTTCCATTCAAATATTTAATTATTAGAAAAAGTAGCGTAATTGATATGCCATTGAAATTTCTAAATTTTGAGACATTCTGAATTTCCCCATTGGACGGGATCTGATTTGAATTGATTTTCTACTGTCTCGTGGCGGCCGTAGAGAAGGTCTTAATATCATCAACTTCTTTGAATGCAATAAACAACACATATTTACCTTCTGTGATATTGAAAATAAGTAAATTATCCTCTATGAAAAATATATAACAATTTATTCAATTGTGTTTTAAAAAAAAAAATAATTTACCTCCTCAATTTTAAAAATATAAAAATATAAGAAAGTAAATTGTTGCATTTTGAAAAATACAAGCGGGTGAATTGGTATTTTATTTTTTGTAAGGGAATTGTTTACCTATTTTTCATAACACAGGTAGGTAGATTGCAATTTACTCAATTAATTAGCTCACACTGGAATTTATTATTATTTTTGAAATAAAAAAATGGGCTATTATTTATTGAATAAATTGATTATAATCTTCAATATCAAATATTTATATCCAACTGCACCAACAATCCACAACTATGACAATCATATACTAGTTATTAATATCAGAGAATATATCTAATTAATACCGACTATTAAAAATAGAATAACATTCTATACGTTAGTAGATTCAAACCCATAACTTTAAAAGTATGACGTCTCAACTTTACTAATACAGCTCCGTGTCATTTCAACTTACAGAGAAAATGAATATAATTTGTTTGATAGATACTGGTCGTGTAGTTAAAAATATATAAGTGTAGTTTAAAAAGGGATGATTACGTTCCCCTTCCCTGAGGTTTGTGTAATTACACGTAAACCCCTGTGATTTGGAAAATTATATCTAGCACCCTTGAGGTATGCTTTCGTCTAACAAATAAGTCCACTGTTAGTTAAAATTCATCGAATTTGCTGATATTAACAAAAAAACTGAATGAAAATTGATATTTACTCTTAATACTGACTTATTACAAGTCAAATAATTTTTTTTCGGACTAAACTACCCTTTTAACGGTGAAAATATACTTCCTCAATACATTAACGCGTGAAGATGTATGGGGGTAATTTGATTATAAAAATATTAATTTGATCTGCAAATTCGATGATTTTTTACTAACAGAGGGACTTGTTTGCTAGATGGAAGCAAACGTCAGGACCGTTAGATATAATTTATCAAATTACAAAAAATTTATATATAATTATATCAAATCTTAAAAAAGGGGAGCGTAATTATCCCATTAAAAAATATATAAGTGGTGTTTGCACATTCACGTTCTTCAATTCTTGGGAGGTTCAGTTACTTTCATTCATACACTTAGTCAACAAATTCGACCTGATCCACCTCAGGAGATGACCGCTTTATGGCTGCTCCAAGTCCAAGTCACGTTGTAAGACTATTCTTAAAAAATTATATATATTATGGAGTGTTTGTCGAAAGTTTTATTTTTAGAGAAGTAATTTTTGTTGAAAAAATTGAAAGTTATAGTAAAATTTAATTTGAGAAGTGTTTATAAAAAAAAAAAATAAAAAATAAATAAAAGTTAAATTGAATAGTGTTTGAACAAAAGTACTTCCTATGGGTGATCATTGTGCAGTTTTAATTTTTTCTAAAGTTATTTTAAATCGAATTGCTATTGACGGCTTTATAAAATAAATTTTTAAATTTTCACTTTTGAAATCAAAATAAAAAATACGGTTGAGACGGTTTGATGATTTTAATACTTTAATAAAACCAAGGCATTGAAACTAACCAAAAAACATATATGTAATTAACTCTTTTATCAACAAAAAGTAATCGATTTATCGAAATAATTAAAGTCATACACTATAATTTAAGAACATATATAGCTAAAAATTTTAAGCAACAAAATGTAATTATTTTAATGTAACAAAGTTCTTTTAAATAATTAATTAATTTTATCAAATTATTAATATATATAATTTTAAAAAATAATTATATATTTCACGGTTTCGATTTTTTGTGGGTTTCTTTTCAATTATAAATAAAAACTAAACTAATAAGTGCGATGCGATTTTATTCTAAATTTTGAATTGCGTCTTGGATGATAAATCATAAAAAAATGGTTTGATTAGGACCGTTTGGGCAGTTTAAATTTTTGTTTAGCACTCCCTAGTACTTTTAATAAGGTTAATTGCTTTATATTTGCCTTTTGTTAATAATAATTATTTTCCTCAAAAAAGTAATAAATCTTATGATTTCTATCAGTATATCTCATATTTAATTTTTTGTATAACATTTGTCATTTATATAATTAAAATATTAAATACTAATAGAAAAAATAAATATTTAAATCACTAAGTAATATAATTGTTCATTCATACACAATAAATAAATTAGTATGATTGCAAAGAATATATTAATTTATTAATTCATCGTAGCAATTTAATTTATATTTTTCTATTTTGTAGGAGTAATATAAGGTAATATTGAAAATAAAATACACAAATTTTAAAATATTCAATATGTGAAATTATAAATTTTAGTAGTGTTAATTATTCAAATTATTTGAAAACTCTAATTAATATCAAATTTAGATGAAATTCTTTTAAGATAAATTAGTTTTAATTGCACTCAGACCTTCCATAAAAATTCTAAATTACAAATTTCTCTAATTTTTTCTTGAAATTACACTTGCATCCCCTCTGAGAAATCTTGGTTTACACTTCATTTGGACTTGGACGAAAAATATTGATGTAAGAAAAAGAATTACATTATTTTGTCCCTTATTTAATACTTTCATGTATAATTTTTGTACTTATAAAGAAGTAATGTGTTATATATATATATATATATATATATATATATATATATATATATATAAAGATGGAGTAAGGTTAACGTCATAATAATTTTTTTCATTCATAAATACAAAATTATTACATGAAAACATTAAATGAGGGGTAAAATTAGAAATTTATGATATTTTTTTTTGTTAATGTCAGTATTTTTCGTCCAAATTCTAAAAAAAGAGGATCAATGTAAACAGTGAATTTTTAAAGGGGGTGTAAGTATAATTTTAAAACTTTTTTGAAAAATTTGCAAAATTGATATTTTCAAAAGGGGTCTAAGTGGAATTAATCTTATAAATTAAAAATGAAAAACTTGAATTAAAACTATTATAATTAGGGTAAAATAATCCAAAATAAAAATAATTTATTTACGAAAAAATAAAGCTGCTAGAAGTACCCAAGGTGTTTCTAACTTTTGGCCTAAAAATCTTTTTACAGGAGTACCGAAAGTAGAAACTGACATTCAAAATACCTCAAAAATATTTTTTAAAGCCAAAAGTTGAAAAACTTTTTCCTAAAACTCTAGCAAATACTCGCTAACTATTATAATCACAATAAAAAAGGAAAAAAAATTCAATTTTACCTCCATGTGATATGAAAAATGATTGAAATAAAATAGCAAATTATCCCATGTACGTTTTGAAAAAAAAAAAAAAAAAGCAAATCAACCCCCTATCAATAACAATTGTCGGGGGGTAATTTGTTTTATTTTTTGCAACACAGGGGATAATTAGCTATTTTTTTTCCATATACAAATATTTGCTCATTTTATATGTCATAGGGGTAAAATTGCATTTAACCCCAATTAAAACTGAATATCCATCAATTGTTAATCTAAACTATTTTCTCTAAAACGGAAAAAGAAATACATGTTATTGTTATCATATAAAGACGCTACTTTTTAGAATTATAAAATTTACACATACATCTATCATCAATTCCATACATCTCAAGGTACCGGACTTATCATAACTACTGTATATCAAAAGATCTTACACTTTTGGTATCTCATTTTGATATGTCATTTATTTTAAAATGTTAAATTAATTAATTAATAATTTTTTAACTTTTCGATTTTTTGCATAACTACTTTTTGATGGTTGTTTTTTTCATTCATTTTTAAAAATTTTTCTACATTATTTATTATTTTGTTTGTATTTTTTTACAAATGAAAATATTTATATTAATCTATTATTTTAATATATATATTTTTAGGTATTTTTTAAGCTACAAAAATGAATAATACAATTTACATAAATATTTTATTTTAATTTATTCTTAAAAGTTATGCACATATTTAAGATGTGCCACACTTACTAGTTAGTTATAATATTATAGACACACTCTCTTCAAATAATATAAACACCACATCAAAATCGAATCAAAACTTTTTTGAATTATATACTAATTATATTTCACTTATGATGTAATCATCATTCTTTTTAATTGAACACTCATTGTATTTTACTTATTACATAACTAGTTTAGATTTGGCCAAATCAGATTCAATTTAGAATATTGATACGTCCGAAAATGCACAAGTCCATTTGATTGATCCAAATAGGTTGGGCCACGAAATAATATAAGTCCGATAAAGGGGACTTGCAAGAAATACGTTAGCATTACGACGCCCAAGTCAGTAATCGATTCAGAAATAGAAAATATGAAATGCGAAAATAAACTTAAGATAAACTGCAGATGATTGCTGTTCAGAATATTAGAACTTAGTGTAAGATGAAAACAAATGTAAAATTTCTAAAGAACCTGGAACCGCCCTGGTCTGCGTAGGGGAACTCGTATTTATAGTAGAGAGTCCTAGGTTGAAGAGGAGTATCTGGGACTCCCGGGTTTTGCGGGGGTGGTTGGATGGATAAGAGCCTGGTAGGTTTGGGACTCCTGAATTTGAGGGTTTGTTAGGTAGGGTGGGAATCTGAGTTGACTAGAAGTCCGGTTGACCTAGGACTCTTGTGTTGAGACTTCTTTGCCCAAGTTAGGCTAGCCTAGTCGTGCATCACTTGGGCTGGAGTGGTCGCCTGGGCCGGCTGCATTCCCGAGCTTGGCCCATTGATGGTTTTTGGGCTAGAATCTCCGTTAGGGCCCGCTTCGGGTTGAGGTTGGATCCCTTTGTGAGGTTTGGGCTTCACATTCATCGGAGTGGTGCTTCTGGGCTGATTCTTGGGTCTTTGGGCCATCACCTAGTCCCCCCCATTCTAAGGAAAAGTCGGTTGCCATACTTTGGCTTAGAGTGGATAGCCCTCATCTTCAGTCCTAGGTCACGTCGAGTACCTAGGAGGTCTGTGGTTCGAATCTTCCCGTCTAAACTTTCTCACCTGGCATGAGTGTAGCCCTAGCTCATGCCTACGCTTGACGAATGGACAATCATCATATCTTCTGGGAGCGCGTGGGCGGCTTTGGCTCTTCTCACGCGCCCACGTCTTTGGTAACCGCTTGGTTGTGGGGCGGTTATCTAGACGAGGTACTCGTAACTTCCCACCTTTTCCTTTATTCTAGGCATTCCTCTTTCTTTCCTTTCTTCATTTTCTTACTCTGGGCATTCTTCTCTTCCAGGTTTGTGGTGTTTTTGTTTGGTGTTTTTCTTTTCTTCTGTTTGCCTGTTGCCATGTCCTCCGATTCTAGGTCGGTTCAGTTTGTGGGGGAATCTGTGGGTGAGGACGAGGATGCATTTGAGACCACTTCGAGAGGGTCGGGTCCTAACCCTCCTGCTCATGAAACTGGCCGGAGCTGGAGTCTTCGTCCGATCGCTTGTCGGTTTCTAAATGAGTCCTCGGGAGAGGAGGAAGAAGATGATGAGTGGGAGGAAGGGTCTTCCCAGGGCAAGGGGGACCTAAAGCCTGGGGAAAATAGGGTTCCGTCAGGGACAAGAGGATCCCGCCTTGCCGGGTCGGATTAGGTTCCCTGCTCCATAGGTTGGGATGAGGTTAATCAATTAGTGGAGGAATTCGCCATTCCTTCGGACTTTACAGTTTCGGTCCCTGCCCTGACAACCATCCTAGTTTGCCTCCGGCTAATAACATGAGTTTTTTCTCTTCCCAGCTCTGGGCTGGTTTGCGATTTCCATTGCCTTCATTTTATTGTGAAGTTTCTCGTCTTTTCCAGGTTCCCCTGAATTAATTGATACCAAATTCTTTCCTTATTTTGTTTGCTTTTTTCATGATTTTTCAGTTTAATGGTGTCATCCCCACTGCCACAATCTTCTCACAGTGCTTTCAGTTAAAGAGAATCAAGCTCGGCATTTTTCATTTTGCGCTTAAGCGAGGAGTTTCTTTTTAGATGATAGATCCCCCAACCTTTGCCGCTTTCTCGAGAGGTTAAATGAGTCCCATTATGATTGTAAGCTCATGACCGAGGACAAGCTTTTGAGCCATTTCGGGTTAAGACCTCGAGTCGAACCCTGGGGGGAACCGCTGGGTATCTTTGTCATGCTTTCTGTATATTTCTTGGTTTATTTGAAGTGTTGTCTGAGTGGGTTTTTGCTTTTGTAGACGATATCATGTTCAGCAAACTTCTTAGGGAAGAGCATCGTGCTGCTACCACGCCTCCGAATACCAGGTCTTCCGGGGGGTTTCCTCCTCTGGAGATAAGAGTAGGAAGCGCTTTGCTGCTACCCAACCTAGGTCGTCCTAAAAAAGACCGAGGCCAAGTTCCTCTGCGGCTCCTCCTGCTAGCTCTACTCGCCATATCCCTATGCCTCAGCCTCCTCCTAAGGATTATGGAGGAGGATCTTCCCGCTCTCCTTCCTCTCCAGGCGGGGGGTGTATGATTATTTGATGTTGGACTCCGAAAGGGAGGTGACATTTTCCCAAGCCACCGACATTCTAAAGGGTGCTGCCACTTCCTCGGATAGACACCTCCTGTCCTCGGTGTCTCATGAGGATTTGGATAGGATGCTATCCCTGGTGCTTGCAAAGGTATATTTTTGTATTTGATATTTTTCTTGATTTTCCTTCATTTTGATCACGCTTTTGATTTCCATGTCTTGCTTCAGGCTGTGACTTTACGAGGGGAGCTTTTGTCGCTTCCTGCCAGTGAGTCTGGAGAGGCCCAGAGGCGGAGGTTAGGGGAGCAGATGGAGCGCTTGCAAGGGAGGTGACTGATCTTCGGTCATCAAAGAAGGAGGCTGTGACCAGGTACCAGCAGGTAGAGAAGGAATCTAAGAAGCTTCAGAGGGAGATAGCTGCCATAAAAAGAGGACCATGCTAAGGAAATTCAAACGCTGGCGAACCAAGTCCGTAAGGACTTCCCCGATACTAAGGAAGGGAAGAACTATTTGGATGCGTATTGGGCGAGCTGCCTCTCCGAGTTCAAGAAGTTCGAGGGCTACAAGAAAGAGGTGGCTTTGGTGGCTGGGCCTTATCCTTGCTTTGCTTTTGAAGCCTGCCGTCAGCTGTTCCTCGCTCATGGCTATCCTCCTGCTGGTGAAGATGCTGCCTTCCTGAATTTCAACCTGGTGTTGGATATAGCCTCGGACCCCTTTGATCAGTCTGTCCTAATTATTGGACCTCCTCTCGTGGATTCAGGTATTGATTTTGCTGTTTTGTTAATCTGTTTTTAATTGTTTTGGTGAATTCTCTAGTCATGACCTGGGTATGTTCTTTCAGAAGAGGATCTAGACTAGATCCTGGAGGCAGTAGAGGCGGAGGTGAGGGGTGGTACTGATCATGTCCTCGGGGCTGCGATGGAAGAGGGGGCTTTTGAGAGGATCCTGCATGTGCCAATGGTGGAAGATGTTCCAGGTCCTCCGAAGGAGGTTGAGGCCAATGATGCTCCCTCTTCCCAGGAGGAGGTTGCTGATGACGCCCAAGGAAAGACCCCGCTTGTGGGGTAATTTGAATTCATATATACCTGTATTTCTCACAAACAATTTCCTTTAATTCCTGCTTCTTTTCCCCTCACTTGGGGTGAGGATGAGACGATTTATTTTTCTGCACCGTACTTCTTTGCCTGTTTCTTGCTTTAATACATTCCACCCTTTTTTTTCTGCTATATTGATTTTCCTACTGCATGTGTTAGTATGAGTATTACAAAATTACAAGATAAAATAATTAGGAGCGACCCTTCAGTCTTCTATTTTCGTAGGCGCTGTGACCTGGGTCTAGAATAGGAAGTCTCCCATTCTCAAGAGATGTCTGGTTTTTGTTTCTTTAGGGCTTATTCCTTTGGGGAGTGCTCCTTTATCATAGATAAGTTTAGGTGAGCTTTGGCTAACCTTGAAAGAGATGTCCTTGGTCCAGGACATTATTTGAGATTCGGGGGGTGGTCTAGGCCTGGGGCTTGGTTTGAGTCCTTGGTGTAGGATGTGTATTGAAGCACATCGGGCGTCCTATATTTAGGACATTTATTGAGAATTGGCAGTTATCCTAGGTCTAGGACTTATTTGAGAGTTTGTCGGTCTAGGATATTATCGAAGGTAAGAGGAGGTCCTAGGGGCATCAGCTTCTCGTAGGTGAGCGGGTTGTCGCGTGTCTGGGACCTGGTAAGGACGAGGTCCTAGGACTAGGAGTGAAATCTTTTTAGGTTGTGTATGTTCCAGGGTCTGCTCAGTGTACGCCCCTCTGCGTCCTCTAGCACATAGACTCCTTTTCCTCCAAAACACAGGAGGTAATTTGCTAAAAAAATTTCACGGAAAGTTTGTACTCATTTTATATATCACAATAGGTATTTATATTTAACCCTGTACAAAAGCGTTCCTTTGTTAAAGAAATCGGGCGGCAATGTATAGTCGATTAAATGAGTATCCCCCTTTGGAAATGAGAGTTTCCCATTAGAGCTTTAATATATTTGATATGTGTATATCTCCTGGCCCAAAGACCCAAGAATCAGCCCAGAAGCATCACTCCGATGAATGTGAAACCCAAACCTCACAAAGGGATCCAACTTCGACCCGAAGTGGGCCCTAACGGAGACTCCAGCCCAAAAACCATCAATGGGCCAGGCCCGAGAATGCAGCCGGCCATTCCAGCCCAGGTGATGCACGACCAGCCTAGCCTAACTTGGGCAAAGAAGTCTCAACACAAGAGTCCTAGGTCAACCGGACAAAGTCAACTCAGATCCCACCCTACCTAACAAACCCTCAAATTCAGGAGTCCTAGACCTACTAGACTCTACCTAGACCCGGGCTCTTATCCATCTAACCCCCCCCCCCCCCCGCTCGCAAAATCGGAGTCCCAGATACTCCTTTTCAATCTAGGAGTCTCTGCTATAAATAAGAGGTCCCCTATGCAGACCAGGGCGGTTCAGGTTCCTTAGAACTTTTACATTCGTTTTCATCTTACACTGAGTTCTAATATTCTGAACAACAATCATCTGCAGTTTATCTTAAGTTTATTTTTGCATTTCATATTTTCTATTTCTGAATCGATTACTGACTTGGCGTCGGAGTGCTAACGTATTTCTTGCAGGTCCCATTTATCAGACTTATATTATTTCGTGGCTCAAGCTATTTGGATTAATTCAACGGATTTGTGCATTTTCGGACGTATCAATTGGCGCCGTTTGTAGGAACACAGAGCTTAAGACGTGAGTAGATCATGGAAACACCTATCAACGTAGCAAACTAACATAAAATTGGGGAAGTACCCAGTGGCACCACCCAAGCCCTGCAGGTCATCTCAAGTGCCCTATTCGCCCCCCTTTCTGGATCCACAGTGACTGCAACACCTAGGTCAACAGACCCAGATATGGATATTCCTAGGATCATCATCTCCCCAGACGCCCCACCCATGGAGCTGTCTTCAGATCTCCTAGGAACCATTCAACAGATGATCGCTTCGCCCATTCGCGAGCAACTGGCAGTCCTCGTTCCCCCACGAGCGACAACTCCCCCCAAAGTGATTGCCCCTGAGCAAGTCGACCTGGCTCTGATGATACCCAGGCTTAACGTGGCTAAAGGACCATCCTCCCAACTGCCTACCCAAGTGGGAGACGTACCTCCTCAATGGCTAGCCCAATTGGAGCATCTCCAAAAGGGACTGTAGGATGTTTAATACCAGGTAATGGGAGCAACAACCGAAGGACAAATGGCATCCCCTTTACGGGGGAGTGATGGCGGACGAATTACCCATCAATTATCGTACTCCAGCCATAGCTGAGTACGATGACACCGATCCACAGGAGCACTTGTCTCGCTTCGAGAATGCAGCCCTGCTGCACTAATACACTGACAACATAAAGTGCTGAGTCTTCGTCACTACTTTTTCTCGGGCCGCGCAGCAATGGTTCAACCAGTTACCCCTTGCTGTGATCGGAAGCTTCCAAGAATTCCATTCTCTTTTCCTACACCAATTCGCCAGTAGTAAGAAGCACCGAAAGACCGAATTAAGTCTTTTTTCCATCCACCAGAAGGAAGGAGAGCCCTTGAAGGAGTACCTCCAGCGTTTCAACACGGCTGCTTTGGAGGTTTTGACGGCGACCCAAAAAGTTAAGACCAACGGTTTTGCACAAGGATTACTAGATGGGGACGTCTTCAAGTCCCTCGCTAAGAAACCAACCACCAAATTTGACGCTCTCTTGGCCAGGGTGGCTAAGTATATCAACATGGAGGATGCCCAAGCATCTAAGAGAGAAGGACGGAGAGAGAAGAGGAAGGAGTACAAGGATGAAGTTCCTTCCAAAAGGCTAAGGACAGACTTCAAAGATAAGAGACCAGCCTGGTAATGGGTGAATATGGTATATACCCCTCTGGCCATCTCTATAACCCAGGCACTCATGGCCGTTGAAGGCAAGGGTCTGTTGTCCAGACCCAAGACGTATAAGGATGAACCCTA
>JACGWL010000004.1:16644636-16710030 GCA_034509725.1 Sesamum angolense
TGCCCAAAGACCCAAGAATCAGCCCAGAAGCATCACTCCGATGAATGTGAAACCCAAACCTCACAAAGGGATCCAACTTCGACCCGAAGTGGGCCCTAACGGAGACTCCAGCCCAAAAACCATCAATGGGCCAGGCCCGAGAATGCAGCCGGCCATTCCAGCCCAGGTGATGCACGACCAGCCTAGCCTAACTTGGGCAAAGAAGTCTCAACACAAGAGTCCTAGGTCAACCGGACTTCAAGTCAACTCAGATCCCACCCTACCTAACAAACCCTCAAATTCAGGAGTCCTAGACCTACTAGACTCTACCTAGACCCGGCTCTTATCCATCTAACCCCCCCCCCCCCCCGCTCGCAAAATCGGAGTCCCAGATACTCCTTTCAATCTAGGAGTCTCTGCTATAAATAAGAGGTCCCCTATGCAGACCAGGGCGGTTCAGGTTCCTTAGAACTTTTACATTCGTTTTCATCTTACACTGAGTTCTAATATTCTGAACAACAATCATCTGCAGTTTATCTTAAGTTTATTTTTGCATTTCATATTTTCTATTTCTGAATCGATTACTGACTTGGCGTCGGATGCTAACGTATTTCTTGCAGGTCCCATTTATCAGACTTATATTATTTCGTGGCTCAAGCTATTTGGATTAATTCAACGGATTTGTGCATTTTCGGACGTATCAATTGGCGCCGTTTGTAGGAACACAGAGCTTAAGACGTGAGTAGATCATGGAAACACCTATCAACGTAGCAAACTAACATAAAATTGGGGAAGTACCCAGTGGCACCACCCAAGCCCTGCAGGTCATCTCAAGTGCCCTATTCGCCCCCCTTTCTGGATCCACAGTGACTGCAACACCTAGGTCAACAGACCCAGATATGGATATTCCTAGGATCATCATCTCCCCAGACGCCCCACCCATGGAGCTGTCTTCAGATCTCCTAGGAACCATTCAACAGATGATCGCTTCGCCCATTCGCGAGCAACTGGCAGTCCTCGTTCCCCCACGAGCGACAACTCCCCCCAAAGTGATTGCCCCTGAGCAAGTCGACCTGGCTCTGATGATACCCAGGCTTAACGTGGCTAAAGGACCATCCTCCCAACTGCCTACCCAAGTGGGAGACGTACCTCCTCAATGGCTAGCCCAATTGGAGCATCTCCAAAAGGGACTGTAGGATGTTTAATACCAGGTAATGGGAGCAACAACCGAAGGACAAATGGCATCCCCTTTACGGAGGGAGTGATGGCGGACGAATTACCCATCAATTATCGTACTCCAGCCATAGCTGAGTACGATGACACCGATCCACAGGAGCACTTGTCTCGCTTCGAGAATGCAGCCCTGCTGCACTAATACACTGACAACATAAAGTGCTGAGTCTTCGTCACTACTTTTTCTCGGCCCGCGCAGCAATGGTTCAACCAGTTACCCCTTGCTGTGATCGGAAGCTTCCAAGAATTCCATTCTCTTTTTCCTACACCAATTCGCCAGTAGTAAGAAGCACCGAAAGACCGAATTAAGTCTTTTTTCCATCCACCAGAAGGAAGGAGAGCCCTTGAAGGAGTACCTCCAGCGTTTCAACACGGCTGCTTTGGAGGTTTTGACGGCGACCCAAAAAGTTAACGGTTTTGCACAAGGATTACTAGATGGGACGTCTTCAAGTCCCTCGCTAAGAAACCAACCACCAAATTTGACGCTCTCTTGGCCAGGTGGCTAAGTATATCAACATGGAGGATGCCCAAGCATCTAAGAGAGAAGGACGGAGAGAGAAGAAGGAAGGAGTACAAGGATGAAGTTCCTTCCAAAAGGCTAAGGACAGACTTCAAAGATAAGAGACCAGCCTGGTAATGGGTGAATATGGTATATAACCCTCTGGCCATCTCTATAACCCAGGCACTCATGGCCGTTGAAGGCAAGGGTCTGTTGTCCAGACCCAAGACGTATAAGGATGAACCCTAGCGCCCCAAGTCCGATAAATTTTGTCGAGTCCATAATGACTATGGGCACACAACTGAAGAGTGCAAGCACCTGAAGAATGAGATCGAACGGTTAATCCAAAATGGTTATCTACAGGAATAGGTATGCTGGGAGAAAGCCAGAGGCATTGGGCCGTACTTGGAATACGAGATCGATAAAGTTAAGAATGTCAAAAATCCTGGTCCCGGATCCCCAGTCAGAAACATACCTGGGCCCTCCATGACGGGAAAGGCGAAACCAATGACCCACCTAGGAAGGGCGTGATAAGAATGATCGCAGGTGGGCCCATTGGTGGAGACTCGTAGAGGGCTAGAAAGACCCAGATACGAGAAACCCATGGGACATCGACAAAAGAAGTGATGGATGTGGAACCCGCCAACAATGCCCCTCTCATTCAGTTTGATAAAGAGGAGCGACGCGGACCTAGGACACAGGGCAATGACGCCCTGGTCATCAGAGCCCTACTGGGCAACTATGAAATAGAATGTCTCTTTATAGACTCAGATAGCTCGATCGACATACTCTTTGGAGAAGTTTATGATCAAATGCAATTAGAGGGTGCGCCCCTCGAGGCGGTGGACACTTCCCTGTATGGCTTCGCTGGGGAGGTAGTCATCTAAGAGGCATGATCTCTCTCCCCTTAACCACACCTTTACGAAAGACATGCGTGCTCAAGTTCTTGGTGCTAGATATCCCATCCGCGTACAATGTGACACCCCCTCCGTAATCACATTCAATTACCCTCACAACTCATAATTATCCCTATAAAATAATTGACAAAATCGATATCTGACGAACACCTCAAGCAAATTACATACTTCACTAGAGTTTTTAGCTGTTACAAAATATAAAACACTAACTTAAACACAATTACATGTTCTTATGTCCATCTATCTAGAGCTCTCGAATTACGCTGACCCATCTATAGGGTTGATGCTGGCTTATGACCTATCTCCTGAAAGAAAAATATACGACAAATTTATGAGTTGTCAACTCAGTAAGTATAGCCTTTCAGTCTATATATATACACAAGCAACAAGTCAAGTATAAAACAATTATACCAACATAACCAATAGTTATCATACATTATCAATAGATAAAGATATCACATAGCTACAAGCAAACATCAAACCAAGACATAATAGTGACGTTTAGTTTGTTTCTTAGGGCCCTGCTTAACCAAACTGGAGTGCATCACTCAATGGCTTGCCGGCTATCACATCGTCATCTCAATCACAATATCTTTTCTCTTTTTTTTTTTTTTTTATGATATCACACAGCACACAGCTCGTATGATATCCCATCACCACTGATACCACACAGCACACAGCTCGTATGGCATCCCTCATCAATCATATCACACAGCACACAGCTCGTATGATATGTCACATCATCATCACTGATCAATGACAGCACACAGCTCGTCATTAATCATATCATCATAGCCATTGCAGTATGCCCCCTCCCAGTTAGGTAAGCCATCTTTTATTCCATACACATATCATCATCATCGACATCATCAATCAACTCCATTTAATAATATTTCTCATCAGTGACTTCCTATTCGATTTCCTTCCACATTCCATTACACAACCACACAATCATTCAATCAACATTCGTGTAGCACGATCACAGTTAGCACATAATAGCAATTCCACAAATATGCAGACAATCTTAATCACCATCAACATCCATTAACGAGTATACGTACCATTCATTTTTCATTCATATAAATATATACATAAATCCAACAAGCAATACTTATATCCACACACACACAATATATATATATAAACCAATTAGCTATACTTACCTCACTTTTTCCAATTACTTAAATAGTAGAGTGATGTGCATAATCTCGAACGTTGTTCCCGTGTCCTAAAATGAGGTATAAGATGTGTCGTCAATGAATCGACAATAATTAAAGTTCTTTCAGCAAGCACTAGATTACATTCGTACACTTCTCACTAATTTCTGAATATCTCCTTCTATAAAATTCGGATCTTTATTCCGTTTTCTTCTACATAAAGTAGACTCGAGTATCTTTCTATCAGTATATATCTTGATGTATTACAACCAGTTTTATATTTCTAAAAGTAATCCCTTACTTCCCAGAATCTGTAATCTTCACAGTTTGAGCATAGATCACTAATTAAAATCATAACTTTATTTATAATCACTAACATTCGAAACTGTTTTAGTATAATAAACTAGACATAATAAGCTATCCAATGATGTATAATTTGTATTTTTAACCATTAAGGTCAATTTTATAAAATCTGTCCTTTTTACGAAATTGTTTTTCCTTGACAGCATCTCTGTTTCAGATTATAAAATTCCCTCAGACAAACATACAATTGATAAAGATTCAATTTTTACACCAAGTATTCTCATGAGTCTCTAATTGCATTTACAGCAAGAATCATACAAATTGGATATGTATATAATTAGTTATTCAAGTTTTAATACAACCTGGTCCCTTTAGACAGCAACAAATTCAAACCTTGTTATTTTAAAATTCTCTGAAAAATCATATACTGTTCCAAAATTTACCAAATTTTCACAATATAACCGCCTATGTATCTAGTTTCAATTTACACAAGAATCATTCGAATTTAACTAGTAAAACTCTACTCACAAGGTTTTAAACACACCTTGTCAGTTTACCCGCAGAAACAGAGCAACAGAATGTTTCCTCCGTTTAACCCATTCAAAACGACCGATTTGGCTTCTTCTCAAAACTAGAAAGTTTTAGTAAACATATCAAAGATTACACAGGTTCAAAAATCACTAAATTTGGAGCAGTATAACCCTTTTAAAATCGAGATTTACAGAGGCTAATCGGAAACAGAGTCAATTCTGGTACTTCTCTTTCACTTTAATTGGGTATTTTCTTCCATTTTGACTAACATGCAGCTCCTATACGAATTTAACCATGAAAGTTCAGCAAAACTTACCAAATCTTTTATGAAAATTTCGAAGTTTGAAGATGATGAAGATGATGAAGATGCAACCCCACTTCCTTCTCCCTTTTCCTCTCTTTCTCTTCCCCTTCTCTTCTTTTCTTTCTCTCCTCTTCTTCTCTTCTTTTCTTTTCTTCCTCTTTCCCTCTCTCTTTCTCCCGTCAAGTGTGTGTGTATGATGTATGTGCGTGAATGTGTGTGTGTGTGAGAGTAGATGCAAGAGGTGAGGTGCTAGGTGGCAACTGGTTGCTACCACCTCACTCTCTCTTTCTTTCTTTTTTTTTTTTTTTTTTTTTTTTTTTATAATTACCAATACATCCTACCTAATTTCTTAATTAATATAATTTGATGCCATATATTATTCCGAACTCCAATTTACTCCGTTCAAGTTTTAATGTAATCAAAAGTAAATACAGAATTTATGTACTAATTAAATAAATTTCATAAATTTTTACCAATTAATCCCACAATCATATATTAAAATTGTGTGGATGTTACAATTCTCCCCTCCTAATAAAAAATTTCGTCCTCGAAATTTGATTAACTTACCAGTTCCAGAATACAAGTACAATAACTTTGTTTCATATCCTTCTCATCCCTCCAAGTAGATTCCTTTAAAGAGTGACGACTCCATTTTACCTTCACAATTGTATCCATTTATTTTCTCAATTGCTATACCATCCTATCCAAGATTAGCTATTGATTCCTCTACATACATTAAGTTTCTTTGAAACTTCTATCTCCAACTCACGTAAAACATGTATAGAGTTGATTTAATACGATCAAAACATAGCTATCAAATCTCAGTATTTTTATTCACGAACATACCTTAAGAAAACCTTTTCACCTATTCCATATTCCATCAGTGATAACTAATCATCCCAATTTCCTTAATACTTACACCAGTTCTCATAGTATGTTCTAATATCTGAATTGTTGTTTTTGATTACTTCTCTATTTGAGGATAAAATGTTGTACTCAGATACAACTTCGTACTTAGTGCCTTTGTGTTTTTTTTTTATATGCATAGTAGCCCAATGATAAAGTCCACAATAATCTTTTTCTATTTCCATTTAGGCATAGGTAAAAATTGGAGTTTAGCTATTGCTTCTTGATGTTCTAGCCATAACCATCAATACCACATTTATCACATAGTCCATTTCCGTCAGACACACTATGTCTCCAGTGACTTCTTACTAGATTGACAATCGGTATCCAACCCAACCTTTTAACATTGTCACACTAGCAAAGGGACTCTATACCCATATAATCAAGACATTGTTTCTACCGTCAGTACTATATCGCATACTGGTTGACCGTCTAATAGTGAACTATTACAATTTCAGTACTCAATAGAACTAAAAGTCTTAAAATAACTCAATTTTTTTTTTTACCCATCCTCTAATCTAATATACTTGTACTCATTTACAAGTCAAATGTTTAACTCTCATTCTACCACCTCTTTTTCCTTTCCATAAATCTCGTCAATATAATTCCGCCCAAAAATTATCATCCATAATCCAAGTATTTCTATGATATATTTACATTACCAATTTTATAAAGTACCCACAAGTCAACTCATCGATCTAATAAACAGTAAACAAGTTAAGATCATCTCTTAAAGCATTCCAACAATATTATTGCGTAAGATCAATCCATAACCATTCATTCCCAAGACACCACCTACAGATCGAACATCATAATTTTTGGTTACTAGCATCAACTTAGCAAATAAATAGTGGCACGCTTGTTCCCTATCTCCCCTTTTTCACATATCAAATATAATATATCTCCAAAATTCCTTATCAATTAGAACTAATATCAACCCCAAATTTTTAATATCATCACAACTTAAAGAAATCTACCACTTCAAGATCAACGACATAATTCCTCAACTTAGGACTTACTCTGTAGTAGCTCTTCTGACTGTTGGTCAGCAAACATTGACTCATCACATTTTAATGCTGCACAAATTCAAAAATCCCAAAATAACTGAAGTTTCTAAACCTCTACTCTGATTTAGTTGTCAACTTACACTCAAATCCAAGATCTTATTCAATCATAGTCAACAGTATATGACTTATTTACGAAGTTGCTGGCAAACCATTACATCCATCTCCAACTTCACTTCATTGTACTATTTCTAATAACAATATCACATTAAGCCTTCCCAAATTCACTAATAATTGTTTGCACTCTTTCGACTCAAGGCATCCACTGCTATTTTTGCTTTCCCAAATGATAATCAATAATATAATCATAAAACTTTAATAATTCAACACTCTCAAAAAATATTATTTAAGTATCTATATACACCACATACCCTAAGAAATCTCATATAATACCCCAGCAGTCCTAAGAAATTCCAAGCTCTAATCACTTTCTTTGATATTTTCCGTCCCTAATAACTTTCACCTTTGTAGAGTCGAGTATAACTCAATACCAAATATCACATGTCCTGGAAAAACTACTGATTTACCCAGAAACTCATTCTTCCTTAACTTAACGTACAACGCTCTATTTCAAATTCTAACACTATTTTTAGATGTTATTCATGCACCTCTCTACTCCTTGAACACACATAGATGTCTTCCATATAATTATCACAAATTGACCTAAGTACTCTTAGAATATGCGAATCATCAATGCCATGAACGTCACCTATGAATTTCATTATCCACTAGCATTACTCAAAACTCATAAAGAGCATAACAATTACAAAACCTATTTTAGGTATATCATTCTCCGCTATCCTCAATTTTCAACAACCAACTCTCAGATCGATCTCTTACTTATTTTTCACCGTGATTCAATTCAAGCAATAATAAATACACAACCTCATACAATATCCTGAGTTTTTCCCAAGTAATTCTTCTATTTTCATTTTCAACTCTTATTATTCTATCTTGACCACAATTCCTATGCGAAATCTACTTCTCTTTGCTATGGAGAACCTGCTAAATCATTAGGTAGCACTTCATGAAAATCTTTTGCTAAGAGAATTTCTTTCAATCTGAGATTACTCCTTCAGTATTATTGTACAGCTCACTAAGCTACACACCCATCTAACATCAATCATTTCACTATATAGTCATTATTGGACACAGTGGCATCACTTATCGATCCCCCCACTATTATTACGTTTGGGTTGCCCACAGATTTCATTACACCTTCCTTCATAAAACAGTCATAAAACATTATTCAGCATTAATAAATCTATATCACATTGACTTTACATCAAACTGCATCAAGTCATCATAATATCTACACATTAATTTATATACTCAAATCATTCAGTACATCTTCTAACTCTAGGTCAACTCCACCAATATTGTAGATACGATCATACCCTCTATTGATTCTATTTACTCATTCTTACTAACTACTAGGTCAGCATGTGCCTCATAACAAATTATCCTTCATCACTAGACATATCTCATCAAGTCAACATTTCACCCTAGAAACGTAGACCCGCTCTGATACCACCCAATGTGACACCCCCTCCGTAATCACATTCAATTACCCTCACAACTCATAATTATCCCTATAAAATAATTGACAAAATCGATATCTGACGAACACCTCAAGCAAATTACATACTTCACTAGAGTTTTTAGCTGTTACAAAATATAAAACACTAACTTAAACACAATTACATGTTCTTATGTCCATCTATCTAGAGCTCTCGAATTACCGCTGACCCATCTATAGGGTTGATGCTGGCTTATGACCTATCTCCTGAAAGAAAAATATACGACAAATTTATGAGTTGTCAACTCAGTAAGTATAGCCTTTCAGTCTATATATATACACAAGCAACAAGTCAAGTATAAAACAATTATACCAACATAACCAATAGTTATCATACATTATCAATAGATAAAGATATCACATAGCTACAAGCAAACATCAAACCAAGACATAATAGTGACGTTTTAGTTTGTTTTCTTAGGGCCCTGCTTAACCAAACTGGAGTGCATCACTCAATGGCTTGCCGGCTATCACATCGTCATCTCAATCACAATATCTTTTCTCTTTTTTTTTTTTTTTTATGATATCACACAGCACACAGCTCGTATGATATCCATCACCACTGATACCACACAGCACACAGCTCGTATGGCATCCCTCATCAATCATATCACACAGCACACAGCTCGTATGATATGTCACATCATCATCACTGATCAATGACAGCACACAGCTCGTCATTAATCATATCATCATAGCCATTGCAGTATGCCCCTCCCAGTTAGGTAAGCCATCTTTTATTCCATACACATATCATCATCATCGACATCATCAATCAACTCCATTTAATAATATTTTCTCATCAGTGACTTCCTATTCGATTTCCTTCCACATTCCATTACACAACCACACAATCATTCAATCAACATTCGTGTAGCACGATCACAGTTAGCACATAATAGCAATTCCACAATATGCAGACAATCTTAATCACCATCAACATCCATTAACGAGTATACGTACCATTCATTTTTCATTCATATAAATATATACATAAATCCAACAAGCAATACTTATATCCACACACACAGATATATATATATATAAACCAATTAGCTATACTTACCTCACTTTTCCAATTACTTAAATAGTAGAGTGATGTGCATAATCTCGAACGTTGTTCCCGTGTCCTAAAATGAGGTATAAGATGTGTCGTCAATGAATCGACAATAATTAAAGTTCTTTCAGCAAGCACTAGATTACATTCGTACACTTCTCACTAATTTCTGAATATCTCCTTCTATAAAATTCGGATCTTTATTCCGTTTTCTTCTACATAAAGTAGACTCGAGTATCTTTCTATCAGTATATATCTTGATGTATTACAACCAGTATTTATATTTCTAAAAGTAATCCTTACTTCCCAGAATCTGTAATCTTCACAGTTTGAGCATAGATCACTAATTAAATCATAACTTTATTTATAATCACTAACATTCGAAACTGTTTTAGTATAAAACTAGACATAATAAGCTATCCAATGATGTATAATTTGTATTTTTAACCATTAAGGTCAATTTTATAAAAATCTGTCCTTTTTACGAAATTGTTTTTCCTTGACAGCATCTCTGTTTCAGATTATAAAATTCCCTCAGACAAACATACAATTGATAAAGATTCAATTTTTACACCAAGTATTCTCATGAGTCTCTAATTGCATTTACAGCAAGAATCATACAAATTGGATATGTATATAATTAGTTATTCAAGTTTTAATACAACCTGGTCCCTTTAGACAGCAACAAATTCAAACCTTGTTATTTTAAAATTCTCTGAAAAATCATATACTTCCAAAATTTACCAAATTTTCACAATATAACCGCCTATGTATCTAGTTTCAATTTACACAAGAATCATTCGAATTTAACTAGTAAAAACTCTACTCACAAGGTTTTAAACACACCTTGTCAGTTTACCCGCAGAAACAGAGCAACAGAATGTTTCCTCCGTTTAACCCATTCAAACGACCGATTTGCTTCTTCTCAAAACTAGAAAGTTTAGTAAACATATCAAAGATTACACAGGTTCAAAAATCACTAAATTTGGAGCAGTATAACCCTTTTAAATCGAGATTTACAGAGGCTAATCGGAAACAGTCAATTCTGGTACTTCTCTTTCACTTTAATTGGGTATTTTCTCCATTTTGACTAACATGCAGCTCCTATACGAATTTAACCATGAAAGTTCAGCAAAACTTACCAAATCTTTTATGAAAATTTCGAAGTTTGAAGATGATGAAGATGATGAAGATGATGAATAGCAACCCCACTTCCTTCTCCCTTTCCTCTCTTTCTCTTCCCCTTCTCTTCTTTTCTTTCTCTCCTCTTCTTCTCTTTTCTTTTCTTTTCTTCCTCTTTCCCTCTCTCTTTCTCCCGTCAAGTGTGTGTGTATGATGTATGTGCGTGAATGTGTGTGTGTGTGAGAGTAGATGCAAGAGGTGAGGTGCTAGGTGGCAACTGGTGTTGCTACCACCTCACTCTCTCTTTCTTCTTTTTTTTTTATTCTTTTTTTTTATAATTACCAATACATCCTACCTAATTTCTTAATTAATATAATTTGATGCCATATATTATTCCGAACTCCAATTTACTCCGTTCAAGTTTTAATGTAATCAAAAGTAAATACAGAATTTATGTACTAATTAAATAAATTTCATAAATTTTTACCAATTAATCCCACAATCATATATTAAAATTGTGTGGATGTTACATACAATGTCATCCTAGGACGACCAACGCTTAACGCTTTTCGAGCTATCATTTCCACATATCACATGAAGATTAAGTTCTTAATAATCGGAGGAGTGGGTGAAGCCCCGGCCGATGCCTTATAGGCACGCAAATGCTATGTTGAAGCTATCAAGAGAGGAAAGAAAAGAAGGACGGAAGAATCTCCAAAAACCATAGACCCCAATAAACTAAGAAAGGACCCAATATCTCGTCCAGAACCAGACAACGAACCCCTGCTACAGTCCAACCTGTGGAGGAACTCCTCTCCATTTAGCTTACAGCTGGTAATCTAGGAGAGATTACAAAAATAGGATCTAAAATGACCGAAGATGTCCGAAACCAAGTGGTCAAATGCCTCCGAAAAAACAAAGACATCTTTGCATGGACTCCCCAAGACTTGGAAGGGATAGACTCAGGTGTCATCGCTCATCTAGACCCTAGTGTCAAGCCGGTAAAGCAGAAAAAATGACACTTCGGACCTGAGAAAGATAAAATCATCCAAGGAGAAGTAAACAAACTATTATCGGCCGGACACATAAAGGAGATACAATTCCCCGAATGGCTCTCTAACGTTGTCTTAGTCCCCAAACCAGGTGGAAAATGAAGGATGTGCGTGGATTTCTTAAACGTCAACAAGGCGTGTCCCAAGAATTTCTACCCACTACCTAGGATCAATCAACTGGTAGATTCCACGTCCGGATGTGAACTCCTGAGTATGATGGATGCTTCACAAGAATACCATTAAAAAATGCTAGCACCAGAAGACCATAAAAGGGTCAGCTTCATTACCTCGGACGGAACGTTCTGTTACGTGGCCATGCTCTTTGGGTTGAGAACACAGGAGCTACCTATCAAAGGCTGGTGGACAAAATATTTCGACCTCAGTTAGGCACGAACATGGAGGTGTATGTGGATGACATGCTAGTAAAGAGCAAGAAGCTCGCAACCATGTGGAAGATTTAGAAAAAACCTTCGCTGGTAATAAGAAAATACCAACTAAAACTCAACATTAGGAAATGCGCATTTGGTGTCAGTGGAGGGCGTTTCCTAGGATTCATGGTAACACAACGAGGCATCGAGGCCAACCCAGCCAAGATCAAAGCTATCCTAGACATGGGACCCCCTCCACCAGCATCAACGAAGTACAACGATTGACAGGAAGAATAGCCGCACTTAGTCGATTCATCTCAAAATCTGCCAAGAATGGCCTACCATTCTTCAAAATACTAAGGAAGGTCAAGGACTTCGAGTGGACAGAAGAATGTCAACAAGCGTTTGAAGAACTCAAAGCATACCTGGCAAAACTCCCTTTATTGGTGAAGCCCATACCTGGCGACACTCTTTACCTCTACCTGTCATCAACGTCCCAGACCGTTAGCTCTGTACTGGTACCAGAAGAAGATGGTGCTCAGACACCCATTTACTATGTCAGTAAAGTCCTCAGCGGGGTAGAATGTCGTTATCCGCCCATAGAAAAGATGGCCCTGGCCCTGGTCACCACGGCAAGAAAATTGCCTCCTGTTTTCCTTTCTTACCCCGTTGGAGTCAGAAACAATACACCCCTAAAGCAAGTCTTAGGCAGACTTGAAGCACCGGGGCGATTAGTAAAATGGGCAATAGAGCTAAGCGAATATGACATCTCGAATCTACCTCGAACGACCATCAAGGCCAAGGCCTTGGCCGACTTCGTATCTGAAATGACAGGAACAACCTAGGAAGAGGTTCCTGAAGAGAGACCTTGGCTACTCCACGTGGACGGATCCTCCACCCCACAGGGAGTGGAGCAGGCTTAGTGATTACCTCTCTTTAAGGGGAAGACATGGAGTTTGCAATAAAATTTAATTTCGAGGCATCGAATAACGAGGCCGAATACGAAGTCTTGGACTAGGAATGAAAATAGCCCAAGATGTTGGCGCTTCCCACCTCCTGGCCTACTCTGATTCACAATTAATAGTAAAGCAGATAAATGGGGAATACGAAGCCAAGGAAGATAGCATGATATAATATCTCCAGCAGATAGAGAAGCAAAAGACAAAGTTCCAAAGCTTCCAGCTACAATAAATACCCAGGGAAGAAAATGTTAAAGCAGATTCTCTGTCAAAACTAGCTAGTGCCCTGGAAGACTGTATGACACGACGTATCACTGTACAACACTTGCCTCAGCCAGAAGCTCTACTTAATATCCAAACCATTTCAATAAACGACAATGATTGGCAGACGCCCCTAATAAGGTGGATAGACGAAGGGCATCTCGCAGGAAACATATGGGAGGCCACCAAAGTAAAAACTCGAGCCCGCCGCTTCCTGACGCAAGGAGGAACGTTTTACAAGAAGTCTTTCACACACCCCTTGCTCTGCTGCCTATCCCAAGAAGAAGGCTTGCACGTACTCAAATAAATACACGATGGATGTTGTGGATCCCACACCGGGACCTGGACATTAGCCAACAAAGCATTACGAGCTGGATGTTTCTGGCCCACCATGAAACAAGATGCACAAGGGCTGGTGAACAAATGCACGAAATGCCAAAAGCATGCATCCCTCATACACCAACCTGCCGAACCCCTCAATATCATGTTATCACCGTGTCCTTTCTCCCAATAGGGGATGGACATAGTAGGACCGTTCCCACTTACGACTGGGCAAAGAAAATACCTCCTCGTTGCCATCGACTGCTTCACGAAATGGTAGAGGTAGAACCTTTGGCCCGTATCATCGAAGGAGAAGTTATGAAGTTCATATGGAAGAACATCATATGCCATTTTCGACTACCTCGAGAAATAATATCCGACAATGACCGACAATTCCAAGGACGAAGGATACAAGACTGGCGTGCAGGGCTACACATAAAGTAAAGATCCATCTCGGTATCTCATCCCCAGGCTAACGGGCAAATTGAGGTTACTAATCGAATATTAGTAAAAGGCATCAAGAAAATGCTAGACAAGGTAGGAGACAATTGGGTCGAAGAATTGACCAGCGTCCTGTGGTCATATCGGACTACCCCTAGAGGTTCCACAGGGGAAAGCCCTTTCACCCTAGTATATGGAACAAAAGCAATCATCCCAGTAGAATTGGGAATACCTTCTCACAGAATATTGCACTTCAAAAAGAAAGTAATTCCCAGCTATTAAAAGAACACCTAGACCTCGTAGATGAACTTCGAGAGACAACCTTCATTCGAATGCGGAGATATAAAAGTACGATGATAAACACCCACAACAAGAGGGTGAAATACCGTCATTTCCAAATGGGAGAATTGGTATTGCGAATGGTACACACCCTAAAACCAGTAGGGAAGCTCGATCCCAAATGGGAAGGTCCTTATAAAATATTCAGGAAAATGAAGCAAATTATCCCATATTAAAATGAGACAAATTAGATAGGGGTAATTTGTTTTATTTTTCAAAATATAGGAGATAGTTTACTAATTTTTTATAGGAATTTTTTTACTCATTTCTTATATCACAAGGGGATAAATTGTATTTCCCCCTTTTGTATAGGTGAAGACATTTAGTGGGCGTTTGCAAACAACAGCAAAGATGTAAATTTTAACTTCGGCTAAACTTAAGATGCACAAGACTTGTGATCGGAATTTTTGCTTCAATTTCTCATAAACTAAAGTTTAACTTTTTATTATTATTATTATTTTTTTTCTAACAAAAGCGCAAAGCACCAATACAGATGTTTGTCTCCGCATATCTGTACATGTGTTCTTGCATGTAAGGATTTTGATACGCCATATGCAGCGCAGGAGATGGTGAACAATTGCGGAGCCGGAGAGGATGGGGCTCGAGCGCCGACAAGGTGGTTCAATGCGGGGAGGCGAATCAAGAAAAATTCTTATTCGAACCTGGTTCGATCGAACCAATCCAATCACAGAATAAGTATATCACACTTGCTCCGTGATTAGTCATTTTTCCTAAACTGTACACCAATCACATGACAAGTATATTAAACTTTCCATATAATTGGTTTAGGTTTGATCGAGTCGGGTCTGGACAAAAATTTCTTGTGAATCAATTATATTTAACGGCAAACTAGTAAATTTCAAAATTAATCCTATGTATAGTTGTGGGGCTCGAATTTATTTATTTCGTGTTAATCAATTATATATACATCTCAAGTTGATCTTAAGATGATTTATTTCCTTAAGAAGAAGAGCACATTTGGGATTAGCTGCTCTACTACTTGATAGCATCGTATTGTATATATATTTCTAAGAATTCCCCACACCTCATCATATATATATAATTTGGAATTAGGCATTCTCCATCAACTATATATGTATTGCTAATTAATGTGCCAAAGATATTGCTCAATATCAAAGTTTGGAGATTCAGCTATGCTTAACGCCTCTATTAGAAGATTAATGTGTTTATTACAAATAAATATCTTAGATATTTTCTAGAGAATTGTAGAAAAAATCCTAGATAATTTTTGAGCAAAATTCTAGAGAGTTCAAAAGTTTCTTGAACAAACTTCTAATTGTAACCACAAATCCAATTTCAAGAAGCTTCCATAAGCTAGTATAAATAGGCATATAGTATGAGGATTTGAAGGAGTGAGAAAGAAAGCATTTCAACTAACTACAAACTATCATTTTTCAAGTTCTAGCTCTCTTGCTCTTCTTTTGTTGATTTAGCTAACTACTTTTATTCTAGCCTTGTTCTCTAAATCTCAAACCAATATTCCTTCAACCATCAATCCTTTTTCCAAAAACTAAAATACTAACAGTGGTATCAGAGCCACGTCCGACCGTATACTGGGCGTGTACTCTTATCTTAAATACTTTCTTATCAAAACTAATTCTATTGTCCAACCACCATGTCCTCATTAGCCAAACAAATTTCAGTCCCCATTTTCTCCGGCCAAAATTATGATTACTGGGCCATTAAAATGAAAACTTACTTTCAATCTCAAAAACTATGGGAGATAGTAGAAGAAGGGGTTACTCTGCCGGAGGATAGTTCCACTTCGTCGTCGGCCGAGAAAGGTAAATTGGAGAATAAAAAGGCAAAGGATTCAGAGGCTTTATACTACATCCAAACATCAGTGGCGGATCATATTTTTCCAAGAATTAGTGTTGCTACATCGGCAAAAGAAGCATGGAGCATTTTGCAAAAGGAATATCAAGGCAGTGCAAAGGTACATATCATTAAACTCCAAACTCTTAGAAGAGATTTTGAGAATATGAAAATGAAGGATTCTGAGACAATTGATGAATATTATACAAAAGTATGTGAATTGGTGAATCAACTAAAAGCCTATGGGGAAGATATACCAAAAAAAAGGGTCGTAGAAAAATTGCTTATAAGTGTCACTGAGAAGTATGACCCAATAGTAACAACTATTGAAGAAACAAAAGATATCACCACACTAACTGTCACTGAGTTAGTTGGGTCACTAGAAGCATATGAGAAAAGGCGAAGTAGGCGTGAAGAAAATTCTCTTGAAAATGCTTTTCAGTCTAAATTAAATATGAGATCTCAGAATTCTAATAGAAAAGAAGAAAATTTTAAAAGTACAATGGGAGACAAGAAGAAGCAGAATATGAGACCATGTCGTATTTGTAAAATAACAAATCATCTTGAGAAGGATTGTTACTTTCGAGGAAAACCACAATGTCGAAATTGCAAGAGGTTCGGACATATGGAAAAAGATTGTAGGCTCAAAGGAAATCATCAAGCTATCTGCATAGAAGAGAATAATAGCAGTGATCAACTATTCTACACATGCAACTCAGTAGCCGAAACAGGGGAAGATACATGGTATATTGATAGTGCAGCTAGCAATCATATAACATACAACAAAGGAGCTTTTCAGACACTGGACGAGTCATTCAAGACCAACGTCAAACTTGGGGATAATCACATCGTGAAAGTTGAAGGAAAATGATCAGTCGCTATCAACACAAAAAAAGGTACGCGCATCATTAATGATGTTATGTACATCCCTAACCTAAGAACAAATTTGTTCAGTGTTGGCCAAATGATGGAGAAAGGATATACTCTACACTTTGGAGGAGATTCATGCACCATCTATGACAACAAAGATAAAACTCTTAAAATTGCGGAAGTAAGAATGAAGGAGCACAGATGCTTTCCAATACATCTCCAATATATGAGCCACACAGCTATGAAAGCACAAGAGGACCAGTCATGGCTATGGCACAGGAGACTCGGTCATTTCAACTTTCAAGGCTTAAAAATACTACATCAAAAGAAAATGATGACAGACTTACCACAAATCCAAGCTGTCGAGGGAGCTTGTGAAGCCTGTCTACAAGGGTAACAACACAAGAAGCCATTCCCTTCAGGAACCTCCTGGAGAGCTAAAGCAGTATTGGAACTCATTCATACTTACGTCTGTGGTCCAATGAGGACACCATCACATGAGCAAAACAGATATTTCATCCTATTCATCGATGACTACTCCAGAATGACTTGGGTACACTTCATGAGAGAAAAATCCGAAGTCTTTAAGGTTTTCAAGAAGTTCAAAAATCTGGTGGAGAAACAAAGTGGTCGAAGCATAAAAGTTCTCAGAAGCAATCGAGGAAAAGAATATAACAACTCAGAATTTGACAAGTTCTGTGAAGAAGAGGGTATCGAACATCAAACTACTGTCAGTTATAATCCTCAACAAAATGGAGTGTCAGAAAGAAAGAACAGAACAGTCATGGAGATGGCAAGATCGATGCTGCAGGAGAAACACTTGCCAAAAGTTTTTTGGGCAGAAGCAGTCTACACTGCAGTCTATCTACTCAACAGGTGTCCCACCAAGGCGGTTCAAAACATGACTCCAATAGAAGCGTGGAGTGGCAAGAAACCTTCAGCTAAGCATCTGAGAGTATTCGGCAGTATCTGCTATGTACATATTCCAATAGAGAAAAGGCATAAGCTGGAGAAGAAGACAGAGAAAGGGATCTTCCTCGGCTACAACACACAGTCAAAAGGCTACAAAATCTACAACCTAAAGACCAAGAAACTAATTATCAGCAGAGATGTTGAGTTCGACGAAGATGCCATGTGGAACTGGGATGAAGAAAAAGTAGAAAGACAAAGTGTAATGATTCCTAAAGAGACACCTCCGCAACAACAACAAGAAGAAGGAAAGACCAAGCAGAAATGGAAAGGAGGAGTCAACAAGCACCAGGATCACCCAGAATGCCACCACCATCAGAAGAGATTGAGGAAGAAACCCCGCCAAGAAGGACAAAGCTCCTCAGTGATATATATGAAACATGCAACTTCATCATGTTGGAACCAGAGAATTTTGAGACTGCTATAAAACATAAAGTATGGGTCCAAGCAATGGAAGAAAAAATCAAGATGATTGAAAAGAACAACACATGGGAGCTCGCAGACAGGCCAAAAGACAAAGAAGTAATTGGAGTAAAATGGATCTACAAAACGAAGCTGAATGCAGATGGATCAATACAGAAGCACAAGGCTCGACTCGTAGCAAAAGGATATTCTCAACTACCAGGTATTGACTACACTGAAACTTTTGCTCCAGTAGCTCGTTTAGATACAATAAGAGCTCTTATTGCAATAGCAGCACTGAAGAGCAACTAGCAGATATATTTACTAAAGCACTACCACAAAACAAATTCGAAGAACTACGCATGAAGATCGGAGTCTGCCATAAACACATTAAGGGGGAGTATTAGAAGATTAATGTGTTTATTACAAATAAATATCTTAGATATTTTCTAGAGAATTGTAGAAAAAATCCTAGATAATTTTTGAGCAAAATTCTAGAGAGTTCAAAAGCTTCTTGAGCAAGCTTCTAATTGTAACCACAAATCCAATTTCAAGAAGCTTCCATGAGCTAGTATAAATAGGCATATAGTATGAGGATTTGAAGGAGTGAGAAAGAAAGCATTGCAACTAACTACAAACTATCATTTTTCAAGTTCTAGCTCTCTTGCTCTTCTTTTGTTGATTTAGCTAACTACTTTTATTCTAGCCTTGTTCTCCAAATCTCAAACCAATATTCCTTCAACCATCAATTCTTTTTCCAAAAACTAAAATACTAACAGCCTCAAATGAACCTAGTGATGGAGAGGAGGAGCTCCATGCATATAAGCCAACGAGAAGTCCTTCTGCTAGAACAAGTGAAGGAGAGGAAAGCGTACGTACGGACATTGATGTCAATGCGCGTAATCTTCTTGAATCTTTCATTTCCGGAATTAATTCATCATCATGTGCTCCTCAATCATGGTTGAGATAGAAGGGGTTTGTGATCTGATGTTCCGTGTATGGTTGATGTTCAATCCAAACTCCAACAGTTGTATTTTGATCATGCATCAAACTATGTAATATCGATATGTATAATTTCTGTCGTGCACATTCATATCTTTTTCAAGAGGCTAGTGACTAGATCAGTACTGCGTATGTAGACAAGAACAAGACTTAAAAAGTTGATGGTACGTATCTGATTAAAATGTTTCTCATCTATCATCATCCTAATTTCCAGCTTCCATCTTATTACATGGAGGTGCTTTAATTGTAGTAATTTGTGTAAGAATATGTTACTGAAAACAGACATAAAAAGTGTGTGTGAATAACGCCTCATATATAAATACCCGTCCCTCCCAATTAATATTGGGTTTGCTCCTCTGATCCATCACTTCCATCCTAGACTCAATATTTTGGCTGACCTGCTGCTAATCATCACTATAATAATTAAGACATGAATATTGCATGATTATGGACTTCTCACTCGATAATTAAGCTGTTATTTCACTGGGAGAAAGTGGAGCATCAGCACCAACACCCTCTTGATCTATCTCCACCCCACCTGTACTCGCAGGTGTAACTGAGCCCTCAGCGGACTCTCCCGACTCATGCATACTAGCTATTGGGTCAGCACGTGCACCTTGAGAAGCCATCTTACAATAAACAATTCAATCATTAGCCACATCTCAAAGTCAACCTATCACCCTAGAAACGTAGACCTGCTCTGATACCAACCAATGTAGCACCTATTACAATATCATACCTAATTACCACTAATTAACATACTCTCTCCTTAACTACAACCCTTCTTATACGATATTTCATGTTTACTAATATAAAATGTATAAGTTCCACGAGATAATCGGCAATGTCAGAGGATAATATTTACTCGCGTCCTCGTATATAAAATCTCAAAAGAAAACAACGTAACAACCCGCTGTACAAATTATAAACACACCCCCGACAAAAGCCTAACATGTTTAATAACCACCCAGCCAAAAGTCTCTGCTTCAGATGTCACGGCTAACCCACCTAATGAATATAACGGCACGAATCACAATCCAGTATGGCTAGTCAGTATCACCTATCTTCTGAAAAGTACGTGGCAAGGCGTGAGCTGTCTACTCAGTAAGTATAACCAATCAAATTATATATGCACCACAAGTCAAACACAATACAATCATATCAACCAATCAAGGCTCATCAATACTATCAGCAGATATAAGAAACGACACATGCTCATAATCATATATCAGCTTATATCATAATAGTGACATCTTAGTTTGTTTTCTTAGGGCCCTGCTCAACCAAATTGGAGTGCATCACTCAATGGCTTCGCCGGCTATCACATCTCATCTCAATCGCAATATCTTTTCTTTTTCTTTTTTTTTCCTGATACCACACAGCACACAGCTCGTATGATATCCCATCACCACTGATACCACACAGCACACAGCTCGTATGGCATCTCATCATCAATCATATCACACAGCACACAGCTCGTATGATATGTCACATCATCTCCACAGATCAATGACATCACACAGCTCGTCATTAATCATATCATCATAAGCCATTGCAATATGCCCCCTCCCAGTTAGGTAAGTCATCTTTTATTCCATTCATACATCATCATCATTAACATCATCAATCAACTCCATTTAATAATTCTCTACTTTCCGTCACGTCCTATAAAAAAGTATACGTAATTAATATATTCAGAATATTATAAATATTAATAATATAATTATATAAATGAATAAAAATTTTAAAATTAAAATCATACCTTTTCTATTTCGTGCGTCCGAAACGGGGAGATATTAATACAGAAGTTTAATATGTAGGAAGAGGAAAAGGGAAGCATGATATATATATATATATATATATATATATATATATTATATTATATTATATGTTAATTTACTAGTGTGGCGGTGAGGGGTGTGATGACCTCACCGCCCACTTTCTTCCTTTTTTTACTTTATATATATATATATATATATTATATATAATTATATATTTATATTATTATCATTATTATTTATTATTAGTATTATTATTTAATTTTAAATTTTTTCTAAAATACTCATTACATCCTTTCTAATTTCTTAATTAATATAATTTAATCTCAAATATTATAATGAGCCTCAAGTTGCTCCGAATAAGTTTCATTATATTCGAATTTTAACCTATAATTTATTTATAATTATATTAAAAATTTCTCAATAATTACTAATAAGTCTCCCAATTATGTATAAAATCCTACGGGCGTCACATTTTAAGAGCTTAAAAATGTTAGATTCTATTTTAGAAATAAAGCTTTTAAAGTATTTGAATAAATAAGAGGGGAGAGCTTATAAGATATTATAATATTTTGTATGACAAACTCTCAGATATAAACACCAACTGTTAGAATTTAAAATCATATAAACAGATAGTTTTGCTTTGGGTGGAAATGTCAATTACAGAAAGGGTAAAAGTAAAATACTGATTTTATCTATTGCATGTAAAGATTATAAAAAAGTTTAAAACATCTTATAAAAAAGAGGGTTGAGCTTACTCCTTTTTAAAAGACCTTATAAGATCAGGAAAATTTTTATTTTGAAATCTTTATAAACTTTATGAAAAAAATGTGCCAAACAGTTTTTAGAGCTTATAAGCTTTAAAAAAATCTTATAAGATCGATGTTTTAAAGCACTTATATACTTAGTCAAACACCCACTTAATCTTTTATGTGCATATATAATTATTTAAGAAAGCCAAATAAGTCGAGGGATCACTTAATAATTGATTTTTCATATGCAATTTTAATTTAATAAAAAAAAAATATAATCTTGGCCCCCTAACATAGGGATAGTAGCAGTTTTAGTTCAAGCCAGTTTGAGATTTACAATAAAATACTGTAATTTATGAAGAACGCCGATTTTGGACTTGAAAACACTAATTTTGCCCGAAAGTTTAAAAATTTTCAAATTATAGGTGTCATGTGCAGGCCATGTGACAAATTTTGGTCAATTTAGAGTTTTTTAGGCCAAAATTATCATTTTCAGAAATTACAGTTTATTGCAAATCTCGAACTAACCTAAATTGAAACTGCCACAATCCCTATGTTAGTGGATCAAAATTGCATCACAAAAAATGTAAAAGGAATATATAATTTTGGTACACTAACTTAGGAGAGGTAACAATTTTAGTACATGCCAATTCGAGATTTGCAACAAAGAATTGTAATTTATGAAAAATGATATTTTGGTCTAGAAAGCCCTAATTTGGCCAAAAAGTTTTACAATCCCCAATTCTAGGTCTCATGTATGGCCAATTTAGAATTTTTGGGATCAAAATGACTATTTTTCATAAATTGTAGTCGTTTATTGCAAATATTAAATTGATGACCTGATTGAAAATTGCCACCACCCATATGTTTATAGACCAAAATTGTATTTTTTTTTAATCAAAAAGTGGTGCTTTTATCTGTGGATAACTATTTTTATTTTTAATACTTGTCTACTTTTGTTAATCTTAACTTATTCTTTTATAAATTTATTCTAAAGAAAAATATATTTCTCTTTTTTGTTATAGTATACAAATTGAAATTAGTCTACAATAATATAATATAGTTATTTCTAAAATCTATACTTTGAATTGTTATAAATATTTATTCTCAATTCTATAAAGCTTTACGTTATTTTAGTAATATTAATTATAAACATTACATTTTCATTTTGAGATTCTTTTATTGATATCTTTTTATTTGTTTTAAATATTTTTTAAATTTATTGATATATTAATTGTTCGTTACTTTTAAGAAGAAATCATCCAAAATTAATAAATCCTTAGAATCAAAATAATTATTTTTGTATCTTGTGGCCTTATAGATATGTTATATTTCTTACAATAATTAGATTTTAAATTTAATTATTTAATATAATATTGACTATACTATTTATCAACCTCTAACTTCAGCCATTTCAATAGCATTCATTGTTATTTTACCTCCAATATGATATGGTGGAAAAATAAACAAAAGTAATACTTATATACTTTCATATTAAAGAAAGTACTTCATTAATATACCAGATGCCGCCCAACCATGGATCATATTAAAGAAAGTAATTCTAGAAAGCAATTTATTGGAATTTTTTTTTTATCCCAACATCTGTCCCAAACTCCTTCACAAATAAAATACTAATTTTTCGTCCCGTGGATGAATTTTTCGACGATAATAACAAACCGTTGTAAAACTGTCACAAATATTCTGACGGATACTCATTTTATTGGAAATGTCATCGAAAATATTTTTCGAAGTGCCTTTTTCACAAGGTCTTATGTTGGTCCAAAAATCGTCGAAAATTTCATCGAAATCCTTATTAGCGACAACATTTTGTCAGAAACTACGTCGGAAATTCCGTCCCTAAAAAGTCTTTTTTTGTAGTATTAGTTTCGTATATAATTTATTTTAAAAATTTATACAATTAGTCGTTGAGCTTTTTGTTTTTAATCAACAAGGAGCAGGTACATCCCGCTCGGCGAATTGTGAATATGATGATGAATCTGATGAAGATAGCTATGACGAGATTACGAGACTGAAGAAGACAATAATTGTGATTGAAAGTTCAGTGTTTCTGTAATCATACTTCTATGTAAATATTCCTTATAAAAATTACTAATTAATATATATATATTTTTAAAAAATTGTTCATTTTAGGAACGGTTAAAAGTAGCAAAAATCGTTCCCCAACCGTTCGAAATAGGCACGGTCGATATAAAATAATTCATTTTAAAATCGTTCCTCATTGTACGCGAATATTGTTAAACTTAAAATAGGAATGATCAAATAAATAAAAACTGTGTCTGAAACTATTACAACATTCTACAAAAAAACGAGGACAATTCAAGGTGGCTGCTGACACTTGGATTGACGAGGTGCCACGTGGGAGAGTAGGCTGCCACGTGTGTGGGCCCTTTGGGCCGCTTGTTTTGGTGGGCCTTAATCATGATCCGAGTTTGAAGAAGTTCTAGGTCTCCTTTCCTCTTCCTGAGCTTCTTGGGTGGTCTGGGCCTGTTATTTAGATTGTGGACTGGACCATCCTCGGCCTCCTAGGATTGTTATAGGCGTTGGATGTCCTGGGCCTTCCGGTGGGTATCATGGGCCTTCGATTTTTTTCTTATTTTTGGGCCGCTTGGGCCTCTTTGGGACAATTTATTTTCATGCACATCAGTAGCCTCCCGCCCCCACTCAAATAGATGGAGATTTCGACACTCATTAGAGTATATGTCTTCAAAGGTGCGGTCCGAAGAGGGAATTCCTGCAAAGAATGTTATTAGCAAAAGCATGCTTACAAAAAGAAGGCTTGCTTCGTGCTTATACGGAAAAGGGCTTTTATGAAAGTGCCACCACGGAGAAGGGCTTAATAAGTGCATTTTGTGCCTAATTGGTGTAGGGTTTTATTTTTCTGCAAGAGAATACTAAATAACAAAAACATGTATTTATTACAAATAAGTCTTTCATAGAGCAAAATATTATGCCTCGAAGGAGGAGGAGGAGGGCTTATTTGAGGGGGGCCTCCTTGGAACAAGACTTAGGAACCTCTCCGAAAGAAGAATAAGATGTCCACCAAAAGCAGGATTTAGATGCCTCGGTGGAGGAGGGATTAGGTGCTTACACGGGACAAAGCTTACAAGTCTCCCAGAGCAGGACCTAGGTACCTGCCCGAAGGAGGGACAAGATATCTCCACGGAGGAGGGTCTTTGTGCCTGTGTGGAAGACAGTGCTTTTATGAGAAAGTGTCTGCCTGGGTAGGGCTTTAATGTGAGAGGTTTGAGAAGGATACCTCCCTTGTTACATTCGTACAAGAAAGCACATGTTAGCACATTCAATGTGGTAAAATAAACCTCCAAGGTTATTAAATTAAAATATTAAAGATACTCATTGAAGAAATCTTGTATGTAAAGATTTATTCAAGGAGGGGGATGCCTGCCTGGGCCAGGACTTATATTCTAAGAAGGTACTAAGGCGTGGAGGCTCAATCAGTGTGTTAGTGAGCCTGGGACTGTCATCCCACTGGCGGGGATCAAGAATGTCCCTGGCACGACCTACAGAGCCTGGGCGCTACCAACTATTTCCACGACCTTCTCTCTTAGATGTCTAGGCATCCTCCATGTTGATATACTTAGCCGCTCGGGCTAAAAGAGAGTCAAATTTGGTGGCTGGTTTCTTAGCCAGGGACTTGAAGAAGTCTCCATTCAGCAATCCTTGTGCAAAGGCGTTGGCCTTAACTTCCTGGGTCCTGATGGAACTTCCAAGGCGACTGTGTTGAAACGATGGAGGTACTCCTTCAGAGGCTTTCCTTCCTTCTGGCGGATGGAGAAGATGCTTAATTCGGTCTTTCGGTGCTTCTTGCTACTGGCGAATTAGTGTAGGAAAAGGGAACGAAATTCTTGGAAGTTTCCTATCACAGTTGGGGGTAATTGATTAAACCATTGCTGTGCAGCTCAGGCAAAAGTAGTAATGTCGTCCGTGTATCGATGCAGTAGGGCTGCATTCTCGAAACAGGACATGTGCTCCTGTGGATCGGTGTACCGTCGTACTCAGCTATGGCTGGAATGCGACAATTCATGGGTAATTCATCCGCCATCACTCCTTCAGTAAAAGGGATGCCAGCTTGCTCTTCGGCCGGTGCTCCCATCACCTGGTATTGAATGTCCTACAGTCCCTATTGGAGATACTCTAACCGGGCAAGCCATTGAGGGGGTACATCTTCCACCTGGGCAAGTAGTTGGGTGGATGGTCTTTCAGGAATGTTAGGTCTGGGTATTAGGGGCGGTCACTTCTGAGACGTTGTCACTCGTGTAGGGACGAGGACTGCTAGTTGCTTGCAAATGGCCGAAGCGATCATTTGTTGAATGGTTCCTAGAAGATCCAAGGACAGCTCCACGGGTGGGACATCTGGGGAGATGATGATCCTAGGAGTGTCCGTAGCCGGGTTTGTTGACCTAGGTGTTGCAGTTGTTGTGAATCCAGAAAGGGTGGGGGCGAATGGGGCACTTGAGACGACCTACAGAGCCTGGGTGGTGCCGTTGGTGTCTCCCCGACTTTCTGTTTGTTTGCTACGTTGGTAGGTGTTTCCATGATCTACTCAAGTCTTAAGCTCTGTGTCCCATAGACGACGCCGATTGATGCGTGCAAAAAATGCACGAGTCTAATGGATTTGGACAATTGTTCAAGGCTTGGGCCAAAGTGAATGCAAATCTTAAAGGAGGAACCTGCAGAAAAGGAGTTAGCACTCCAATGCCCAAGTTAGTATGGATTTGAGATGAATTAAAGTGAAAAAGAAAGTGAATAAGATGGAAAATCGTGATATAGTGAATAAGATTGATGAAAAGTATAAGAACACTTGATAATATGCTTAGAAAGAGCTTAAGATATAGTTTAGAGAGTGAGAGGGGCGTGAGAGAGGTGTGAAGGGTGACTTTTTCAAAGTACTTAGGTGTGTGAGGAAAAGTATCAGAGCATGTGTGTCTTGGCCTCGAGAGACCAGAGGTGTATTTATAGAGGGAGTGACCTCGTCTGTTGGGGGTCTATCCCTTCCGAGATTCTTGGAAAGGTTGGTTGGGATAGATGGGATAAGGGATAAGTCATCTTTATCCATATATAGGAGTAGGGAATCTTTCTTCAGTCCAAGGAGTCGTAGCCGCCAAGGAGTCATTCCTTACCCGTTTTGTCATTCTAGGGCTGACGTGGTCCGAGGTGGCTGTTGACACCTTGGTTGATGAGGTGCCACGTGACTGTCACATGTGTGGGCCCTTTGGACCGCCTGTTTTGGCAGGCCTTAATCATAATCCGAGTTTGGGGATGTCCTGGGTCTCCTTTCCTCCTCCTGAGCTTCTTGGGCGGTCTGGGCATGTTATTTAGATTGTGGACTGGGCCATCCTCGACCACCTGGGATTGTTATAGGCGTTGGATGTCTTGGGCCTCCCAGTGGGTATCATGGGCCTTCGATTTCTTTCTTCTTTTTGGGCCGCTTGGGCCTCTTTGGGCCAATTTATTTTCATGCACATCAGTGTCAAATTAATTATCACATTTAATATAAAAATATTATAGTTGGTTAATTAAATTACTAGATTTGCTAAATTTAATTATTATTATAGTTAATTTACTCTATATTATCAGACCCATTAACCAAATATGTAATTATATGTATTGGTGTTTAATTAAATTATATAGTTGTGAGAAATTAATAGAAAATTTATAGAAATATTCGAAAACTATATTTAGAAAAATACTAGAAAATTATATTTGAAAATATTATGGTTATTAAAAAAATAAGATTTTTGTGATAATTCAATGTAGGGATGTTATTAAGAACGATAATTATAAAGATATAATGGGGTTGACTAAATAAATTCTTATGAGGTAATTGATAAATTAAATATATACTTGAAAAGTTTAAAAAGTGTAGTTATTTAAAAGAAAATGGAACGGAGGTTTGAACTCCAATATAAATAAAATATTAAAAGATTGATGGAAACATACGGATATTAATCAGATATCAGATTTGCCACAACAAAGAAAAATGAATTTTACTATAAAACTTTGGTCAAGATAGGAGTTGAAAGAAAAAAGCAAATAAGAAATTGTTGAAAAGAAAATAGAATTTATTAGTTCGTGTGTTTCGCAATGAATAACACTAATGTTGTTTGTGAAAGACAAAGATATTGTATGATTTGTATAATAATTATCAGGAACTGAATGGAGTAACAGTGAATAATAAATAAAGAACAATCTAAGATGTGGTTATTAGAAATTGAGAAATACAGAGAGTGGTATACCTAAAACAGGTTTTTGCAATTGTTATGGTTCTTTTAAGTTATGATGATACTATTGAAAAACATACAATTGCTTCATTCATTCTAACATAAGTAAGACTCAATGGATAGATAATACCCAAATCAGACCTAATTATTTTAGGTATAAAATGGGTAAGACCCATTGGGTAATATATAGTTAGGATCCGAGTAAGATATATAAAATAATAACTATGGTATTTATTGGGTCCGAGTTTGAGTTCGGGTCCGAGTAGAATAATGCCCGTCCATTAACCGGCCTAGATGATGGAATGCTGATAATTGAAGTTGCTATTTAATAATAGTTGTAATTTACTAAAGCACGTTTTATTTCTTTACAGCTAGCATCAGTTAGTTGGCTCCAGCTATTAAGTTGCAGTTAATTAGTTATCAGTAGTTTATTGGTTTGGTGGTTAATTAGCTTGATTTTGTTGCTTATTTAAGGACTTGCTACTCGCAACGTGCATACTTTTTTTTTCTTGATCCCATGTGATATTGTAAATAATCAAATGACGCAATTTACCTTCTCAAATAAAGGGGTAAATTGCATTATTTAAAAAGCAAATGAAGTAAAATTGCTATTTTTTTTATAAATAACACTCTCGTGCAGCTTAAATTTAGCCGTAAGTTAAAATTCACATTTTTCCTGTTTTTGCAAACAGTGTCTTCATCTATACAAAAGTGTTCTACATTCTTTTGTGAAACGAATCGGGCGGCGATGTATAGTCGATTAAAACGAGTATCCCTATGGAAATGAGAGTTTCCCGCTAGAACTTTAGTTAGTATGTTCTAATCTGAATATATTTAATTTGCCCAAATTTAAACTAGTTACATAATAAATGAAATATAATGCGTGGACAATTAAAACAAATAGGGTAAATTACAACGACTCGTTGAGATTTGGCATCTTTACTAATACCCCTATTTGTTTTGAAAATTACTAATACTCCTCTAATTTTAATGGTCGTCTAACAATTAGCTCAATCCGTTAGTTCCCGTTAGGTTTTCATCCATTTTTTATGATGAACTGACCAAAATGCCCTTGTGGATTAAAAATTATAATTTTATATAATCTTTAAAAAATATTTTTATGGACTAGGTGGATAAGTTTTTTTTGTAATTTTTCATAATTTTCCATCCACCCCGTTCAATTTTTTTTTTATAAATTTTTAATTTTTTTCAAAAAATATACAATAAAAACAAAGTTGACAATTTCATATATTCATCCAAGGATTTTATTATTCATTGAACATAAAAGGAGTTATTTGTAATTTTTAAAACAATAAGGAGATTATTTTGTAATTATATATAAAAAGATGAAAAAGGATCATTTAAAAAAAAAAGAAGCTCTTTTTCCATCTCCAACTACTATAATTCCACAGTAATATTCTATTGTATTTACCCAGTAATTTTGCAGCATTTGAGGGAATAAGGTGTGATGCGTTCAAAAAACACACGGGTCCAATGGATATGTACTAGAAGTCGATGCTTGGGTCAAAGTGAATGCAAATCCTGAAGAGGGGATCTGTAGAAAAGGGGATCTGTAGAAAAGGGTTAGCACTCCGACGTTCAAGTTAGTATTGAATTTTCAAAAATATGAAGATAGAATAGTAGATGAACGCGATATAAATCAAGATATGGTGAGTAATATAGATGTAGACGTGTATGAATATGTGTTAATGTGCTCGTAGAGTGCTTAGAGAGTGTTTACAGAGTGTGAGAGATGATTTAGAGAGTAAGAGAGGTGTGGGAGACGTGAGGAAAATGTCTAGAAAGTGACCAGGGTGTGAGGGGGGTGTGTTGAAAATGTCCCCGCAGGGAGGAATGAACCTATATTTATAGGGGAGGGGGATGTCCCCTCCCAGCTGGAGTCTGCAAGTTCCCTCTATTTTCGAGAAGAGCGGATAGGAGTTGTTAGGATAAGCCATAATCCAATCTTATTTTCGGTTAAGTGTGATTTTGGATGCTCATCTCTGAGTTTGGGGGAGTCTTCATCAGTGAGGATTCCTTAGTTAACAAGGACTCCTTCTGTTCCATGAGTTTAGGGCTGCAAGAAGTCCCAGCCGCCTAGGACGTTACGTGCCTCTCATTTCTTTTTTCTTTCTGAATCGCTTGGGCCTTTATGTACATCAAGGTGTAATTATACTATTTTAGAGGAAGTTTAAGTGTAATTAATCGAGCTTTGGAAAATAAGCCATGCATAACAAGAGAGCATGACAATTTTGTTCTTGTACACATTCTTTTTGGCAATTTTATTATGTAAACGCTTAAATGATCAGTGCACTTTTTTTACTATTTTTATTAATTTTTTCGGCTGTTTTTTGGCCAACAAATGAAATTTATAAAATTACAAGACAAAATTAGCAAAAATAAATTCATAATAATTAAAATTGTAATTTTGCCCAATAATTAACAATCCAAGGTAGGAGTCTAGTTTCATAATTGTAATTCGTAAAATCTTACTTTGATTATCAACTGGATGAATTGAAATACAAGTGAGTTTGATGATCAACAGACAGACGATTATATTAATGCACACACAACAGATACAGACGTAGTTCAAGAATCCCGACAGAATATTTATTCATCATTATTACATCAAGTGATGATGTTTGCTTTCTGTCTCTTAGACGGCCACCAGTTCTGTAATGAAGATTACAGTGATGGAATGGGATTGAGCCTGGGCACTGGGAAACATATGAGAGGATTAGCCCTCGGCAGGGTCATTCTCGGCACCTCCTCCATATCCACACTGCCCTCAACCTTCCAATCAAAGCACTGAATCATGGCAGCTAAGGCTGTCTGAACAACAAGCAATGCCAATGAATTTCCGGGGCAGCTTCTCCGACCACTCCCGGATGGTAAGAGTTGATAATGTTGTCCCCAAACATCCAGCTGCCCTTTCGCACTCCCATCCTCGGCAAGAAACCTTTCTGGCCTAAACTCCAGCGGGTTCTCCCAGTGGTTAGGATCCCTGCCGACAGCCCAAACGTTGACGAATAGTTGAGTCTTGGCCGGAATATGGTACCCGGAAATGGTGCAGTCTTCAGTTGACTCCCTCACAATTATTGGCCCTGACGGGTGAATCCTTAGTGATTCTTTGAAAATGGCTTGAAGGTATGGGAGGTTGGGGATGTCTGATTCTTCGACAAGTCTGTTCTTCCCCACGACAGAGTCGATTTCTTGAACTGCTTTTAACAAGATTTTAGGATGATTTATCAGCTCTGCTAATGTCCACTCTATTGTGATTGCTGATGTATCATTTCCACCTACAAACAGGTCCTGCATGCAATATATATGAACAATGCATGTTACTTCTTGTACATTGTAATAATAAAGACATATATATATATATAATATAATATATATATATATATATATATAATATATATAAATAGAAGGTTTATTACCAGGATAAAACCCTTGATCTTCTCTCTTGTTAGTTTCATCTCTGAGCTTTCATCTTCAGCTATATCAAGTAAAATGTGAAGCAGATCTTTTGCAACTTCACCCTCCTTAGTTCTCTGCTTCAATTTCATTTGGCCGATAACATAATTACCGACTTATCCAACTTTCGTAATTTTAATAAGTTAGTTTTCTTTTATTTCAGCGATGTGTTAGTTTATATATTTTATTATTTTTTTGTAATGTATTTTAAAACGTAAAAAAAATATTTATTAGGTAAAATTACATTTTTGGTCCTGTAACTTTAGGTCGTTAGCACTTTTAGTCCTGTAACTTACTTCATTTACACATTTAGTCCTTTTTTTGACGAATTTAGTCCTTAGCATCTCACATTTGGTCCTTTTTTGGCAAATTTAGTCCTGTATTGACAATTTTTGTCCTAACGACTCATAGTTACAGGATCAAAAATGAGATTTATTATAGTTTGAATAGGACCAAAATTGTCAACACAGGACTAAATTTGTCAAAAAAGGACCAAATGTGAGATGCTCAGGACTAAATTCGTCAAAAAAAGGACTAAATGTGTAAATGAAGTAAGTTACAGGACTAAAAGTGCTAACGACCTAAAGTTACAGGACCAAAAATGTAATTTTGCCTATTTATTGTATGCATGCAGACAGAGGGTTTTTGAAGGATTAATTATTAAGAAATAGAAAGTAAAAGATATCAAAAGTCTTCCAAGATGAATATTAGACTATGTAGCAGCACTTCTGACTTAACTATGTATACATATACTACCTTATATTAAGAATGTGACCTCAAACATAAGACTAAGAATCAGATAGAAATGTTAACAATGGAGAGATTTGAATGGTTGAATAAGCAGCCATTAATGTCCAATTAAGTGAAAATGGCATCAACTTTACTTTAAGATTTTTGGATATAATCTGTGTACATAGTCTTTGCTGATGAGATAAGAAATACATTTTTACAAGTCTGATTCAATTACGTGCGAGTACTGCTGCTATATATATATATATCTAATTTTCTTGTTTCTTAATTCTTTTTGCTCAATGAAAAATTAAATTATTATGAAAAGCTGACGCCTTCTCTTGATTAAATGCTAATCTCACTGAAATAAAAACATTTTAGACCCGCAACTTAGTGACTAATTAACTAGTAATAATATAATATTTGAAGAGGTACAAATAATGGCATATGATAATAACAAAATTTAGAATTTAAAACAGCAAAATTCGATGAGCGAGTGATGAGTCACAAGCTATATTGTGGGGATAGGATGAATTTGTTATGTTTATAGAGTTGAATAAGAGTGTTTTTGCCCCCACAATGTTTTGAGAAATTAATACTTGGAATATATATGTAATTTAGGAAAAAACTCTATACTTATTTTAAGAGGATTAAATATATTTTTGATCCTGTAATTTAGATTATTTGATGTCTTTGTCTTTTAGTTTTTTAGAATAATATTTTGGTCGTATATTTTTTTAATTTTCGCGATTTCAATTCTTTTTTTTCATCAGAGTTCACCTCCACTGGTGAGAAGGATGAACTCTGGTGAAAAAAAAGATTGAGATTGCAAAAATAAAAAAAAGACACAAGATAAAATGACACTCTATAAAGTTAAAAAATAAAAATACTGACAAAATGAGACAATAAATACAGTAGTCCTAATTTTAAAATGTCATGTGAGATGCACATGCATTTGTTTGACGATAAGAATTAAACTCTGACCAAGAAAAAAGAATTGAAATTACAAAATTAAAAAGATGGAGGAACAAATGCTGTTATAAAAAGTTGAGTGCCAAAAATGTTAAATAACTAAAATTATGAGAACAAAAATGTATTTAAGCCCTTTTTTAAATTAAGATTGAACGTGCCAAATAGACAAATAGACAATAGTGTTGGTTGTCTTTTTTCTTTTCATTAATTATGTTCATGTTTATAATATGGACAGATAATATTCATGCTAATCTCTGTTCAATTAATTAATTATAATCTGCATATTTAATTCTAATAATTGACTGATTTATGTATAAAGTTAAAGTTGTTCTAAAAGGCTGTCGATATAATATTATTGCCGGTTGAGGTTGGTTGAGATAGATGTCCAATATTAATATTACTAAGATGATTAGGTTTATTGACAATTACTTAAAAATTTACAACCTTTAATTGATATTTGGATTGTCATTGCATAAATCATCATAATATATAGTTTATCTTCCATATATATTACTTTCGTAAATATTTTCATTTAGTATTTTCCCATCAAACAACAGTATTTTTACATCATAATAAATGCAAGAATGATTATTACTTCACTCTCTATATATAAAAAGATGAAAAACGATCTTTAAAAAAAAAAAAAAAATTCATCTCCAAAATCCCACAGTAATATTTTGTGGTATTTACCCAATAATTTTGCAACATGTGAGGGAATAAGGTGTATTTATACTATTTTAGAGGAAGTTTAGGTGTAAATAATGGACCTTTGGGAAATAATTAAGCCATAACAAAATAAATGACAATTTTTAGTCTTGTATACATTCTTTTTGGCAATTTTATTATATAAAAGACTAATTGATAAGTGTATTTTCTAATAATCTTTTATCAATTTTTCGATCGTTTTTGCTGCCATGTGTCGTCGACTGTACCTTAGTTAAGACAGGTCAGCAGTGACATGAGGAGGAGTGCGGGCGGTTAGAGGATGCCGGCCGGCACGCAGGTGCACAAATGACTATCGAGTAGAGACTCTTACTTATTGGGGATCACAATAATGTTCGTATGGAAATTTTCTTAATGTGTGAAGATGCTATCTGCCGAGTATGAAGTCTTCCATGGATATTTGGGTACGAAGATATAAGGGAGATGGTCGGGCATCATCCAGCACTCGAACAAGAGATAAATATGTGAAGTAGAGTGCTTTATTCTTGGAAATTGGCAAAACTGTTTCAATGGCGAGATCCTAGGTAGGGAATACCTCCAAGATGGTTCAGAGTTAGACGATTCCAATTGAGTAGGAAACAACGATAATGTTCAGAGTCGGAGATTGTTGTGGCAATACAAGTACTTCAAAATATTGCGAGGCAATTCCTCAATGATGGGTAATCGGATGGGGTTGAAACACTAGAGTTGTGATGTACAAGTCGAAGGCTAGGCACAGTTCAAGTGGCACATGATTTGGACATCGGACGAGGGAGATGCGAAAAAGGTGCGCTCCTCAACTATTTTAATGTCTACTACTGGAACAAAGAAAAATATTTTTAAGCCTATTATAAAGGGGGGCATGCATTGGTGAGCTCCAGTCAGCCATCCCATGCATTAAGGCACTAAATAAGCTTTTTCTTGATGGCATGTGGTGGTTTTCAAGAGCCAGCTCTAAATATCTCAAATGAGTATTTAGAGTCTCTGAATGGTATGAAAACCATACAGGCAGCATAGGGCCAGAATGGCCTAGGTTGGGCACAAAAGCGGGCGAGAGGTTCTGTGTGAACGCAAGGTTGCCCCACGAGCTGCGGGAAATTAAGGGCAACACCTCTCATACGAATGGGTGATCAAGGCAAGCACTCCAATACCTCGTGAACCAACTCGTGGGATACGCTATTAGGTCCTAGCGGTGCACGAGGGTCCATCAGCTAAGATGAGTTGTCATAGGACACCGCCGCATTATGGGCAGTTTGAGAAGCCACAGTGAAAAGAAAGAAGACATGTTGGGTGTACTTTGTTGGATTAATGTGAGATGTTGACATATAAAATAGGCCTTGGACTTATGATGGGGTCTTACTCAGGCAAGGCATAGAAGACGACCATGATGAAAGTGTGTGCCGAGGATGCACCAAGTGAGCGTTGGACATGAGATGGGTGTTGCGGGTGCATGCGGAGCTCGTAATGCCTTGGTGGAGCAAGGATGCTCCTTTCCATCGAGGGATGCCTTGGCAGGTTATGAGATTGTGGGCAAGATGCATAACGGCAAACTAGCTCGTTGGGACCAACCGCAAAAACACGCAAACGAGTGCGAGCCTAGAGCCTCGGCGAACATGGGCATTTTGGATAGGCAAGTGTACGGACATGAGGTGCCGCACATGGAGGCATTCGGATATCGTGCTAGCAAGTTTTAGTGTCGAAGACATGTGATGAACAGTCAGTAAGACTCGAGATGTGCGAAGGCTGGTCGAAAGTTAGGTGTAACCAGCTATTCCACTGCTAGATAAAAGAATCCGCCCGTAACACAACCGACGAAATATATAAAAATTACAAGATAAATTTGGTAAAATAAGTTCATAAGGATTAAAATGCAATTTTCTCCAATGATTAACAATCCAAGGTAGGAATCTAGTTTCATAACTATGATTCATAAAATCTTTAATTATCAACGGATGAATTGAAATACGAGTGAGAGTTTGATGATAAACAGACAGACGATCAACCTTACAAAACAGATACAGACGTCCATTCAAGAATCGCGACAGAATGTTTATTCATCATTATTACAAGAAGTTTCTGTCCCTTAGACGTCAACCAGTTCTGTAATGAAGATTAATACAGTGATGGAATGGGATTGAGCCTGGGCACTGGGAAGCATATGAGAGGATTAGCCCTCGGCAGGGTCATGCTCGGCGCCTCCTCCATATCCACAATGCCCTCAACCTTCCAATCAAAGCACTGAATCATGGCAGCTAAGGCTGTCTGAACAACAAGCAGTGCCAATGAAGTTCCGGGGCAGCTTCTTCGACCACTCCCGAATGGTAAGAGTTGATAATGTTGTCCCCTAACATCCAGCTGCCCTTTCGCACTCCCATCCTCGGCAAGAAACCTTTCTGGCCTAAACTCCAGCGGGTTCTCCCAGTGGTTAGGATCCCTGCCGACAGCCCAAACGTTGACGAATAGTTGAGTCTTGGCCGGAATATGGTACCCGGAAATGGTGCAGTCTTCAGTTGACTCCCTCACAATTATTGGCCCTGACGGGTGAATCCTTAGTGATTCTTTGAAAATGGCTTGAAGGTATGGGAGGTTGGGGATGTCTGATTCTTCGACAAGTCTGTTCTTCCCCACGACAGAGTCGATTTCTTGAACTGCTTTTAACAAGATTTTAGGATGATTTATCAGCTCTGCTAATGTCCACTCTATTGTGATTGCTGATGTATCAGTTCCACCTACAAACAGGTCCTGCATGCAATATATATGAACAATGCATGTTACTTCTTGTACATTGTAATAATAAAGACATATATATATATATATATATATATATATATATATATATATATATATAAATAGAAGGTTTATTACCAGGATAAAACCCTTGATCTTCTCTCTTGTTAGTTTCATCTCTGAGCTTTCATCTTCAGCTATATCAAGTAAAATGTGAAGCAGATCTTTTGCAACTTCACCCTCCTTAGTTCTCTGCTTCAATTTCCTTCTTTCACTTTGATGTTCCTCTATGATCTTCTCCATCATTTTATCAAACCTTCCCATAACCGCTTTCAACCTCTTTCCAATTCCCTGCACATCCAAATTCTTGAAGAACCAAATGAAGTCCGACAAATTAAACTGCCCTGTAAGAGCAGTGATTTCTCGGACCTGTTCCCTCATTTGCGCAGCCTCATTTTCATCTCCGGACAACCGCCGACTCAGCACCATTCTTGATATTACATTGTTCGACAATCTAATAAGCTCACTTCCAATGGCAACCGATTCGCCAGCTTTCGCCTTCATTGACAAGAGCTCAATCAGGTAGTTTATTTCTTGGCGCCTGATAGGCTGCAGCAAGTCCAGTGTCTGTCCGCCAAGAAGCCGAGAAATACAGAGTTTCTTCACGAACTTCCTGTGATCTCCATAAGGTGCAAATGATAAGTCCTGAGTGCCATACGTTACATAGTCGGACACAACTGTTTTGGGTCGATTTAAGAAAGAAATTTCGTGTGTTTTTAGGAATTCTTTGCAGATCTCAGGCGATGAAGCAACTACGCAAGGAACGGAACCAAGGTATAAGTGAATCAAGGGTCCATAGCGCGATGAGATCTTGAAGAAAGCTTGGTGAGGTATTGAGCTAAGAAGATGAAGATGGCCAATAATCGGCAAGGCTAGAGGGCTGGGAGGAAGGCGCGGAGAAGATCGTTTTTTGACAAATGCTCGGAGCAGGATGGTGGGAATAAGCCAAATCAGCAAGAAAATAATGTATTCTTGGATTTCAGCCATGGCTCAAACTCTTAATCATGAACAAGGGAATGCGAGATTCTTATATAGATATATGACCAAGAAATTTCATAGTTTCATATATGATTTACAGTGTAATTGACTTTTTGATTTAATTATTGGCTTAAATATATTTTGTTCTTATAATTTTGGCACTTTTTATTTTTATTTGAAATTTTTTTAAGATTACAAAAGATTCCTGTAACTTTTTGATATTTTGTAATTTTGGTCCGAACGATACCGAATTTTGCAAAAGTTGTCGGAATAAATTGGGGTGTTTGTTCTGATTATTTCACTTTTGCCAACATGTATGAAAACATAAAAAAAGAATAACGCGAGTCATGATTTATATTGATAATTTTGGAAAATTCGTACTAGATGGACTAAAATTGCGAAATGTTGAAAAGTTATAGGATTCTTTTGCAACCCCTAGAATGATAAAAGATAAAAAAAATGTCAAAATCGTGATGAGCACATGATTCATTTCTACAACTTCTGCAAATCCGGTTTGCGAAATATCAAAACATTAAAAGAACACTCTCTGAATTTGTAAAAATATAATATATTAAGAGAGAAATAGATAACACCAATTAAATTCATATGAATGAGATCAAGAAATCACACTAGAAATATGAAATTAAAAATTACAAATAGAGGCAAAAAATAACATTTTATGCAATAACATTTCAAATTTAAAAGTTGATGAAGAATGTAAACAATATTTTGGCAAAATTAGTATGGTTATAGAACCTTACAATACAAATACTGATAATACAAATGTCTAATTAAATTAAAATTTGATTAACAATAGTCAATAAATAATTAAGGACAACGTCTTCCACTCAATGCATGGTTAAGTAATGTTACATGGAATTCATTGGCAAATTAAAAGAGACTTTTGCATGCATGACTCCACAGGGACTTGAGCAGTTTTTCTGCAATCTCCTACGTACGCAAAGCTCTGACTACATATCAAGTTATACATTTCCTGCTGCTGTATTATTTTATTCTGCCTAACCAATTACCCAACAGCGTAAATGAATATAATTGGTTTGATTGATAGATACTGCTCATGTACTTCAAAATTTATAAACCGGTATTTGTTCATCCGGGTAAAAAAAATTTTTGGTCCATTAAAAAGGATCAGTTTCGTTTTTGCTACCACAATTCTTGGGAGTTCGGCTTTTGGTACCATTAAACCCGAAAATAAGTTTTTTTGGTCCCGACTTAACGGCAGACGGTACATGGACTTTAACAGCCGTTAAACGTGCTTTGACTCATCTTTAATGGTACCAAAACAACAAAAAAATGTACTTTTTTGGTACCATTAAAGAAAAAAAATATTTTGACCAATTTTAACACAAACTATATGAATTTTTTTTATTTTTTTTCAAATATAAAAATATTAGGAAAATTTTATTTTATTATATATAATAAAATAACTCTAAAATTATAATTATTTATATTTCAGATCTTTTTTAAGATATTTTTCACTATTTTTGAAATTAAATTATTATTTGGTCTAAAAATATATTATATTTGAGCACAAACAATAAAAAGTAAAATTTATTTTTTGAGTGAAAGTATTAGATAAATTTTTTTATTAAATAATAAATTAATTTTTAAATTAAAATTATTTACACTCGAGATATATCGTAGCACCTATTATTTTTTTAAATTAAAATTTTATTTTATTTGAAAATATTTATAATAAAGTTTGACCATAAATTATAAGTGATGCGTGTTGGCCGAGATCCAGTATCTAAGTCCAAAACTGTTGGACCCTTGCTAAAATTGCACGCATCAATAAGAAATAAAATTTTATTTTTTAAAAATTAAAAAATAAAGAAAATTTATTTAATATAACTAGTAAAATAGTTTATAATTTATAATTATATTTATTTCAAATAAATTCTAGCATATTTTAGTTATTTTTAAAATTAATTTAATATTTTAAAAATATTTTAATAAACTTTGACCGAAAAAAGTAAGAAATCAATTTTAATTTTATTTCTTCAATTTATCTCAAATGTAAATAATTTAAGTTAAAAATTAATTATTATTTAATAAAATGAAATTTATCTAATACTTTCACTCAAAAAATAAATTTTATTTTTATAGTTTATGCTCAAATATTAATATATTTTAGATCAAATAATAATTTAATTTTAAAAAGTAAAATAAAAAATAAAAAGTATCTGAAATACAAACAATTATAATTTTAGAGCTATTTTATTATATATATTAAAATAATTTTTTTAATATTTTCATTTCTAAAAAAAATAAAAAATAAATCTTATAGTTTGTGTTAAAATTGGTCAAAATATATATATATTTTTAATGGTACCAAAAAAGCACATTTTTTTGTTGTTTTGGTACCATTAAACATGAGTAAAAGTCACACGTAACGGCCGTTAAGGTCCATGTGTCTTCTGTCGTTAAGTTGGGACCAAAAAAGCTTATTTTTTGGTTTAATTGTACCAAAAGCCGAACTCTCAATAATTGTGGTACCAAAAATAAAACTGACCCTTTTTAATGGGACCAAAAAAGGATTTTGCCCTTGTTCATCCACTTGGTCTGATTTTTAGTTAGATTCAATTCATGAAGATCATTCTACACATATAATTCTTTCAATAAATTGATACATGTTCAGCAGATCAAGTATATTTGTATATTCAAGATTGCTAGTTTTACGTAAATATTAGTAGCATCTTATATTGTTATACTGCATCGTTTAATCAGAGTCAGACCGGAAAAATTTTAATCAGACCGTTGGATTTGATTAAATCGATAAAATATTACATTCCATGAAGTTTTGGATATTTTTGTTATATGTATACTAAGATATCGTATTTTATTCACAATCAACGAGTTTCAAAACGATGCAACTGTTAATTAGACCGTTTGATTTTACATCAGACAACGAAATATATTCACATATGTATAGTACTTATATGCCATGAAGTTTGGAATTAATTAGGCTCTTGGATGTAGAGATATCGTAACCGAGAATCGAACTAATAATTTTTGTTATATTTAGGAATGCTTCTATTATTCATTTAGCCACAGTTATATTACTATTCATAATAGGAACGGTATGAATGGTCAATTATGACATGACCGTTCCTAAAAGTGAATTCTCTTTCACTTTTTATTTGGCGCCACTAGAATTGGCAACTAGGACTCCTTGGACTGAAGAAATACTCCTACTCTCAGATATGGATAAGGACGACTTATCCCTTATTCCAACTATCCCAACCAACTCCCCCAAGAATCTCGGAAGGGATAGACCCCCAACAGATAAAGGCACTCTCTCTATAAATACACCCCTGGTCTCTCGAGGCCAATGACACATATACTCTCTGACACTTTTCCTCACACACCCGGGTACTTTGAAAAAGACACCCTTCACACATCTCTCACACTCCTCTCACTCTCTAAACTATATCTTGAGCTCTTTCTAAGCATATTATCAAGTGTTCTTACACTTTTCATCAATTTTATTCACTATATCACGATTTTCCATCACATTCACTTACTTTTCTACTTTAATTCATCTCAAAATCCATACTAACTTGGGTGTTGGGGTGTTAACTCCTTTTTTGCAAGTCCCTCCTTTAAGATTTGCATTCACTTCGGCCCAAGCCTTGAATAATTGTCCAAATTCATTGGACCCATGCGTTTTTTGCACGCATCAGATACTAATTTAAATAGCCAAACTCATAAATATTCCAATTAAACAGTACATGGATCAGTATAAACTACAAGTAATAAATGGGCTAATTAAATAATATAATTATATAAATTAAAATCTAAAATTTTATTTACCTGATTTCGTCGTCGGTGTGTGTGTGTAAATTAAAATGAGTAAATGTGGGTGAGGTGGTGAGGGAGTGATGGCCCCACCCGCTATTTACTTATATAAATATTATTATTAATTATTATTATTATTATTATTATTAATTTATTATTATTATTATTATTATTATTATTGATACGTCCGAAAACGCACAAATCCGTTAGATTAATCCAAATAGCTTGGGCCGCAAAATGACACGAGCCCAACAAAGGGGACCTGCAAAAATTATGTTAGCACTCCGACACCCAAGTCGGTGATCGACTTAGGCATAGAAAAGATGAATACGTAAAAGATAACATAAGCAATGAATGAATGTTGCTAGGATATTAGAATTCCAATTTAAGATGAGAACAACTGCAACAAGTCTAAAGAACCTGGAAGAGATCCTTATTTGAGGAGGGGACCTTGTACTTATAGCGGAGAGTCCTAGGTTGAAGAGGAGTATCTAGGACTTCCGAATTCTACGGGGGGCGGTTGGATGGATAAGAGTCCGGGTCTAGGGAGAGTCTTATAGGTCTGGGACTCCTGGATCTTGGGGGTTTGTTAGGCAGGGTAAGAATCTGAGCTGACTAAGAGTCCGGTTGACTTAGGATTTTTGTGCTGAGACATCCTTGCCCTAATTCGGCCGGGCTGGTCGTGCGACACCTGGGCTGAAATGGTCGCCTAGGCCGGCTGCATTCCTGAGCCTGATCCATGTATGGTTTTTAGGCTGGAGTCTTTGTTAGGGTCTGCTTCGAGTCAAGGTTGGGCTCCTTTGTGAGATTTGGGCTTCATATTCGTTAGAGGGGTGCTTCTGGGCCGATCCTGGGCCTTTGGGCCTGGAGATATACGCATATCACCTAGTCCCCCCCACTCTAAGGGAAAATGGATCACCATACTTTGGCTTAGAGTGGATAGTGTTCATCTCTGGTCCTAGGTCACGTCAATTACCTAGGATGTTTGTGGTTCGAATCCTTCCCGCCTAAACTCTCTCGATTGGCATGAGTGTAGCCCTAGCTCAGGCCTACGCCTGACGAATTTTTCTTGTTCAGGATAGCTATCATTTCGTCTGAGGGTGCGTGGGCGGCTTCGGCTCTCCTCACGTGCCCACGTCTTTGGTAACCGCTTAGTTGTGGGGCAGTTACCTAAATGGGGCGTTTGTAACTTCCCACCTCCTCCTTTATTCTAGGCGTCTCTCTTCATTTCATTTCTTCTTCTTTTACATTTTCTTGCACAGGCAATCCTTCTCTTCCAGGTTTGTGGCGTATTCTTTAACATTTTTCCTTTCTTCTGCTTGCTTGTTACCATGTTCTCTACTTCTAAGTCGGTTCAGTTTGTGGGGGAGTCTGCGGGTGAGGGCAAGGATGCATTTGAGGCCACTTCGAGGAAGTCGGAACCTAACTTTCCCGCTCACAGAAGTAGCCGAAGCTAGAGCCTCTGTCAAGCCGCTCGTTGTCTCCTAGATGAGTCCTCGAAAGAGGTGGAAGAAGATGATGATGAGGAAGAGGGGTCTTCCCAGGGTAAGGGAGACCCAAGACCGGGAGGAAGCAAGGTTCCGCCAGGGACAAAGGGGTTCCGCCTTTCGGGGTCGGATTGGGTGCCTTGTTTTTTGAGTTGGGATGAGGTTAATTAGTTAGTGGAGGAATTCGCCATTCCTTCTAATTTTACAGTTTCCATCCCCGCCCCTGAAAGCCATCCTAGTTTGCCTCCAGCTAACAATATGAGTTTTTCTCTTCCCAATTTTGGGTTGGTTTGCGATTTCCGATACCTTTGTTTTATTGTGAAGTTTCTCGCCTCTTTCAGGTTCCTAAATCAATTGGTACCAAACTCCTGTTGCATCTTGTTTGTTTTATCTATGATTTTCTAGTTCAAAGGTGTTATCCCTACTGCCGCAGTCTTCTCGCATTGTTTTTAGTTAAAAAGGACTGCACCGGGTGTTTTTCATTTTGCACCTAGGCATGGTGTAGCCTTCCTTCCGGCTCCTAGTCCCCCCAAGCGGTGGAAAGGGAGTTTCTTTTTTGTTCTTCCGCCTAGACCCTGGACTATCCCTGATCATTAGATAGATGGTGCCCTCCCTACTTTGCCCTTTTCGTTTGATGACAGGTCTCCTAATCTCTGCCGCCTTCTTGAGAGGTTGAATGAATCCCCTTATGATTGTAAGCTAATGATCGAGGAAAGGCTTTTGAGCCATTTCGGGCTATGCCCGCGAGTTGAACCTCTAGGGGAACCGCTGGGTATCTTTGTTACACTTTTTTTCATATTTTTTCGTGTGTTTTTTATATGTTGTCTGAATGGGTTTTTGCTTTTGTAGACGATATCATGTTTAGCAAGCTTCTTAGGGACGAGCACCGTGCTGCCACCACTCCTCCGAATACCAGGTCCTCTCGGAGGACTTCCTCTTCCGGGGATAAGAGAGGGAAACGCTCCGCTGCCACCCAACTTGGGTCATCTTCAAAAAGACCAAGGCCTAGTTCTTCTGCAGCTCCTTCTGCCAGCTCTACTCACCATGCCACTACTCCTCATCGTCCTCCTCATACGGATTATAGAGGAGGGTCCTTTCGTTCTCCTTCCTCTTCAGCCAGGGAGTTGTATGATTATTTGATATTAGAATCTAAAAGGGAGACAGTCTCTTCTCGGGCCACAAACATCTTAAAAGGTGCTACTACTTCCTCAGATAGACGTCTCCTATCCTCGGTGTCCCGTGAAAACTTGGACAGGATGTTGTCCTTGGTGTTTGCGAAGGTATACCTCGATATTAGCCCTTCTGTGTTTTGTATTTATTTCGAGGGCTTTCGGGTCTTTGATCTTTCTGTCTTGTCCTACGTCGTAACCTTACAGGGGGACCTCTTATCGCACCCTTTCAGCGAGTCTAGATAGGTTCAAAAGAAAAGGTTGGAGGAGCAGGTGGTGCGCTTGTTGAAAGATGTGACCGACCTCCGCGAGTCGAAGAAATGAGCCACAGTGAGGTACCAGCAGGCAGAGAAGGAGTTCAAGAAGCTTCAACGGGAAATTGCTGCCTTGAAGGACGACCATGTTGAGGAAATTTAGACACTGGGCGACCAGGTCCGTAAGGATTTCCCTGATACTGAGGAGGGGAAGAACTACCTGGAGGCTTATTGGGTGAGCCACATTTCTGAGTTCAAGAGGTCTAAGGACTACAAGAAGGAGGTGGCTCTGGTAGTCGGGCCTTATCTTCATTTTGCCTTTGAAGCCTACCGTCAGCAGTTCCTCACTCATGGTTATCCTCCTGTTGGTGAAGATGTTGCCTTCCTGAACTTTGACTTGGTATTGAACACAGCCCCAGACCCTTTTGATCAATCTCGCCCAGCTAGTGCACCAATACCTACCGATTCAGGTATTGGTTTTTGCCACGTTGGTTTGTCCTGTGTTGTGTTGGTGTATCCTTTAGTTATGACCTGTGTATGTTTTTTTAGAAGAGGACTTGGATCACATCCTGGAAGCGGTGGAGGCTGAGGTGAGAGGTGACGCTGATCGAGTCCTTGAAGCTGTGATAGGAGAGGGAGCTCTTGAGGGGATCTTATTTGAGCCGATAGTGGAAGACGTCCCAAGTCCCTCGAAGGAGACCGAGGCCAAGGATGCTCCCGCTTCCCAAGAGGAGATCGCTGATGCTGCCCAGGAGAAGGCCCCGCTTGTGGGGTAATTTGAACTCATGTGTACCTGTCTTTCTTACAAATAATTTTCTTTAATTTCCTATTTTTTCCCTCACTTGGGGTAAGGATAAATCAATCTGATTTTCTGCACCGAAGTTTCCTTTATCGGTTTGGGCTTTAATACATTTCACTTTTCTCTGCCATGTTGATTTTCTTGTTGCATGTGTTAGTGTGAATAATACAGAATCATAAGATAAGATAATTAGGAATGACCCTTCGGTCTTTTGTTTTTTGTAGACGCTATGGCCTTGGTCTAGAATAGGAGGTCTCCTATTCTCAAGGGGTGCCTGATTTTTGTTTCTTCAGGGCTTATTCCTTGGGGAAGTGTTCATTTATCATAGATGAGTTTAGGTGAGCTTTGGCTAACCTTGGAAGATGTGCCCTTGGTTCAGGACGTTACTTGAGATTTAGGGGGGCGGTCTAGGCCGGGGGCTTGTTCGGTTGAAGTCCTTGGTATAGGACGTGCATCAAGACACATCGGATGTCCTAGGTTTAGGGCATTTATTGGGAATCATTGGATGCTTTTGTGTTGGGATATTTGTAGAGAATTAGCAGGTGTCGTAGGTCTAGGACTTTTCTGAGAGTTTAACGGCATGGGGCGTTGCCGAGGGTAAGAGGAAGTCCTAAGCGTAGGAGCTCCTCGTGAGGGGGCAAGTTGCCTTGTATCTGGGACTTGATCAGGACGAAGTCCTAGGATTAGGAGTAAAATCTCCTTAGATTGTGTATATTCCAGGGTCTGCTTAGTGTATGTCCTTCAGCGTCCTCTAATAAGTAGGCTCCATTTCCAATTATCTTGGTGATTTTGTAAGGACCTTCTCATTTGGATCGAGCTTCCCTACTAGTTTCAGGGTGTCCACCCTTCATAATACCAAGTCCTTACTTGGAAATAACGGGCCTTCACCTCTTGTTGTGGGCATTTATTATCGTGTTTTTATATCTCTGCGTTGGATAAATGTTGTCTCTCGTAGTTCGTTTACGAGGTCTAGGTGCTCTTTTAATAGCTGGGAATTATTTTCTTCATTGAAATGCAGTATTCTATGCGAAGGCATTCCCAATTCAGCTGAGATGATTGATTCTATTCCATATACCAGGGTAAAAGGGTTTCTCCTGTGGAACCTCTAGGGGTGGTCCGATATGACTACAGAACACTGGTTAATTCTTTGAGCCAGTTACCTCCTACCCTGTCTAGCCTCTTTTTGATACCTTGCACCAATATTCGATTAGTAACCTCGACTTGCCCGTTAGCCTGGGGATGAGATACCAAGGTGAATTTTTACTTTATGTGCAGCCCTGCACACCAGTCTTGTATCCTTCGTCCCTGGAACTGTTGGCAGTTATCGGATATTATTTCTCGGGGCAGTCCAAAATGACATATGATATTCTTCCATACGAACTCTATGACTTCCCCTTCAGTGATACGGGCCAGAGGTTCGGCCTCTGCCCATTTTGTGAAATAGTCGATGGCGACTAGGAGGAATTTTCTTTGCCCTGTTGCGAGTGGGAACTATCCCACTATGTCCATCCCCCATTGGGAGAAATGACACGGCGATAGCATGACACTGAGGGGTTCGGCAGGTTGGTGTATGAGGGTGGCATGTCTTTGGCATTTCACGCATTTCGTCACCAACCATCAGGCATCCTGTTTCATGGTGGGCCAGAAATACCCAGCTCGTAATGCTTTGTTGGCCAGTCCAGGTCCCGATGTGGGACCCATAATATCCATTGTGTATTTCTTTGAGCACGTGCAAGCTTTTTTCTTGGGATAGGCAACGGAGCAAGGGGTGCGTGAAAGACTTCTTGTCTAACGTTTCTCCTTGAATCAGGAAACGAAGGGCTCTGGTTTTTATTCTGGTGGCTTCTCATCTGTTTCCTGAGAGATGTCCTTCGTCTATCCATCGTGTTATGGGCGTCCGCCAATCATTATCGCTTAGTGAAATGGCTTGGATATTGAGTGGGGCCCATGGCTGAGGAAAATGTTGCACAGTGGTATGTCGAGTTTGAAAGTCTTTCAATACACTGGCTAGTTTCGACAATGTTTTCTTTCCTGGGGATTTGTTTTAGCTGGAAGCTTTTGAACTTTGTCTTTAACTCCTCTATCTGTTGGAGGTATTATATCATGCTATCTTCCTTGGCTTCGTACTCCCCACTCACCTGCTTTACTATCAATTGTGAATCAGAATAGGCCAGGAGGTCTGAGGCGCCAACGTCCTGGGCCATCCTCATACCTAGTACTAAGACTTCGTATTCGGCCTCGTTATTCGAGGCTTTGAAGTCGAATTTTATTGCAAATTCCATGTCATCCCCTTAAGGAGAGGTAATCACTACGTCTGCTCCACTTCCTTGTGTGGTGGAGGATCCATCCACGTGAAGCAGCCAAGGTCTTTTTTTGGGAACCTCTTCCTAGGTTGTTCCTGTCATTTCAGATACGAAGTCGGCCAAGACCTGGGCCTTGATGGTCGTTTGAGGTAGATATGAGATGTCGTATTCGCTCAATTCTATTGCCCACTTTACTAATCACCCCGATGCTTCAGGATTGCCTAGGACTTGCTTTAGGGGAGTATTGGTTCTAACTCCGACGAGGTAAGAAAGGAAATAAGGGCGTAATTTCCTTGCGGTGATGACCAAGGCCAGGGCCATCTTTTCTATGAGCGGATAACGACATTCTGCTCCGCTGAGAACTTTACTGACGTAGTAAATGGGTGTCTGAGCACCATCTTCTTCTCGTACCAGCATAGAGCTGACGGCCTGGGATGTTGAGAAAATGTAAAGGCAAAGGGTGTCTCCCGGTATCGGTTTTACCAGTAAAGGGAGCTTTGCCAAGTATGCTTTGAGTTCTCCAAACGCTTATTGACACTCTTCTGTCCATTCGAAATCTTTGACCTTTCTTAGTATTCTGAAGAATAGCAGACCCATTTCAGCGGATTTTGAGATGAATCGACTAAGCGCGGCCATTCTTCCTGTCAGTCGCTGCACTTCATTGATGCTGGTAAGGGGTCCCATGTCCAGGATAGCCTTGATCTTGGTTGGGATGGCCTCGATGCCTCGTTGGGTTACCATGAATCCTAGGGAACGCCCTTCACTGACCTCAAATGTGCATTTCCCGGGGTTGAGTTTTAGTCGGTATTTTTTAGTACCGCGAATGTTTCTTCTAAGTCTTCCACATGGTTGAGTGCTTCCTTACTTTTCACTAACATGTCGTCTACGTATACCTCCATGTTCCTACCTAACTGAGGTCAGAATATTTTGTCCACCAGTCTTTGACAGGTAGCTCCTGCATTTTTCAGCCCAAAGATCATGGCTACGTAACAGAACGTACCGTCCGAGGTAATGTAGCTGACCCTTTTTATGGTCTTATGGCACTAGCATTATCTAGTGGTATCCTTGCAAAGCGTCCATCATGTTTAAGAGTTCACATCCGGATGTGGAGTCCACTAACTAATCAATCCTAGATAATGGATAGAAATCCTTGGGACACGCTTTGTTGAGGTCCGGAAAATCTATGCACATCCTCCATTTCCTACGTAGCTTAAGGACTAAGACACGTTGGAGAGCCATTCTGGGAATTGTATATGTCTAGTCGATAATAGTTTGTTTACTTCTCCTTGGATGATTTTGTCTTTTTCAGGTCTGAAGTGTCGCTTTTTCTGCTTTACTGGTTTGACCTTAGGGTCCAGGTTGAGGTGGTGCGTGATGACACCTGGGTTTATCCCCTCCAGGTCTTGGGGAGTCCATGCAAAGATGTCTTTTTCCTCCAAAGGCAGTTGACCACTTGATTTCGAACATCCTCGGTCATCTTGGATCTTATTTTTGTAACCTTTCACGGATCACCAGGTTCTGGACTGGGTATTGGGTCCTTCCCTCGTTTATTTGAGTCCTCGATTTTCGGGGATTCTTCCGTCCTTCTTTTCTTTCCTCTCTTGATGGTTTCAACATAGCATTTGCGTGTCTGTAATGCATCGGTCTGGGCTTCACCTACTTCTCCAATTACTGGGAACTTCATCTTCATGTAATACGTTGATATGATAGCTCGAAAAGCGTTAAGCGTTGGTCGTCCCAAGATAACATTGTATGCGGACGGAATATCCACCACCAAGAATTTGAGTAAGCATGTCTTTCGTAAAGGTGCGGTTCCCAGGGTTAACGGAAGCGAAATCATGCTTCTTGGATGAACTACCTCCCCAGCGAAGCCATACAGAGAAGTGTCCACCGCCTCAAGGGGACATCTCCCAATTGCATTTGATCATAAGTCTCTCCAAAGAGTATGTCGGCCGAGCTGCTTGAGTCGATAATGACAACAGGGCTATGATGACTAAGGCATCGTTGCCCTGTGTCCTAGGTCCGCGTCGCTCATATTGATCAAACTGAATTAGAGGGGTATCGTTGGCGAGTTCCACGTTCATCACTTCTCTCGCCAATGCCCATAGGCTTCTCGTATTTGGGCATTCCTAACCCCTTGTGAGTCTCCACCAATTTGACCACCTACGATTATCCTTATCACACCCTCCCTAGGTAGGTCATTGATTTCATCATTTCCCGTCATTGAGGGCCCAGGTATGTTCTTGACTGGGATCCGGGACTAGGATTTTTGATAATTTTATCCCTATCAGTCTCGTATTTCAAGTATGGCCCAGTGTCTCTGGCTTTCTCCCAACATACGTATTCCTGCAGGTAACCGTTTTGGATTAATCATTCGATCTCATTCTTCAGGTGTCTGCACTCCTCAATTGTGTGCCCATAGTCATTATAGAATCAACAAAGTTTGTCGAACTTGGGATGCCGGGGTCCATCCTTGTACATCCTGGGCCTAGACAACAAGCCCTTACCTTCCACGGCCATGAGTGCCTCGGTTATGGGGACAGCCAGGGAGTGTAGACCGTATTCACCCTTTGCCATGCTGGCTTTTTATCTTTAAAGTCTGTCTTCGGATTCTTGGAAAGACATTCATCCTGGTTTTCCTGCCTCTTTTCTCCTCGTCAGTCTCTCATGGATGCCTGGGCGTCCTCCATGTTGATATATTTAGCGACCCTGGTCAGGAAAACATCAAATTTAGTGGCTGGTTTCTTAGCCAGGGACTTGAAGAAGTCTCCATCTAGTAATCCTTGTGCGAAGGCGCTGGTCTTAACTTCCTGGGTCGCCGACGGAACTTCTAGAGCGGCCGTGTTGAAATGCTGGAGGTACTCCTCCAGAAGCTATCCTTCCTTCCGATGGATGGAGAAGAAGCTCAATTCGGTCTTTCGGTGTTTTCTGCTACTGACGAACTGGTGCAAAAATAGGGAACAAAATTCTTAGAAGCTTCCGATCACAACCGGGGGTAATTGGTTGAACCATTGCTGTGCGGCCTGGGCAAAAGTAGTGACGAAGACTCGGTATTTAATGTCGTCAGCATATCGGTGCAGCAGGGCTACGTTCTCGAAGCGAGATAGGTGCTCCTGTGGATCGGTGGTACCATCGTACTCAACTATGGCTGGGGTACGACAGTTCATGGGCAATTCGTCCGCCATCACTCCTTCAGAAAAAGGGATGCCAGTTTACTCTTCGGTCATCGCTCCCATCACCTGATACTGAATGTCCTGCAATTCCTTTTGGAGATACTCCAATCGGGCTAACCATTGAGGGGGTACATCTCCCACCTGGGCAAGCAGTTGAGTGGAAGGTCCTTCAGCAATGCTAGGCATGGGTATCGCCAGAGCCGAATCAGCCAGCTTAGGAGCGGTCACTTCGGAGGGAGTTGTCACTCGTAGGGGAATGAGGACTGCCAGTTGCTCGTGAATGACCAAAGCGATCATCTGTTGAATGGTCCCTAGGAGATCTGAGGATAGCTCCACGAGTGGGGCGTCTGGGGAGACAATGATCCTATGTGTGTCCATAATTGGGTCTGCTGACCTAGGCATTGCAGTTGTTGTGGATCCAGAAAGAGGAGTGAATGGGGTACTCGAGATGACCTGCAGGGCCTGGGTGGTGCCACTCAGTGTCTCCCCAACTTTCTGTTTGTTTGCTACATTGGCAGGTGTTTTCATGATCTACTCATGCTTAAGCTCTGTGTTCCCACAGACAGCGCCAATTGATATGTTCGAAAATGCACAAATCCGTTGGATTGATCCAAATAGCTTGGGCCGTGAAATGACACGAGTCCAACAGAGGAGACCTGCAAAAAATATGTTAGCACTGCAATGCCCAAGTCAGTGATCAATTTATGGATAGAAAAGATGAATACGTAATAACACAAGCAATGAATGAATGTTGCTAGGATGCTAGAATTCGATATAAGATGAGAACGAGTGCAAAAAGTCTAAAGAACTGAAGATCCTGATCTGAGGAGGGGACCTCATATTTATAACGGAGAGTCCTAGGTTGAAGAGGAGTATCTAGGACCTCCGAATTCTACGGGAGTTGGATGGATGGATAAGAGTTCAGGTCTAGGGAGAGTCTTGTAGGTCTGCAACTCCTAGATCTTGGGAGTTTGTTAAGTAGGGTAAGGGTCTGAGTTGACTAAGAGTTCGGTTAACTTAGGATGCTTGTGATGAGACGTCCTTGCCCTAATTCGGCCGGGTTGGTCATGTGACACTTGGGCTGAAATGGTCGCCTGGGCCGGTTGCATTCCTGGGCCTGATCCATTTATAGTTTTTGGGCTGAATTCCTTGTTAGGGTCTACTTCGAGCCAAGGTTGGACTCCTTTGTGAGATTTGGGCTTCATATTTGTCAGAGGGGTGCTTCTGGGCCGATCTTGGGCCTTTGGGCCTGGAGATATACGCATATCAATTATTATTATTATTATTATTATTATTATTATTATTATTATTATTATTATTATTGATGCGTGCAAAAAATGCGCGGGTCAAATGGATTTGGATAATTGTTCAAGGCTTGGGCTGAAGTGAATGCAAATCTTGAAGGAGGGACCTGCAAAAAAGGAGTTAGCACTCCGACGCCAAGTTAGTATGGATTTGAGATAAAAAAAAAAAAGTGTAAGAATACTTGATAATATGCTTAGAAAGAGCTTAATATATAGTTTAACGAGTGAGAGGGGCGTGAGAGAGGTGTGAAGGGTGTCTTTTTTCAGAGTGTCCGGGTGTGTGAGGAAAGTGTCAGATCATGTGTGTGTCCCTGGCCTCACGAGACCAAGGTTGTATTTATAGAAGGAATGCCCTCATCTGCTGGGGGTCTATCCCTCTTCCGAGATTCTTGGGCGAGTTGGTTGTGATAGTTGGGATAAGGGATAAGTCGTCTTTATCCATAGGTAGGAGTATGAGTCTTTCTTCAGTCCAGGGAGATCCCTCGCCTGCAAGAAGCCCTAGCCGCCAAGGAATCCTAGTTACCTATTTTGTCATTCTAGGGCTCACGGGTTCCGAGGTGGCTGCTGACACCTGGGTTGATGAGGCGCCACGTAGGAGAGTGGGCTGCCACGTGTTTGGGCCTTTTAGGCCGAATGTTTTGGTGGGCTTTAATCATGATCTGAGTCGGGGGGTGTCTCAGGCCTCGAGTCCGAGGATGTCCCAGGTATCTTTTTCTCTTTTTGGGCTTCTTGGGTTACTTGGGCTGTCGAGGCTTGCCTAATTAGATAGTACACTGAGACATCCTTGGTCTCCTAGATTGTTATGGACACGGGATGTCCTGGGTCTCCCGGTGGGTATCTTGGGCCTTCGATTTCTTTATTTTCTTTTTGGGCCGCTTGGGCCTCTTTGGGCCAATTTATTTTCATGAACATCAATTATTACTATTATTATTATTATTTGATGCGTGCAAAAATGCACTGGTCCAATGAATTGGACAATTGTTCAAGACTTGGGCCGAAATGAATGCAAATCTTGAAGGAGGGACTTGCATAATAGGAGTTAACACTCCGACGCCCAAGTTGGTATGGATTTAAGATGAAAAGTGTAATAACACTTAATAATATACTTAGAAAGAGCTTAAAATATAGTTTAGAGAGAGTGAGGAGTTTAAAGAGTAAGAGAGGCGTGAGGAAGGTGTCTTGAGAGCACCGGGGTGTGTGAGAAAAAATATCATAGAGTACCCAGGTGTATGTGTAAAAGAGTGTCTAAGAGAGTATCCTCGAGAGAGAGACCAGGGTTGTATTTATAGAGGAGTACCTATTAGGGGTCTATCCCCCTTCCGAGATTCTTCGAGAAATTGGTTGGGATAGTTGGGATAATGGATAAGTCGTCCTTATCCATAGCTAGGAGGAGTATTTCATCAGTCCAGGGAGCAAGAAACCCTAGCGCCCAAGAAGTCCTAGCTGCCAAGGAGTCCTTCCTTACCTGTTTTGTCATTCAAGGGCTGACGTGGTCCGAGGTGGCTGCTGACACCTGGATTGATGAGGTGCTACGTGGAGTGGGCTGCCACGTGCGTGAGCCTTTTTGGCCGAATATTTTGGTGGGCCTTAATCATGGTCTTAGTCGGACGATGTCCCAGGCCTCGAGTCTGTGGCAGTTCTAGGTCTTCTTTCCTCTTCTTGAGCTTATTGGGCTGTCTGGGCCTATCTAATTAGATTGTGGACTAGGTCATCCTTAGCCTCTTGGGATTGTTATGAGCGTTGGATGTCCTTGGCCTCCCGGTGGGTATCATGGGCCTTAGATATCTTTCTTCTTTTTGGGCTGCTTAGACCTCTTTGGGCTAATTTATTTTTTCATGCACATCATCATTATTATTATTATTATTATTATTATTATATATTATTTATTATTATTATTATTATTATTAATTAAACTTTTTTTCAAAATACTCTTTACGTCCTACTTAATTTCTTAATTATTATAATTTGCTGTCAATTATTATAATGAGCTCCAATTTACTCTGTTGAAACTTTATTATATTTCAATTTCAACCTACAATTTATTTATAACTATATCTAAAATTTTAAAATAATTATCAATTAATCACTCAATTATATATAAATCTATGGACGTTACATGATTGATGTTTAATTCAAACTCCAACAGTTGTATTTTGATCATGCCTTGATCATTCATCAAACTATATATCTAATATTGATATGTATAATTTATCTCGTGCACATTCATATCTTTCTCAAGAGGCTAGTGATTATTATAGCAAGGCTCGATTAGTGTGTAGACAAGAATAAGGCTTAAAAAAAATACAAGGGGTAAATTACTATATTTTAAAAAATACAAGAGGATAAATTGTTAATTTTTTTTTATAGGAGTGTAATTTGCATATTTATAAAATTACAAGGTGGAAAATTGCATTTTTCCCAAACCATCGATGGTAGCCCTTCACCACCCCCCTCGTCGACGCTAGCGCCCCAAATCAACCCAACACACCACTCCCTCCCCTCTCTCTCAGAGATGGCAATCGGACCCAATTTTTTTGAGCCCCGGCCCGAATGGGCGAGTTTGGTACTCATATTATTGGTATTAAAATGGGTCCGGATCCTACAATATTGGACCCAGTCGGGTTTGGGGCGGGTTACAGATTTTATATGGGACCCGCCCTGAATTCGCCCCGATCTATTTTTTTATATTTTATATTTTTTTATTCATATATAATACATTATTAATAAAAAAATATAATATTATAGGCAAATTTTTAAATAATTTTACATATATCCAACTCTATATATGAAATATCAACAAAAAAAAATAGTTGAACGTATTATTTGTATAATAATTTTTATTTTAGATAAAAAAAAGTTATGTTAAATTACCTAAATTTACAATGATATTTAGTATTACTTACACAAAAATTTAGTTGAATATATTATATGTATTATATAATACATTTTAGATAAAAAAAAATTATGTCAAATTATTAAATTTAAATTTATATTATTTAATTTAAAAAATAAAAAAATTAAATTGGGCGGTGCTGGTTTGCGGGGCTGGTCCCGGGTCTAGGCAAACCCGCCCCGTTGCCATGACTACTCTCCACCACTATCGCCCCCTCCCCGCACTGTCGTTGCGTCTTTCCTGCTTACTCCTTGTCATCGCCGCCCCCCTCCTCCCATTGCCGCCTACACCTTTCGTTCCCCCCTCGTCTCCGGAGTCGGAACACCTTCCTTCCCCTTCCCCGCTTGTTGCAACCTCCTCCATCTTCTTTTTCCGCTTCGCTCGCCTGTGCCTCCCCTTCCCTCCCCTATTTGTGTCATCTCTTCCTCCCCTACCCCCCAAATCCGGATCAACTGCCTCTTCTTTTTGAGTATTTTTTTTATTAATACTGTATATATGTTGTGTATACATATGTATAATTATTTATATATTTATTTTTATATTTTATAATATACTTATAATTTTGCATAAGTCTGAGTCATTGATCTAATTCAAATAGATATGAAGTATTGATTTTTCACATAAATATGAAACGTCGATCTAAATAAAATAAAATTTTTTGGCCATTATTTTGTTTATTAAATTTCAATCGTTGATATATAAATAAAATCAAATAAAACGGTTCACATTTGGAGGCATAAAATCATCTTATATGTAAAATATAAACAAAACCACACATAAGGCACGGTGATGGTGTAAAGTGGGTATTTTGCATATTTTTTTTAATAAAAAAAGTCATAAAGGTAAATTGAGAGTTTCTTTAGGGGAAATATTATTTTAGTCCTATAAATTAGGTTCATGTCACTTTTGATCCAATTTATTAAGAAAGTAACACTTTTAGTCCCATAACTTATAAAAATTAGCACTTTTGGTCCTCATGCACTTTTTTATCTACAATTTAGGTCACATGTCTAACACATTGCCGTTAAGTATTTTTTGTTGGAGGAAAAATCGACTATTTTTTTAATGGTAGCATATGAGTGCTTTATTTAGCTTACTTGGTTCACTTATGATAGACATGATTCTTTATCTTACTTCTACTTGGTTTCAACATATATCAGAATATCGGATAGGATTCAATTTTGTGAGAGAAAAGAGAAAATGCGCTATGTTTTGGTCCTTAATTTGTCTTAGCGCAAAATTCAACGTTTCTTTTCCCTCGCAAGAATGATAAGATCCTCATAGTTCTATCTTCTTCACCACCAAAATGGTCCGCACAGTGTAGCGACCGAGAGAGCAGGCGTAGGTCATGATAACTTTAATTTTCTTTTCGCACACCAGAGGTACAGTGCACATGATCCCACCACATGTCTAGGTGGCGACTCACAGTGGCACTTGCACGCGTTAAATTTGACTCGAAATGCATATAAATATGCCATATGAGGAGGGACCAAAAGTGCTCAGCTTTATTTAATAAAGTTTACGGGCACTAAAAGTGATAATCCCGTAATGAGTGGTGGGAAACAGAAGAAATGAGCGGGCTAACTTAGAATCAAAAATAATTATTTTTCCAGTTATTTTTAACAACAGAACAGAGCGTTTACCGAATTTTTTAGTAACGTGGGAGAAGGTAAGTTTGCACAAGGGCATTTACCTTTCGCTCCACGTGGTACTATATTCTTGAAACTGACACGTTTTGGCCTTTTTTTAACCGTGTACAAATCTTATCAATTTGCACTAAAGATGGTGGATAAAATAATACTTTAGCGTTAGTCAATCATATATATGTGAGGTCGCTTCGGTTCCGCTAGATTGTGGGTTTTTCATAAAGGTAGCAAGAGGCCTTCCCTTTTGTGAGATTCAGAGATGTTATGAGTAATAATACGCTGTAGATAGTCTATTATCCCTCGCAAAGTCATTTAGGTGAGCTCCTGCATATAGATAAGTAGAGAGAAATCCAAACGATATTAGAGTCTGGTGATGCGCTTCTCGCTCTCTTTGCTCATTCGAGCAGGGTCTCACTAAGGGCATGTTTAGGGATACCTATGAGTATGATTGGTATTCGAAGGCACAGAATATTTGATTCTAGATCAGTATACCACACTATGAGGTCGCAAATAATTTAGAGCTACGACTATGCCGAATACCTACAACGAGCCGAGATATGTAGAACGGGAGCTCTATACAGCAATATTTGAAATCATGACAGTAATAGAATCAGACGACGATGTGAAAGTAATGGCAATATCATAACGCCGGTTTAGCTGGAGTAATATTTTTTGGAACAGACAATGGCATAGCAGTGGGAGTCTTATAAAAGCGGCACACAAATTAGATTTTCGATTTACGGTGTGTCTTTGCGTACTGTACTAGATAGGGGATAATAGAGACGCTATAGAGGATGGGAATATACTAATGGAGCGAGCGAAAGAGCTGGGACGTATATATTGTATCTATACATATTCACCCGTTAAATTATAGCGAGGTATAAAACTAGCGCGACTATATGCTCAATAAGTGTTAAGCATGAATCGTATAATGGAAAAAGAGATATAATATGATTATACTCGCGCATGTCAACAGAGTGATCTGTTTGAAAAGATCGCCATCAGTTCGTACTTTTATGTCCAGCTATGTCTCAGAGCGGATTATCGACTGGTATTAGTTATGCCTCGCCCTCGCCTTTAGAGATTAACTTTAAATACTAATCGAGCAAGACACCGCCCTCATAATTGCACATCAATAATTATTGCACACTATTATTTATGTTTTTCTTCTCAATTGGTAACTAAACTAATCCTATCTGTCTGGTTTTAATTCATTAAACGCATGAGCACTTTTGATGAAATATAAGTCAATGCATAGAAAATTCAGATTTAGGATATATGATATTATATTATTATAGAATAATTGAGAATGAAAGAAAGAAATATTGATAATATACATGATAACAATTAGAACACTAAAAGATAACACCTCACTACGTGGGACTGGGAGAAGCGCTCGGTTGACGAAGTGACGAGAGTTATGGGATGAGAGTGACAGAGAGACAAAACGAGCTTAAATTCTAAGCGCAAGAGAGATCAAGATCACTAAGCGGGAGAGGAACAATGGTGCGTACATGTTGTCGCAGCACGTATATCCACTCATTCAAAAATTCTGTAGAATAGACCTACACTCAGAGAGTCATGTTCGGCACATTATTTAAACAAGTTGTTTAGCAGAAACACCAGAAATAGATAGGTATAGTATAGATTATAGTACAAAACAAATAATTATGTCTAATAGAATCATCATTATGGATATATACCCACAGCTGGAGAATGAATAAATGGCTAAAAATTATAAATGTCACGCTAGCAATAATGTCGCTATTAACAGTTGATAAGCGGACCATAATGAGACGGTAGATGATTCAGACTGCTTAGTATAAATTCCTGCTCATACCGCTAGAACCACCTATAGAATCCTACAATGTCATAAAGGCTGCGGCGTCAATAATGTTAATATATAACTGTACGAACACATGAGACATCATCTGACCATTATCATACAGCATTTTTGTTAATAAGTATTAATTTGTCGCCTAAAGAATACACTCAGCAAGATAACATATAGCTCTAGTGTGAGTAATCGATTAAAAGCTATGTGAAGTCGTTTGAGCACGGATATCAGTATTCTATTTAGCAGATTAATTATATAGCTTACACATAAAGTATATGTACTATCTTTCTTCTACAAATGTTTAAATTTGAGATCATTCACACTAGCATGTAACATGTTGTGAAGCCAAAACCGAATATTAATTGAGTACATAAATTAAAATAAAATATTTCACTCACGCTAAAAAGACGTTCTCAAATTTACTCTCACCACCTATGCTGATCACTGTGAATCTTATTTGAATTAACTTTATGAATATTAAAGATATCTTTATGAATCAAAATAAACACATTAATACTACCATATCATAGTGCGCTTATAGAATTGCTGCTAGCATTCGGTCTCTGATATGGTTTCTATATTGATTTTAAGGTACACGATATATGAAGGACTCGCAAGTGTTTCTGATAATCTCCTAGATGAGCATCATACCAAAGAGATTTGTAGTACATTCGCTGTGATGTTGGCTATTACCCTATTATCTGATGCTCTCGATTGTCTATATGTTAGAGTCAACGAGAAAGGAGCACGATATATCTCTTGCAGAATCACCAAGCACATGTATATAACCTGCGCCAGAGTAACATCATTAGTTCACTATTGTGATATATTTAGATTCGGCACCATGCTCCATTCTTTATTTATAAGTTGCGGAATAACACATCATACTACAGCCAAGTCTTCTCTAACTATAGACTTACATTCTGAGAGCGTAGATGAGAGACCTCTGACTTGATGACACTTATGACTATAGAGTTTCACTGAAGAGAGTTTATACTCCTATGTGTACATAAGTTATAGCTATATCAATCGAGGAGCTCTATGATGTATATTGTATAAATAAGAATTTGCCACTTACACACAATATCAACGATGAAATTCACTACACTATATTATCTTACAACATCGATTCATCAATAAACAAAGTTAGATGTATCTGCACACATATAGTGTAAGACGTCTATGGTTGCAGTAACAGTGACCTCTCTGCGCACTATTTGTGCCACGCTGTATGGGGATCACATGGGGTGAGAGAGACACAGGAGCTGCGATTTCTTCACGCTTACACTTTGTAGGCGGCGAGATCACGCTGGACTTGCAGGCGCACCATTGAGGCGGCAGAGAGATAGGAACCACATACCTGGATTGAAGGCTTTTGCGGTCAGATGACACGCGCAGAAAACTGGCGAGCCGGGTGTTAGCTATGGAAGAGTGAGCACATTATTGAAGATATATAGACTGGAGGAGGTTATGCTATGACGAGCAAGCGGAAGGAATTTTTGAGTGAATATCGAAGGTGGGGCATGAGGAGCGAGCAGGAGGCGTTGCCTCCTGCGCACGCACTGACATGAGCTGCGGACACTGCAGGGAGCGGTCCAGAGAAGATCAGCGTACAGGAGGCCAGTTGTAATATAGTAGCTGAGCTTATTGTATGGGTCTGGCAAGGATTTTGATGTGCACGGACTTCTTGGAAAGAGGTTGAAATCGGTTAATGGAAGGTTTGGATAATAGGTGACGAGTAGGGAAGAGAGATGCGATCAAGGAGGAAACATGGCCAGAAAGAGTGAAATGAGAGAACTTGAAAGCAGAGAGACGTGAGGGAGAGGTGTATTAGCTAGGCACAAGATCTGCATTGCTGAACACACATTTAGGACTTGTCGAGAACTATAAAAGCGCGTGAGGAGGATAGAAAGCTGGGTACACGCATGGGATGGAAACTATATCATGGAGAGAACATACAAGGGGGTGCGATTTATGTATGTGCCCTGGTGGGGAGGTAAATTGCATGCCTTTAGCTATTGCTGTTATAATGAGCGTATGCTACATGTGAGCATGACCTTGCGTCGGCAGGGTTGATTCAGCACTCGTATGAACCCACGGAACACTAAGACATTCCGGTCAAATCACCTAGGACACTATCGCGTCGCTCGGCTAACATTGTCGAACGTTAGAGAAACTTTAAGAATATAACTACTAATCAGGTAATTTAAAAATGTTTCGAAGCTGTGAAGTAGTTGAACATAGATTAGTGGACATTGTTATATAGGCTCCTAAAATTATAGATATGCATTGAAAGTAAACATCTTATCTCACATAATAATAAGTTCACAAAAAAAAGGCGCAGTTATTTCAGGTGATACTATACGAGGCACACTACATCTCTAAGTATTCATCTGTTAGAGAGGAATTAGACGATATTGTAACATAACATACTCTATTTTTATCTAAAAAGAGACAATTTACTGATATTCAGAACATCAATCCCTTTTCACATCATATCCAGAGCATTTTGTCCAACGAGATCACTAAGGATTCACCCGCAAGCGGCCATTAAATATATTGTGTATATATGTGTGAGTGAGATCAGCACACCTTCCGAGAGGATACCAATATCCACGGTCCATGACCTCGCTCCAGCTCGATCACGTATTTGTGGAACTATCTCGAGAGTGGGGCATAAAACGACATACTGCACCAAACTCCACACGAATATTAGGCTCAGAGTAAAGGTACTTGGTGCCAATATGGATAGTGATATATAGATGAGAAAGGGCAGTTGGAGTGAGTTTATATAGGAGGCTCATACATATAGATACGAAAATCAATATATTTAGAGACGATGATCGAAGAAAGAACAATAGCATCCACCGGGACTTCATTGGCACGCGGTGTTGTTGAGACGCAAAGTCTTCTTAAAGCGCCCAGGAGTTGTATGCTGCTTCTCTATTAGGAAGGTATGAAGCAGCGTGTAATCCCGTCGTGGCCATAAGACGCGAACGCTGCGCTGCAGAGAGGTGCTAATCCGCAGGCGGAATATCTCGGCATCCATCCAGTGCTCACAGAACGCAGACACTGCAATATCCCAAGTTACCATCAACTGAAAACTCACTCGCCTCATATCGGGCCGGGCCTATCAAAAATATAATACTGGGTTCCGATGAGAGCGCCATTGCGTGTGCTAGCAAAGAGGAGGAGCGCGAAGTGGGAGTATGTAGGGAGTTATGCACTTTTGGGGCTGCTAGTGTCTGATCTGTATGAGGGAGAGGAGGATGAGTAGAGACATGTGCGTGCTTCTTTATGCCAGCGACGGATGGTATTCTGTTTGTAAGTGAGCAATATACTTGTCAATTTTTCGCACCTTTGATCATAAAATTAAAAATACTCTTGCCCAAATTCTACATCGTCACTCTTATAAAAATAAAAATTAAACAATTGATACTTTGTCGCTGTATTTTTGATAATAATAATAGTCAATACACACTTGTATTTTTTACTTTGTTAATGACCGTTATCTTGTTCTATATCAGCACACTAATACTGAAGGACTTGCCTTATTGGATTAGATAAACATTAAATTTGAGCGATAAATTGATGAAAAGATATGAATAATGCAAACCCTTGATAGATAGATATTTATGTGTAACATAATATTCAGAAACTTACTCTTCAGCACTATGATGATGTTTAGTCTTTTGACAGTAATAATTAGAATAATCACACGGCCCATTGCGTTGATTGCAAAAAATCTATATACATAGAATATCTGAGTCTCTGTCAATAGCTCTCTGAATAAAATTATGTAAGTCGTGGATGGAGGCATTAGTAAATTGTACCATTTGACCCTTACACGCTATTTATACTTATTTGCTATAATATAAACACTATATAATTCGCTGTACACCTGTCATGTAAAAATCTTATGCAATGAGGTTAATGTGAATGAAAAATTAAATATATTATAAAATATAAGATCGAGTCGTTATGTAATTGTTAGAGATACTATTTTCATTTAATATAAAAATAAAAAAATTTATACTGGAACGTATTATTATCAGTTTTATAAGGAGTATTATTGGTCAGTTCACTATGAAAACTAGATGCAATAGAAGTTGGGGATGAGACTTGTATAGGAACAGAGATCCTAGAAATTATAGAAGAGTGTGTTGAGTGTATTGTTTGTGTAGAATTGATGACATAAAACCATAGAGGGGACGGAGAGACCACTATTTATGCACGGTACAGTAAACTTGTATGATTCACTCAGAGTCTTGACTATGTAATATAATTTCGATCAGCACTGTTGTGGATAACCGAGAACGGCATATTTTTGTAGCCTTAGGCAGTTAGGAATAATAGTATTATTTTATGATGCGCGCATGTAAGAGTCTCCGTAAGGGTTAGAGCCGAGCTATATCTCTGTTATAGATGCCCTAGGTATTCTCGACACTACACGAGCTATCGTGTCTTTATTGTCTCAGAGTGTAATTCCACCAACCTAGCACACTTCGCAGAATAGGATTTGACTTGAGATTTACCGATTAGACCACTCATTCACGTTCTCATCACTATAAACTATGACAGCTCTAGTCATTGATATATAACCGCAACGCTCACACTTCACTTGCTAGATGGACATTCCTCAACAGTGCTCAACTATATTAGTAATGAGTCAAACTTCATTAAGATGCTATATACACATAAGAATCGCACTACAATCAGTGTTATGTCGAATAAGTATGCTAGTGGAAAGCATGGACTCGGCACAGATCATCTTCACGCGTGTGTAGTTACGCTTAGGAGTACCGACGCAACTACTTAGTATAGCTCTGCCAATACGTTTCGCCTCACTAAATTCATTCTAGAATATAAAAAGCTCTAGTCCGGGCTCATCGTCACATAGCATGGGAAAGGGAATATGGAGATCAGTACATTTTAAGATCACTAAGGGATTTCGTGCATAAGAGTCTTTTATGACTCGCGATAGCAATGCTAGTGAAACTCCTCAGCCCACGATTCACACCTAATATTTATGCGCGCTAGTCTGGGATGCCCTATATTGTTTTGTATAGTTGGGGCGGGTTCCAGAGGCGCGGCGTATCAGGACCCCAAGTGGATGCATCACGAGAGCACGTCATGCCAGGAGATGCGGGTGATCGCAGGAGTCCGATGGTCCTTAAGAGACAACGAGCGCTACAGCTGCCACCAGAGTATCGACCCCTACCATTATGTAATATGTTATCTCAGATACAGAGCCCATTAGATTGCAATATCTTATAGAGATAGAAGTATAGACACTCCACAGAGAGGAATATTATGAGTCATAAGTGAATCACGTATCGAGGGAACCGTGGGACAGAGTACCCAAATACTGATCCACTGTTTTTAGCAATTTGAACCGACACTTAGACATGATATAATTAATAGAAGGAGTCCAAATAAAAATTATGTGATTCATTAGCATTATTGGAGTGTATCAATTGCACGCTGGTGGGAGGATCGCCTCCTCATAATGTGTTACGCTTGTTATCCATTATCCAGGAATATTGCTCAGTCTGTCATACATATTCTGATTACATATACGTTCAAGATATTGAGATCGTCACAAACTGAGACGCTGGTATTATAATGTATATGTAGACCAACACCATAGTGTTCGACTATTATATATGACTATTCTCTTGTCATTGCAGTTCACGCTCTTATAGACACGGGGTTCTGGTCATGTATAGGGAGCTGGGCGCTCCGGGGGGAGCTCGGGCGCAGAGTTTGGGCTGTGATAAAATTCTTCACTTGCGTCGCGAGACGCGAGAGTAACCAACCGCGGATCGACCTTATTAGCTACCCAATTACCCAAACTATGTCCGTCCCACTAGCGCAATTACGATTTATTGGCTCGACCTCAGCATAAGACAACTGTCTGCACAGTAGACTCGAACGGAGCGAGTAGGAACTCATGTACCAACCCAATCCATACTTGAGGGCACAGCCTCGCAGGGTATTACCTACTTTTCGTTCGGTTTGAGGTTATCCGATATCTAAAATACTAACTGCCCACTGCGCTCGCATACCCTCTAAGGGTAAGAGAATAGTCTCACGCGAATGGATAATATCTCACACGCGTCGCTAATTTATGACTATCTCTCTTTTTAATGCCAACATTCCGCAGTAATGAACTATAAACCAAAAGCCACGCCCAACATGCCTGGTCTGTGGGAGGCGTATTTGTACTGTGTGGTCTCTTCTTTTATTACTATCGCAGCCACCACAGTCGCGGCCGGTGTGGTCCCTCTATCAGACAAGCACAATTCGAGTGCGATCTGCCCCGTGCTATATCCGCTTACGCACAAGACCACTATGCTCTCGCTATATTGACCATGCGACTATGCTCTGGGTTACATCACGCCTGTTGTATGCGCATGTGTCTCAACTTAAATAATTGTGATGATAGTATGTTGTCTCGTAGCTTCTAGTATTCTACTACACATCTGTTCTGCATGAGCACATGTGGTTTGTTTGACCCACCTAAGTTGGTTCTTACCTCAGCAGCTCCACGATACGGTGGCCTCTGTCGAAACTCTATGCACACTGAAATATCTCCACTGTTGGCGGTAACCGCCTAGCCGCTTGTTTTAATGCTCGCATAAATTATTCAAGGACTCAATCGTTCGCTGGGACCCTAAAGGCCTCGCTCTTTGTAATACGAGTATGTTTCACTATCACTTCTGAGGCGCGAGGTCGCAATTACATACAATACTCTTTATGTTATCGAAGTTTACTAGTTCACGCACTCTAAGAGAGCCGGGC